>CM072876.1:630000-980000 GCA_036937835.1 Pampus argenteus
TGTGAACCTGGTGTGATCCTGGTGTGATCCTGGGGTGAACCTGGGGTAATCCTGTTGTGAACCTGGTGCGAACTTGGAGTGATCCTGGGGTGAACCTGGGGTGATCCTGGTGTGAACCTGGTGTGATCCTGGTGTGATCCTGGTGTGAAACTGGGGTAATCCTGGTGTGATCCTGGGGTGAACCTGGGGTGAACCAGCAGCAAGAAGAACAATGTCCTGTTTTTCTTTAGCCATGCTAGCAGCAACAAACTCCACTACTCTATAAAACATAAAGATCTTACATCACTAAGCAGCATCTCTTTGGTGCAATAAGCCTGACATGTAGGCTCCAGGTCTGCATGTTAATATTATTTTTCAATGAATTTTTGCTGAGTGATATTTCAGCTTTTATTATATTATACATATTTTCCCAGCGTCTCCTTTCTTTGTGCAATGAGTCCACACTGCAAAGTTTATGATCTATAAAATAATTATTTCAACCTTTTGGGAGAAATTAGCTTTAAAAGATGATTCATGAGTCCCATGATGCTCTTCTTCTTCCATCATGTGTTTTATGTGAGGGCGTTTCCTTCTGTGGCTGAGGGGGCTGGACTTTATAGAGATCACATCCCTTCTGGTTTTCTGGTCAGAGTGCACACAGCCGACAGAGACAGAGAAAGGCGTACTTTTTCCATTGCACGATTTTTAATTAGAACCTTATAATTAATTTACAAAAACCGGGTCACCCTTGATGTGACCTGGATAAGAAGCCTAACTGGTACTCACCTGTTGCCAAAAACCTCAAAGTGGCCATCAGTTGCTCCCCAGGACAGATGCAGCCTCTGAAATTAGTGTTTTGACATGTTTTAAGTGATGTGACCTGTAGTGTTGCCCTGGTGCAAACTGAACTCCTGCAATACACACACACACACACACACACATATATATAAATATATATATATATACACCTTAATTTGACATAAGAATTACTTCATATGAATCTCCATATGGTGCTCTAATAGGATTATCTATCACACTACTCTAAAACATACTACAGCTTCCAAGGATGGGAAAGCAAAGTGTGTGTGTGTGTGTGTGTGTGTGTGCGTGTGTGTGTCCGTCCACACACTCACAGAGGCGTATAATCTTTAAATAAAACGCCTTCTCATGCGTCGTGGTCCTAATCCGGCAATTTTATTCATGACTGTCTCTATAAAAACAAAAGAGGAAAACATATCAAAAAAGAGAAAGAAGCACTTAATCTCCCGCTCACTTAAACCTTCTTAATCCTCCTCAGATTATACATATTGGTTTCAGATTTCCCCTTTTAACGAAGGTAATTAATAATACAAAGTCTGCAGTGAGTGAGGGAGTTTATAATCCAAAATACTGGTTGCATGTAATGATTTCTGCCTCACATTACTGAAGGATTGGATATCAGCTATAAAAAGGGAAAATCCATATAGTCGTGAGACACAACTGATGTAAAACTGCATTTGTTTACTGAAAACTTTGATGAATTGGAATCATGCATATTGCTAGCTATGTGGCTAATAGGAAAGCCTGCTACCCAGGCTCCCGTTCATCTGGAACATAGTCTCCCTTTTTAACTGAACCCTGAAGCAAGCAGAGACGGAGAGAAGAAGACAAACTCTATTGACATGCATGCAGGGTCCTTGACGTTTGGGATGATACACTCTGTAGACTTTTTAGTCTCCAGAAAAATTGGCTCCACAATGAAGAGCTTATCAGACAGGACATGGAGACCTACACCTGCCAATCACAGAGTCCGAGGAAGTGAGACACTAATACCAAGAAACCAAGTCTGATCCTATAATTAGAAACTATCCTTCTGATGCTTTTGGTAAAGGATTCGTCAAACTAGTTCATTTCTTGCATAATCCAAGTGAGGTGATTTGATTTTTAGTGGTTGTGATGATGATTAGTATTCATGCTGTTGAAATGAACTATCAACAGTTGAAGCGTATTGGCCTGAAAGCAGTTAAACTTTCATCTTAAGTGTGAGGAATGAAAGCAACTGAAATGTCAGGTGATGTGCTCACTGAAAGCAGTTGAATCAAGAGTTGATGAGTGAGAGATGAAAGCAAACTGTCAAGAATGAAAACAATGCACGTGTGGTTACTGTGAACAGCTGAAGTGACGGCTGAGAGGAGTTGATGTGTATCCTGTCCAGCACTGCAGGAATAATCTCATTGATCATGCTCCTCATCATGTAGCCAATCACTTTAACATCACCATGACTACCGGGGGGCTGTGTGTGTGTGTGTGTGTGTGTGTCTGAGGCTTCAGACTCATGGGACAATGGAGAACAGCTCTATTTTCTAATTGAATAGTGATTCAATCCTCAAACTCAATGGGCTGAAGTGTAAAGCAATTAGACGATTGATGGTGACCAGTTTGGGTGGTGTGTGTGTGTGTGTGTTGTTATCGTCAAGCAGCCACATAAACCACCATCAATCAACTAATTGCTCTCTCAGTATGGACACACACACACACTCCTGTGGTGCAGAGGGAACCCTGGTGTGTGTCAGTGTGAAATTCACTTGGCAGAAAATAATTGTGAGTATAAGCATGGAGTCAGTGTGAAATCCCAGCAGTGTGTGGTGGATTACTGCTACTCAGTCCCTTAGAGAGATGAGCAGAGAGACGTCAGTCAGCCCGCCACGTAACACACACACACACACACACACACACACTATATAGAAATGCATGAGAGCCTACCAGAAGGACGGACAGGAACAGAGATTGGTGCGGAGAACCTGATTATCACAGAATTATGTTACATTACCGTAAACACCTCTAGATAAAGTTATAATTAGATTTAATTAATAATTTGCTTTTGGTTTATAAGTGAGAAGAATATAATGTTGGATTTTCATCAACAAAGTCTAATGTAAAACTGTAACTGCTGATTATTTTTATAAAAGATTATTCAATTGATTATTCTGATAACTAATCAGGTATGCGGTTATGAATACTACTAATAATAATAAAATAATAAGAAGAAACTTGAATTTAATGGAACATGACTTCAATATGAATTTGTGCATGAGTGTAAAGGCTGATTTTATGTTTTTCATATGGACGTCAGCACAAGAAAACATTTGGAGCTTTGAAATCGATATTCTCCAAAACTGTAGGGGGCAGTGTATCGAAAGGAGTTAAGTTGCAGCAACTGGACCTTTTCTTGGAGTTTGAAGACGTTTCATCTTTCATCCAAAAGGAAACAAGGAGCTATATCTGTGGATCACAGAGGGTGGAGCTGTAGACCACACCCCTCATTCTGTAACAAAGGGTCACATGAGTCACCCTTCAAGGTGTGAATTAGGATGAGAGTCGTTGTGGTCACATGATCCAGAGAATGAGACCTGCAGTTAAAGCCCTTAACATGCTGGACTGATGTATCCACGGTTCAAGCTCTACATCTACATGTGAATCATGCTTGAACAGTGACCCGACCAGCATTCACACATATTAAACAAGATATTGCTTTTGACCTCAAACGCAGCATGTCACATATACAGCAGATACCCTATAGATGCTCATTAAATGTACTCGTCACTGCAGATGTTTGAAGGCTTCTACAAAGAGTATTATCCTGCTTGAATAAACTGCATGGATGAATGGCTGAATGCTCAAACTCCGGCTTGGATGTGATAATGAAATCTCCTGGGTAGAGTCCTCACAGTATCTACTCGTTCTCTGTAATTTACACCGGAATAAAAGAATAAAAGTCACCTACTGGAAAAAGTGTCTAAGCTCTCCAAATGCAACAGTGAGAGGGAGGACACGGAGCAGCATGCACAAAAACTACCAAAGCAAGGAAGAGATGAGCCGTGATTGTCTCAAACAACAAGGCAGCCATGCATTAACATCCATCAATCATGAATGTTGCAGGTGAAGCATATCCACACAAAGACGATAAACAGGGAACAGTGGCTGAAGGCAGCAGGCAGTCATTAGGATTTCTCACTCATCTTGGTAATACTGATCTTATTATGCTTGAAGCCACACAAAGACACAGAAGCTCAAAGGCCGAATTTCAGCTGGGTTTGAACATTGAAGCAACTCAGGGGAAAAAAGAAGGAAGAGAAGAGAGACGAGAGGCGACGAGCGGGTGAGACGAGGGGCAGAGAAAGACTGGGACGGAAAGTTGGAAACCAAAAAAAAACGATGGTTGAGATATGAAGGGATGAAGTGTGAAAAGCAGCAGAAAAACCGCTTCAGTGCTACCATCCACATATTAGCCAGTTATCCTCATTAATTTAGGTCAAGCTCTTTAATGATTGTGTGAAAGTGCTGCTTTACCCAAATCCCACAAGTCCCGGCAGCAAAATGAGGTGGGAAAGAGTTTTGCACGCGTGTGATCATGTGACAGCTCAGGCTTCTTGAGCCATGAGTTATCTGGTGCACTTAACCATCAGTCAAAGTGAATTACAGTTCCTCCAAATGCCATCAGCATCTAAGAGTCTTAGTCTATCCTTAAAATAAAAACATAAAGGGTACATAAAGTACACGGCCAACTACTACATCTACATTTGTTTGATTTCCTAGAACTATGAGAAGAAAACATGAGCTGTTCTGCTTCCTCTCTTGTACGTTTCTTTCATCCTTGATGCATTTTAGGAGTACAAGACACATTTCTCTGCACCTACAATAAAATGTATCTTAATCTCAACAGCACTGACCTGGGTTTCATTATAGCAACTCCTCCATCAGAGTGAGTGAACGAGGCGTTATCATGGTTCATGCTCTGGAGAAGTGCAGGAACACAGATAGCACTGAAATATGTGACAGATATGGTTGATAAATCACAAGGCTCGCTCAGTTTCAGTGTCCATACACTTAACAGCGAGCATCTCTGGCTGCTGGGCTTTCAGGTGACATAATGCTCTTGGCAGCCGTATTGGTGGACTTCACGTCTTGGCAACCACATGCTGCGGCATCACTGATAAAAGCACTGCGTTCTCTGTCAACGTGAAAGAATAAATCTTGCTAACAAATCACAATGATGCTCAGACGATGGTGTTACTTTTTGGTAAACATTTCTGAACAAAGACACTAAACCTTGACCTTCCCTGACCTTTAACTAAAGTGTTTGTGTAGTCTCGACATCTCTAGCTGGAATCTTTACTGTTGATGTGCTCCACTACTGATGCTACATGACCTGCAGGAACCTATCGGTTTGGCTTTGAGTTACTCATTATTTGTCCATTTACACACTTCAACACCCTGTGCAAAAGCATCTGAGGTTAAACAAGCATCCTGCACAAATGTATTTGGATCACAAGCCCTCATATCTACTGTCTATATGCTGCCGTCATGTCATTTATGGTGGATGCTTTCCAGGCTGTTTGAGCCTCAGAAGGTGCTCTATATATATATATATATATATATATTGCAGTAGCATCTCAGCCGCACTGTGTTTAGTAATGAAAAAGTACTGTGATGCTTTACTGTGTTATTTCAAAACTAGAAAGAGTTATTCACACATTCTTTGCAAAGAGTTTTCATCATACATCATATCAGATATTTTCTAATGTGTCTCTGTTGGAAGTGATGCTGCTAATTCACAATCAGGCAAACACAATGAGGGAAATTACATGAATTGTAATGATTCACCAAAATGTGAACAGGATCCTGCTTTAGTTTTACAGGGTCAAGGTAAGGCGCTATACTTTCCTTATGTGTACATCTATAAAACAGCGTTGTTAAAATCTTGATGGCCTGCGTGTCTTCAGCTACATGTGAAGTCAGAGATGACTTCATGACTTGTCTTCCTTTTCTTTTTTCCCTTCAGACTCTTCGTTCTGTCACAACTTATTTCCTTCAGCTCACTGATGAGTCTAAGCAGTACTCGGAGCAATGAGATGATTGTCACTCTTCTTTCTACACCCCCGTACAGGGTGTTTGTGTTTGTGTACTGGGGATCTGCAGGCCTTGTTGCAGTCTCCCCTTCTCCCCTGTTTCATCTGCCATGATTAGTAGATGTCTCTGAAAAACGCTCCGACACAGATGAAAAGAGAAGCACAGGAGCCGCAGTTCCCCAACACTTGACGCCTTGCAAACACTCCTACTTTAAGGCTGACAATATTGTTGAAACCCGTTATTCCCTCGTCTCCCAGCTGGTGATTAGTAACACTGGATTCCTGCAGATGGGAGAACATGAAAGGGCCTCTTATGTGAAGCAATCGACTGTCAGATCTCAGAGCAACACACTGATCAATAAGAAGGTATCATTTGGCATATGAAAACATGCATCCTGATATCTATATATCATTCCAGGAGGGACTGAAGGTCGCGACAAATAATAGTTTGTTCCAAAAATAAGAAATCTTTACATTTGACTATTTTCATTGCAAATACAACAGATGTAACAGGGTGGTCATATTTAGGGAATAACATCAGGGCTGCAACAAATTATTATTTTCATTTTCAATTAACCTGCTGATTGTTTTCTCAATTAATCAAATTGACCATTTAGTCTATGAATCGTTGAAAAACATTTTTAAAAAGTAAAGTAGTCACAGTTACGTTTCTTCCTCATATTTATCTCATAAATCACGTCCTACATGTCTAAACTTCCACAGGTTTAGATCAAGGAATCAGGCAATCCCAGAAACCCTCGAATGGCCAGTATGAGTTAACATCTGGTCACACTGGACCCAGTAAGGTTATAGCAATGAAAAAAATCATGATTTATGACACTTTTGTTGGAGGAAAAAACTTTTGAAAGTCTTGCTTTAACACTGGAATATGAATAACATGAATCTGATCTTGTTGCAAAAAACACGTATGAAGGGAAAACACAGCAATCATAAAGATGAATGATTCATTCCCAGCTCTTCTACAAATGAAATGAAACGAACTTCCAAACTGTATAATTTTTATCATAATGAGCTCTGATACATAAGAATCCTTATGGGAAAATGAACATACAGAAACAAGATTAAGCTGAGATGGGTTTTGATTGGAAAATGCTACCAGATACCAAATCACATAGCTGCACCTTTAAAGTCAGCGTTAAGTGATTCATAGTGTGATTCATAGTGTAATCTACTGAAATGTTAGAATACAGCTGCTAATGTGACTCCGCAGCTCTGAGATGTGTTAAATTAATGTCTGAATGTTACAGTGATGTTTGATCTGTGTGTCACAGCTGCAGCATCAGGAACCATAAACATGTCTCCAAACTGAGAACGAGTCTGTGCACGTTTACACACGCAGCACAGCAGCAGCAGCTTCATTAACACCGGATGTGATGGTAATTAACGTTGTGTGTTGTGCTACACACCTACAGGTCATTCCAGGTGTGTATGCTGGAACGCAGCTGTATGCATGAACCCTGAGCTCCGTCAGTGCTTATTCTTAATTTTAAATCCATGAGAAGTCAGCAACCCCACTTGATCTCACGCATGTCTGACTGTATATTTTGTCCTTAATTATCATTCAATATTAATTTAATATCATTCACGCCTCACTTGTAAATTTGAAGAGTGTGAGTGTGCACAGTTAACACACTGATATCTCCACTCTAACTGTGTGTGGCTATTAGCTCCGGCTTTTGTGAATTAGACTGTTTTTGCAACAAGGCTTATTTGCATAAAAAGGCAAAATGAATATTACCTCATTTACATACATGCAAATATTATAGGTGCACCATAATGCTACTTGCTTGTGGTGCTTTTCCTCCATCGTTTTGGCTCATTTGCACAAGTTTAGGCTGCAAAAAGCCGTGCAGTCCTTTTGTGGATTTGGCCCATAGTGTTTTCCTGCTGAGGAAACTCCACCTTTAAGTGATTTAGAAAGATTTAAATCACTTTCAATGGTAAATTTAGCTAAATGAAGGGCTGACTCTTAGCTGTGTGTTAGAAACAGAAATGCTACTGTAGTTACTGTATGTGTTGTTTTAAAATGATGCTGATCTGAGCTCAAACTAGAAAAACAGCTTCAGCTATCAAAGTATCAGCGAAACAAGCAGAAGCCGAAATAAACGACTTTAGTTACACTTTTTCATTTGCTTCAGTTTGATGGAAAATGAATATATATTTTCTAATACACAAGGGCTTGCATGGCTAAAATGTTTTAGTTCTGCACAGCAGCAATCTGGAAACAGGTTCCCCAGTTCTCTATTCAAATGAAATACTGCATGAATGTATTATAAAAAAGATTAATACTGACTCAGAGGTGAATCATTTCTGCAGATTAATATGAAGAATATTGTACAGCAGGTGGGCGGGAACACAAACAGCTTCATGTTCATTGTTCTATACAATAGTCTCCTTCATGAATGAGAGTAATATAAAGCAACAGTACTGCAGATACACCATGAAATACCTTCATATAATAAGATGATCATCCAAGAAGTAAAGAAATAGAAAAGAAGACACTCAGAAGGAAATGGACAGTTAACCCTTTTAAGAGAGCAGCAACATTTATCATGTCTGTCTTCATTTCATGAAGTGTGCAAGCGTGTTGTCTAGTTTTATCTTTGCTTGGTGTATCTGTGCCCACAACTATTGATTGATCTCGAGTTTCGTTTGCCAATAGGAGCTTTTGACAGAAAAATCTCTGCCGCCTGAAGAACCGGAGCTGCTCCAAGGATTAAAGTGACATTAAGTACAGATGAAAATATATTACAAGCCTAAATCCCAAAATGGGGTGACGACAGTGCACAGCGTCTCATTTCTCCGGGATTCATCGCATTTTCCGAAATCAAATTCTGGTGATCTGTTTGGTCACTTCTGTGATGAATCACAACCATTAATCATTAAGAGGAAGCAGAAGCCTCCAGTGTTTGATCTGTGTGTCCTTGTGTGTGTTGGGCCAGTGTTCATTACTCATCATGTTGACATGACGTCTCCTAGCAACGCTGGTCCTCAGCTGTCAGTCAACTCAAGGGAAACGCCCACACAGACACTTATCTGTGTATATTATCTTATATGTAAATAAGCAGCTTTCAGATCTTAGTTTGGCTTTAAATCATCAGGTTCAAACTGTCTGACATGCAGACTGTGGTTCGGTTTCTTCCTCCAGACTTTACAGAGCATCTCAGAACGGCCCCTGCTAGAACGTTTCTTTATCTTCCATGAAATGTCTTTTCTTTCTTTGTTTTTCTGCTATGTCTCTCTCCCCTCTACAATGACGGCAGAGGCAGCAGCATCCAGTAATTAGAAGAGATAAGATGCAGGCCTCGGATGGTGAACGCTCACTAAGCTTGAGACGAGAACCGCAGACAAAAGCTTCTGCTGTGGTCAGCAAAAAAACAAACAGAGGAAGTGTCTTGGATCAAATGAAGGTTGGAGGAAGTTAAATGAGAACATAGGAGGATGGAGAGATGTTGAAAAGTACAGCATCAAAGAAAGAGGACATCAGGTTACAGGAAGACAAAGAGAAAACTAGATTTAAACTTCTTTTGTCATGAACAGGTGAAAGGAGGGATACAAGAGGGCATCTACTGTTTCTTGACAGGAAGAGATGAACAGCAGTTAACTGTGTACCTATATCAACCTAACCTACTGAATCCTTTATACCATTTATATGTATTGCTTTTTTTTTACCAGAATCGTCTGCCAACATGACGCAGAAAGGCGCTCTCTGTAAGGTCTGCCTCTGACATTTTCCATTAGTTCCTGTAGATCTCTTCTCTTCGCGTCCACTTTCTCTTTTCTTACACTTTTACTTCTCTTATTACTTCCCACCCCTTCATTTCTCCCTCTCCCATTCACTCCTCCACTCTCATCAGCTCAAGTGACACATCGTATCACTTGGTGTCTAACATTTCATACAGCGGCGAACTGAGGCGTCTCAAAGGACCCGACCGTGCCTAATGAGTCTCAGAAACGCAGCTCAGACCCTCAGGCCAAGTCATACATGAAAGGAAAGTCAGAGAGAGGAAAGGTAAGGCGCTAACTTGCTGTACTAATTATTCACACCATTCTTAACTATTTGGCACATAGATCCATGTACTGTATAAGTCCTGACAGCAGCCCACGGAGAGTATGCATTCAAGCTCCGGCCAGAACAAGGACGTCATGACTAATCTATCCGAACACATAGAAACACTTTTTTCTTTTTTCACTACAGTGCTACAGTAGAAATAATTATGGGAAGGATCCTTTGCTCTGTGACAAATAAGCCTACAAAAGTTAAATATCAGTATCAGTATCACCCTGTACGTCGCTACTTTACCATTGCTGAACTTTTCATCAATTTTTTTATTTATTATATTATTTTTAAATATATTTCTGAGCACAATGACAATAAACATCTAAACTAAATTTAATCTAATGTTTGGCACTTGAATGTGCTGTATAGTGATTACTCACAGATCTAATTATGAACTAACACGTTAGCCAGCTTTGACCATGCTAGCAGTGAGCTAGTCAGTCACATTAGACTGTAGTGAGATAGCTAATGCTGCAGCTAAGATGTATTTGTACCATTAGCCTCCTGGATCTGACAAACAAGCCTCAGTTTATGTTCACAAACTGGTTCACAAAAGTGCAGAAAAAGCAGATCTAACCAAAATGGCAGCCAAAGAAACTATAAACTGTACAGTATGCAAAGTCGGCCAATGGCTGCAAGGACATTGGACGAGACTGTCTTATCTATAGCGAGTGTACAGACTCTGTACAGCATCCATAAGCACTGAGCTCAGCTAGTAAACATCAAATGAGAATATGAGACAATGCAATTTAAAATGCACAATGAGTCTCGCTCCAGCTGGTTGTTAAAAGTTGGCAACCCTGTAAAACAATGATGGTATGATTCTGTGCAATGCATGCATTCATGAATGTCCTGTGGTAGCAGGGCAAATTACTTTCCAATTAGATTTAATAGATAAAATGAGAATCCAAAGCTTAAAGTAAGGTTGGAGTTATCTCCCGGGGCATTAGAAAATTAATTAGGGACTACAGAGAAAAGTGTTCATAACAGACAGGATGGGATTTATTCTACTCAGCAGTCTTCATCCCTCTTTATCATGACTGAAGGACAGATTGAAGTAAAGACAAGATGACACAACTGAAATGTAAATCTTTAATAGTATAATGTACAATAGAGTTAGATGAAGTTATTGATTAATGGCTGTTTGCTTCTGTGATTACCATGTCCAATGCCTGTTCAATATCCTGGGTCGAGGAGGCCCAGATTTTAAACTTTGTTTTCTTTAGACATTTTGTGACTGCTGCCAAACGAATGGCAGAAATCCATCTGATGTCATTGTCTACGCTGATGATGTGATTCTATACTCTATACTTCTATACCACAACACAACCTGCATCTACTCAGCATCTTTGATTTAATCATGTTTGAGTTTTGGCTGGCAGTAAGATTTGTTTTTCAAGGCCGTCTGCAAGCATTGCATCAGAAAGATGTTGATCTGTGTGAACATGTATAATAATGTAATCTATGTAATAATGTATATTAAATATATCTAAACTGCACACACATGCTGTATGGATGATTGTCATTGTAGGGGAACTTTATTAATTTATTATAATAAATGACAACAATAACTGAAGGACAAATATGAGGATTTAAGTCTTTTATGTTTGAGCTACTAGCTTTCACTGTTTTATGTCTATCAGCCCAAAGACTGTGGATGAGCATTAGCTAGCAGCTAACTCTGGTTTCTTATATAATAGTACTATATGAGAGATGTAAAAACAATCATTCACATTCAATATTTACAGTATGCAAGTGTGTATTTAGTAAAAATCATGTTACCTGTAGAGGGCGCTCAACTTTCACACAGCTAATCATTAGAAGGTCATGAATGAACTGAAGAGTCATATTCATGGAAAGAGCTGAGCTGAGACTTTTGTTGTTCACTGTGTTGTTTTCACACTTCCCTCCATCTGTACGTCTGGATGTTAACCACAGTGTAATCCAGGATCACTACCCTGGTCCTCTAACTGCACACATCTGTGCTCCTCTTTATTTGAGAGATGACAGGATGAAATGCGAAGGCACAAGCCTGGAAATTGCACTTGACATCAAGGCAAAGCCTCTCCTATTAGACTATGACTTTTCAAAAAGAAAAAGCGGCTAGAAAGTGGCGAGAAGCTGCAAGCAACACTTCAGATCTTAACATTATAGTAATGGGCTTCCTGACATAGGGAGTACACCAATAGGCCTTACATTACACAGCTTTCAGCTTTGATGCACTGTGAGACGCTGCTTATTATGCTGCAGCAGAGGAGCGCCTGCTGGACACTGTGTGTGTGTGTGTGTGTGTGTGTGTGTGTGTGTGTGTGTGTGTGTGTGTGTGTGTGTGTGTAGCTGAGTAATGCTGACTGTTGAGAGGACTGATCTAATATCTGTGAACCACCACAGTATAAACCCTTTAGGAAGTATGCCCACATACTAAATGTGGCCTCCGTGCAGGTTGGGCCACAGCTTCCAGGAACACTACTGAGTGAGGAAGTGATGATAACAAGCAGTGCTGATGCAAAACACAAAGCTCTTTAGTCTGCAGAGGAAAGAGGAGCCCATTAAGACACTGCTTTTCTCACAGAAATGTTCAGCTTAGGGAAGACAGCAGGATTCATGCTTCTGACGTTCTTGTGTAAATTACTCCCGTTATTGTACTGAGTAGCTCCTGCTTGCAAAGAAAAGAGCCGGTAATATGATCATCTTCAGCCTGGAGACTCTGTCTGAGCATCTTCAGTCTGCAGTCCGGCTCAGCGGGAGGTTTGATCCTGTGTACCTGCATTTAAAGTCAGTCAGTCTCAAAAGCTTAAATATTGTTTTATGACGTCTTCATTCATTTTCTATAGCTCAGAAAAATACACTTCAGATGCAGATGCAGATTTTATAGGGTGCTTAAAGCTTGCATGTCATTGACTGGCTGACACTAAAAACCCAACACCACAAAACAATGATATCACACACATAATGAAGCAACAGCACTCACACCTCCTTAAATATGAGTGTGTGTGTGTGGCATGAGACCAACAGCATTAAATGAATTCACATTTCTACACATGTCATTAATGAAAGTGAATCCAGATGTCCGACTGATATATTTACTTGGAGTATTAATCAAGTCAAGAAAAGGAAAAGCGACAACATAAATACAACCGTTCTTCATCATTTACATAATGAATTAAATCATTGATGACTAACAGAGAAGAGGTAAAACATAATTGTATTTTCTTTATATTCTGTATTATACAGTGTGATTTATTATTATCAATAGGGAGGTCTGCACTAACTCCTGCCCTGTTGTCCCACGGAGAAATAAAGCTGCAGGAGATGCTGCAGTCTAAACGGGTAGAGCAGTGTTATCCAGTTAAGGCAATAAAAACAGAGGAAACTGAGCCAGACTGTCTCCATACAAATGACCAAATACAGAGAGCGTGGGGAAATAAACCTGGGCACATCACTCACTCAACAGGGTGTTTACTCAGTATACAGTGGTACATACACACTGCACTGTGTGTAATACTGTCACACAGTCTGACTGCAGTACTTATATATTTCTGAGATTTTTCATTTCTCATGGACTTGTTTATTACTCGTTTATTCTTGCTGCTTCACAGCTCATTTAACAGCCAGTTTGTCTCTCTACATCCTGCTGACACACACACCAGAACACACCTGCACACCAGAACACACCTGCACACCAGAACACACCTACACACCAGAACACACCTGCACACTAGAGCCCACCTGCACACCAGAACACACCTGCACACCAGAACACAGCTGCACACCAGAACACACCTACACACCAGAACACACCTACACACCAGAACACCTGCACACCAGAACACACCTACACACCAGAACACACCTGCACCCAGAGCCTACCTACACACCAGAACACCTGCACACCAGAACACACCTGCACACCAGAACACACCTACACACCAGAACACACCTGCACACCAGAACACACCTGCACACCAGAACACACCTGCACACCAGAACACACCTGCACACCAGAACACAGCTGCACACCAGAACACACCTACACACCAGAGCCCACCTGCACACCAGAACACAGCTGCACACCAGAACACAGCTGCACACCAGAACACACCTGCACACCAGAACACACCTACACACCCGAACACACCTGCACACCAGAACACACCTGCACACCAGAACACACCTACACACCAGAACACCTGCACACCAGAACACACCTGCACACCAGAACACACCTACACACCAGAGCCTACCTACACACCAGAACACACCTGCACACCAGAACACCTGCACACCAGAACACAGCTGCACACCAGAACACACCTGCACACCAGAACACACCTACACACCAGAACACCTGCACACCAGAACACAGCTGCACACCAGAACACACCTGCACACCAGAACACACCTACACACCAGAACACCTGCACACCAGAACACAGCTGCACACCAGAACACACCTGCACACCAGAACACACCTGCACACCAGAACACACCTACACACCAGAGCACACCTGCCGCCAGAACACACCTACACACCAGAACACACCTGCACACCAGAACACCTGCACACCAGAACACAGCTGCACACCAGAACACACCTACACACCAGAACACACCTGCACACCAGAACACACCTGCACACCAGAACACACCTGCACACCAGAACACACCTGCAAATCAATGCTAATAGCTTTTACCAAACACTAAAAGCCAGTATTCAAATAATACTTCTATAATGGCTCACATGGTAAAATCATCATAATGTACATATGTATCATATGTACATATGTACATTATGATGATTTTACCATGTGAGCCATTATAGAAGTATTATTTGAATACTGGCTTTTAGTGTACTGAATACTGGCGTTTAGTGTTTTAGCCACATATGATCGATATGTGGCTGTCTGCAGCAACATGTGAACACGGGCCGGACAGAACAAGACACCAAACTAGTAACAAGCCAATACAGGATTTAAAATAAATAAAACCGTTGTTCACGAGGTCTGCTGGTTCGCTTTAACTGATTCTCAGTGAATCCTGTTGATGGTTCTTAGTAACATCCTTGGAAAGGTTTTATTGTTAATGTGCATTCAGAGCAAACATTAGCAAGAGCAAAATAAAATGCTGAAACAACCAAAAACCAAGGAGGCTTCTGACTGAGATGAGACTTTTTAAAATGTTCATGACACTTTCACATGTTAATGTTAAAATGAATGCTTCAAATACAGAGCTGCTTCCCTTTAGGGTGAATAAAGGCCCAGTCACAATTTATTTTATTGTAAAACTGAGTCTGAATTTTCTGAAATATTTCAAAATTGCTAAATTGTATTTATTGAATACATTGAACTCAAAAAGTTAAACCGGATGATTTTTGGTTGTTTTCAGGCTGACTGTGGGTCAAGCCTGAGAGGTGATTAACAGCCTCCACGGACACAAATGAAGAAACTAATGAATCCCATTAGGATTCGGCAAATGGCCCCTGTCAAGGAACAACGGCCGGGAATGTGTGTGAGCGTGTGTGTGCAGGCATTTAATCACAACTTTTAATTAAAGGCTGCGAGATTACTTCAAGCTAACTGAGTAAAAATCTGTAACACTTAGACCTTATTCGGTATCAAAGTATGGTTTAATGGCTGCTGGAGTACTGCAGCTGAGGAATACAATGAATTAGTCGACTGCTCTGCTTTAAATCCAGTCACACTTCACTGGCCAGAGAACAACGAACAGAACAGAGCCATGCATTTCAATTCAGAGCCGTTCAGCTCACCAGTTATTCTCTGTCTCACTACTTGAACCTCTTTTCGAGGTGGGCTGTGGGCATTAATGACAACCGGTACCGTATGCGCAGGCCTTGTGCTGTCAGTAGGTACTAGGTTATATAGTTTACCTGCATTTTAAGATGTATTACATAGAACACACTAGATATATTACAAACTAAAACTACAGCGGCTCCAAGTGTAGTCACCTTGTAACGATGCTCAGTTACTTTCTTTGTGGATAATAATGTGTGTTAATTCACAGTGTGTGTCTGACTATCCCACAGGCACTTTGATTGAGGCAGTTTCCTCCCTTGCTTCGTTGTTATTGATCTTTCTCTATAACTCTCAGTAAGAATGCAAACAAGTGCATTTCCAAACAGCAGAGTATCTCTTTAAGCAGGCTGACGCATGGCAAGAATGACGATAAATGAATAGCACACAATCTGACCTGTATCGGGGAAACATAACATACTGTAGTGATCATGACAGCTGACGTGAATCATGAAACTGATTTAAATACTGTGTGAAAAGGAAATGTCAGATCTGAACATCGTCAGAAAGGATGAAGAGATATGCAGTGACAAGCATCTATCAGTGCATAGAGACGTGTTTCTGTCGCCTGGTTTCAGCAGGAGTCTTATTAAAATAATCTGTTGATCTGTTGTTCTTCTCCATCCTTGTAAGCTCTCTGCAGGAAGCATTTGATAGCACACAATGGATCTACTGTACTGAGGAGGAGGAAACTCGCATCATTACATCGTTGTAGAAAGAGGTGAGTAGAGTAGAGTAGAAATGTGTTTCTATTGCAGCCTCGCTTTGCATTTTGCTGTGATTTGATGTCACTTTCTTAGATTTGATGTCACTTTCTTAGCCTGACCATAGCTGTCTTTTTTTGGCAGCTATGGTCTGACCTGCAAGTGAAACCTGACAAATTTTAAACATTTTGACATAAACATTTTCAGTGAGATGTACACAATTCCTTCATTTTCATGTAATGTTTTAATTCAGAACAGAAATTCCTTACAGTCTAAGGAATGGTTTATATTTATCACATCTGCCACTGTCTCTGGCCTTTGAGAATACTTCAGTAAAATGCAGCTGTTAACATTCATGTATGCAGATTGAGACTTGACTCTATCGCAGGTACTGTGACACAAAATCAGCTGCAGCTTTCCTTCAACTCAAGAAATGTATTCATAAAAAACATGAAATCACACGCAGATACTTCAAAGACATTCCCCTTTGTCCTGCTTTACATGCAGGCCACACATGAAAACAAAGATTAGACTCTCTCTCTCTCACACACACACACACACACACACACAGACAGACAACAGTGCTTCTGTAAATAACCACCTCTCCGCCATCAGAGCCCCACAATTTATGCATGAAGAGGATGCAAAACAGTCACATTCATTTTCTCCAACATACACACACACACACACACACACACACACACACTTAAAGCTACGTGTTGCTCTTCAACTGCATCATATGGCTGTGAAATCATCATGAGTTGAATTACAATGTGGTGATTGAGACATAGCGCAGACATGTAGCAGATGGCAACATATGTGTAAGGATACGGGTAAAGATAAGGAGGAATATATAATAGAAATAACACCTATACACGCTCATAAAACCAGATAGGATCTCTCTACACCACTGATGATATGTTCATGCAAACAGCTAAACGCATACAGAAGCAGCCAGTGTGCAGAACAGTGATCTGACATAAACTACGAGTCTTTGTTGTCAAACTAAATAAATTAGCACAAAATCTAAGAAAAGTTAGAACTGACACTGCGAGAGGAGTTTCTAACACACATAACCTCATGAATACTATTATTATTTATGTCTATTATTATTTTTATGAATTGACCCGACCTAGCAGAGGTGACAGTAGTGTGTGGATCATGTGTGACCTTATATGGTCAAATGATAATGATCAAGACATCAGCTATCTGCACCTTCAGAAAGAGACACCATTAGGGATGGACGTACTGTACAAGGACAGAACATGCTACCATCTACTTACCCAGCAGCTAATGCTTTGACTGGAGCTTTTCACACACTTTGCTCCTTCAGACTGGTATTGAACTGAGCTGGAGCCCAGTGTGCAGACTTGGCTAAAGGTTTATGGGTTTTACAACAAGAGCAGTTAAAGTGATTGAGGCAGAGGCCACACCAAGCCAGGCTGTTGGGATAATTATTGAATTCTGTTAAAAGCTCACTGTGCTGTTTGACCCTGCTCTCTCCACGCTGAACTTCCTCTGGAGAAACGTTGAAAACACTCAGATCATCCTCCACTTTTAAATATCACCTTTGCCATCAACGAGGTGACTGACTGCGTGTCAGTGTCTAATTCCACTTACTTCTCTCCTCCCTGTTTTAATACTGAACATACTGGCTCATATCAGTTAATCTATGACTCTGTCCAACGACAGCTAACAGTGTGGCACTATAAAGGCTTGAGTCGCTGTTCACCTCGGACAGAGCCAGGCTAGCTGTTTAAAATGATAACACTGCTTTCAACTAGTGACACAACGTTTACCGGAAATGACTTGTACTGTATCTTGACTCTTAACTTGTTGAACTTGAATCTTCCCTAAAAAGCCTCCAAGTACTTCAGACAGTCAGCGTTTTCCTCCAAAACCTGAATCTTGTCATAGTTGTAGCACTGACATCATTACAGATCAGTCCCTAAACAGGTCTAATCCCACTTACTGCCATCCTAAACAGGCATCTGATTGCAAAGACCTATTAGTGTCAGTGTTCTCTGTGTAAAGCATATGAGCTAACAGGACTCTATTAAATTACACTGAGACATTGACTTCCTGCTGTAACACACTGAAGGACATTTACATGAAACAGAGTGAGTAGAAAATCACTGGTTGAACTGCTCACTGCTTATAGACATACAGTAAAGATGAATATATGTGCTGCCATTATAACTCAACATCTTTAAATGTAAAGAGACTGAAGGAAGAGAGCCAATCATGTTTTAACAAAATGACGATGCTCTTTGAACAAATAAAGAGTAGGAAGTACTTTAGTGGTACTACAAACTGTGTTATTTTGTTTGGGATGTTGTTAAATTAGATTTGCACAGAAGTAAAGAATCCGTAACTTCATTGAGGATTGATCGGCTTCCCGTAAAAAGGCTGAAAACGATCGCTGCAATTAAAGCAGCTCTGCATCAAATCAATTACTGAGTCACCTGAGAAACAGAATATCCCATAACAAACATACTCCCTATATAACAAAAATACTCCCTACATAACAAACATACTCCCTACATAACAAACATACTCCCTATATAACAAACATACTCCCTATATAACAAACATACTCCCTACATAACAAACATACTCCCTATATAACAAACATACTCCCTACATAACAAACATACTCCCTATATAACAAACATACTCCCTACATAACAAACATACTCCCTATATAACAAACATACTCCCTATATAACAAAAATACTCCCTACATAACAAACATACTCCCTACATAACAAACATACTCCCTATATAACAAACATACTCCCTATATAACAAACATACTCCCTACATAACAAACATACTCCCTATATAACAAACATACTCCCTACATAACAAACATACTCCCTATATAACAAACATACTCCCTACATAACAAACATACTCCCTATATAACAAACATACTCCCTACATAACAAACATACTCCCTATATAACAAACATACTCCCTACATAACAAACATACTCCCTATATAACAAACATACTCCCTATATAACAAAAATACTCTCTATATAACAAACATACTCCCTATATAACAAACATACTCCCTATACAACAAACATACTCCCTACATAACAAACATACTCTCTATACAACAAACATACTCTCTACATAACAAACATACTCCCTACATAACAAACATACTCCCTATATAACAAACATACTCCCTATATAACAAAAATACTCTCTATATAACAAACATACTCCCTATATAACAAACATACTCCCTATACAACAAACATACTCCCTATATAACAAACATACTCTCTATATAACAAACATACTCTCTATATAACAAACATACTCCCTACATAACAAACATACTCCCTATATAACAAACATACTCCCTATATAACAAACATACTCTCTATATAACAAACATACTCTCTATATAACAAACATACTCCCTATATAACAAACATACTCCCTATATAACAAACATACTCCCTACATAACAAACATACTCCCTACATAACAAACATACTCCCTCTATAACAAACATACTCCCTATATAACAAACATACTCCCTACATAACAAACATACTCTCTATATAACAAACATGCTCCCTACATAACAAACATACTCCATACATGAATAATAAGGTTGTACATCTATATGCTGGTGAATCAGCATCCAAACACACACGGACACAACCACGTCTTTGCTGTCTTACTAAAATGATCTAAGTCCACCATGTTGTAATAAACCACACACACACACACACACACACACACACTTAAAAAGTAACATTTTTTACTATATATATATATATACTCCCAGTCAAATACAACAATCTGGTGATGAGCAACTTCAAAAACTCTTCCTTTAAATCATAATGACGCTCACATATGCACACAGCTGTCCCTGCCATGAAGTGGATATGGAGGCTCTATCCATCTCATTTATTTTCCATTTGTCAGTGTCTGAATGAGGTTATAATAGCTTGGTAAAGAGCCACATTAGCAGGATGTGGCGCGACAAAGCTATGGATTAATACTCTCTGATCCCTTGCTGTCAAGCCCATTAAAATGTATGCAATTTGGTATTATCTCTGCTGTCTCCTTCTCATGGTGGTGACTGAATTCAAACTGACTCTGAATGTATCAGTGCCTCATTTGCTGTGTTTAATGACTCACCAAGTCTCCTGTTTTTCTTTCCTCCTCTCCTCTGCCCTCTGTAAAAACTAAAGATAGGGCATGCCTATCATTTCTCTGGGTCTGTCAATCATAATTCACTGCTGAAATTACCTTCCCCCGCATCATGCTGACTGTGTGGAGGGCAGAGCAGGAGATATTCGGCTCCTACTGCCACCATATTTTCTGTTCCAAGAGACCAGACTCCACCTGTATTTTCTCTTTATAAAACCTTGTGCCAAGAACTTTGAGCTGGAATAAGGTAATATCGACTTCACGTAGGCTATTATCAGCCTGCACACTGCCTGAGGAATTTCACTAAAAATATTAAAAATGGACTCAGACTTGTGAAGTTCTGCAGTTTGGCTGCTGTTTGATATATTAAGTTGGCACTGATATTAGCTTCTTAAGAAAAGCATAGTGAGTGTAAACCAGCTGTAGGTGATTATAATGCAGCTTGATAAGTATAGTATATAGTAATTGATGAGTAATCGGTTGTTTCTGCTGGAAGCTTTATTTATATTGGTGACCCATATAAAGGTGTAAGTCTGTGCTCAGCCAGCTCTGTACTGGCTTTCATTTGTATTGCTATGACGTTAGCCAAACCTGTATTAGTGAAAATTGTCTTTCCAGTGCTGCCAGATAGAATTAATGGAAATTCATCTGCAGCGATGAAGCTACAGTTGAGGACACTGAGGTGAAGTCTTCTATTATTACATATCACGTTGTACATGTGTTGTATAGTTTTTAGACTAAAACTAAATTTGAAACATGTCTACATTTTGAATGAAAGGGGTTTAGTATCCTCTACCTGGAAGTACATACCTGTAGAGAAATAGAGATTTGAAACAGCATAATGTGGAGAGACTTAAAAACTAAACACCTGCCTGGCTCATCTGTGCTGTTTCCAGCTTCCTTATCTTTGACATTTAGCTCCTGATGATGATCTGAAGTATTTGAACAACAACGTCTGGATGAGTTCAAGACAGTCTGAGCTGTGCAGGGTTCATCGTCTCTATGGAGTTGTCCTGGATGCGCTCCGGTGTCCTTTCAGTGAACTGGATCTCTTTCCATGAGGTTGATTGACAGTGTGAGTGTGTTTGCTTCTGTGTAGGTGTTACAGCAGACAGGTGACCTGCAGCATCGCACCGCCAACCACAGACACCTGGACAGGAATAAGATGTATAACAAGCTGTTTAGTTCACATCCAACTGCTAGTTTACATTTTATTAGACTTTTTACAGCAACATAAAAGTTGTCTGAAACGTGTGTTGTGCTGTTTACATTGTGAATGTATTATTCATACTGTAGTTAAAGCTATTAAACCTGCACAGGTAGAAATGAAAAGGTCTAACAATAGAAACCGAAAATATGAAGTTATTATGAACAAACTAAAGGACAAATCATGAAAAAGTGAAATAATAGAAAAAAGCTCCTACAAAGACAAAGCTGCAGAGGCTACAGATACGATACAGATATGAGAGATGAGCTGTGATCACAGCCCACAAATTCATCTCAGAAACTTCTCTGTTCCCGTCCAAAAATAGCAGCATTCAGAAAACCCATACTGTACTTGTCTATTAGTGGTTTGAACTGTAGCCAGAGCAGTGTCTGCTCATTATCTTGAGCACGGACAAAAATCACATTCTTCATGTCACATTGGTGTGAAAGATATGGAGGATGTGGCAGAGTGGACTGCTCAATGATCACAGTGCTGAAAATAACGCGGCTGGATGAGCAGTGGAGCGTCGAACTGAGTCACATGATCTCTCCTGTACATCTGAGGCCTTGAGCACGGCTTCTCCACACGTTAATGTTCTTCTGAGTTTAGACAAAAACAACGACAACAGATCATTTAGGTTTTAATGAGCAAAAAGACAAGAACGTGCTGCTGCCAGTCATACAGACAAACACGACCCTGTGATCTCTACAGATTAACAAAGCCGCTAAGTTTTCTCACAGCGATCGGTGTAGACAGATGGATTAACGCGTGGCCATCCTAAACACAAGCGTCTGTATCGGTTCATTCAGGCTTTAGACTGTGTGCTTGTGGACTGATAATATGTGGAAGTAGTCTTTGTCACAGTAATATATTTAAACTCCTGCTGTTGGTTTAAAACACTGCTGATCCGTCTCTCACTCCTCCATCATATTGACTTTAATGACATTATTTTTTATGTGTAATAATTCTCTTTAACATTGTGAACAAAGTGATTGTAAAAAATGAGCAATTTGATGATACAACTGAGATACTAATAACTTGACTGGAGCCTCTCACACAGATGATTTGAGTCATCAACCTCCAGCGGCGAGGATCGCCTCACATCACAGTTTGTCTTTTTACAGCAGCTCCTGTGTCTTCTCTATACGCCACAAAGACTGAAATCTCAGTAAGATGAAATGTCTTACATCAAGGAGATATATGCTTATTTTTTGTCTGATAAGATAGTTCTTCTTAGTAAGCAGTTTGTATGTTAGACTGTTTCACCTGTTTCACCTGTTTTAAGTGTTTTAATTATCTAAATTAGAGCTTGTTGCTGCGATTTTATGACTTATTCTGAGTTACAAAGCTGTCTCATCACTTCAAGTCAACACTTACAAGTATAAACGTGCTTTTTTTATTTCAAGCATAACTAAGAAATTATAACTTTGACATATTTCATCTCTTCACATACTTAAAACAAGATGAAATCAATGGTTTTATTATCAATGAAACAATAGTAGTATGTATTGTGTAGTATGTAAATGTACATATACGGTTTATGGTTTATGCTCAGAACCAAGTTAGTGGTACGAGGGTTTAAACTGACATTATATCCGTTAAAATGTTTAATTATATTGATCAGATTCAGCTGATCCATGTTTGTTTCAGGCTCTTGTGTTTTTTAATTATAATTACTACTTGTAGGTTAATTACTGTAACTCTGAAACGACGTGAATGCAGCATTAAAAGACTCCAGGACGCTGCTTCGCTTTACAGATAATGTTTCACCACTAAAACACAACCACAAACCTTCATTTGCTCATGTTTTATTTACTATATTTTACACCACTTTCACTTTAGATATAGCTTAGAGAAATACTGCATAAGTAATAAAACATTTATCCCACTTCTCTTCTAAAACCAAAGCATTTTCTACACTGAACGTATGGGTGTAATATATAAATACTCTTTATACAACCTCAGAATATAAAGCAGTAAAGTGGTGGTCGAGGCTTCATTGAGCACATCCTGCACACACACACACATCATTAATAGATTAGAACAAGATAGTATAGAAAACATAATGTACAACAGCTTTAGGGGATGAATATCCTCTTTAGCATTATTCATTTCCCTCCTATAATCAGCTCATGCCGTACGATGAATTATAAGTGACATGTTTTGCCGTGTGATTATACTTTAATCACATACGTGTAGTGTGTTAGAAAATCTTCAGGCTACACAAAAGACTCCAGCAGAAGAGCTGCTGTTAAACACACGTTACCTCAACTGTCCTGGAAGGATTATTGCATCAGTGAAGGGTGGAATATAAATTGTTGTAATAATCAGCTGTCCAAACTCTATTTAGAGATAATAGGAGGATGCAATAGAGGATGTAATAGGCTTAGCTCTAACTTCACATCTTTGTCCTTGATGTCAACACGACGGCAGCGCTCATTAGGCAAAAGCAAATCCTTCCTTTCATTAGTTCTCCAGTGATAATAAAGCTGAAAAAGTATCATCACATAGTTATAAAGCAAGTGACACTCAAGCACTACCTATAAATGGGTCTGTAATTTGTAAGGTGCTCTAATCAAATAGAAAGCGCCTCCTGCAGCTCCTGCCTGTCTAGATATCGTCAAGGCTGGTTTGGATCAGAGAAGGTTCACGCTGAACACAGTATGCTGCCAACGAAGGGTTTTACTCCATGAACTGAATTTAAAACTATAGCTGAATTTAAAACTATAGCTGAATTTAAAACTATAGCTGAATTTAAAACTATAGCTGAATTTAAAACTATAGCTGAATTTAAAACTATAGCTGCACAGTACAGACTAAAAGATAAATGTGTCATAACGGGAGAAGCTTAGAGACTGCAGAGGACATTTTCAGTACATCGTCTGTCAGCGTTTTCTGCTTTGAGTCTTCTGAATGTTGAAGCACTGACACAGATATGAACCTGTTGATTTAAATCCACCATCACATATATGGTCATCGAGCCTTATTTTTTAAACCTGTCTCACTCTTGTAAGAAAAAAAACATAATCAAATAAGTTAAATAAGCACAACTTTAATAAATAAGTATTATTGTTTATGACATTAAAATATCCGGTCAGTGATATGATGATTAATAAGATAAATCTAGATGGATTTACAGTATAAACGGCAGCTCTGTGTCCTCCTGAAATAACATGTGAACCTGCCTGATGATAAGAGGCAGACAGATAAACAACGTAAAACGACAACCCCGTCTCTAGTTAGGATTTTAAATCTAGATTCAAACAACACGACAGTCACTGTGTTGTGTCCACAGCCTGCTAGCATTACAGCTACTCTCCTTTATGACAGCAAGCTGTTCCTTCACATATGCACTGAGAATGTGTGTTAATATATGAAAAATCATCTTGGTGCACCAGTGCAACTGACTCAGCGAGTTCTGATACTGAGGTCGACAAAATACCAACCTTACACAATAATTATTTAAATGAGGTATATGGATTTACATTTGGAAACTCGGTTTCAGGAAATAAATCTGATAGTGCTGCATAGACTTCACACATAAAGCACACAACGCTTACTCATACAATTTTGGATCCTATGAAATATCAGACATGCAGAGCAGTTACAGGGTAGTTTCACAGTCTGTCTTTAACTATATTCATTTATTAGATTATCCCACCACGCCTTAAACTTTATTGTGCAGTAAGTGTGTTTCAGAGAAAGACACAAATAGCAAACACACAAACATGGAAACTGTATATAAGTCATTGCACAATAATTAATCCCTGCGTATGCTCACTGTCTTCTGTGGCTTTTTTCTGAGGACGTCAGCAGTTTTGTGTGAACTGTATTGTATAGAGTATGTGTGTACACATCTGGATTATGTGTGTTTATGGGGGGAGACTGTGTGTGTGTGTGTGTGTTAACCCTTTGTTAGAGTAGTTATAGTGGAACAGAGTGACACTGGTTGTATGGGAGGTTATTGGATAAACCCTGAGGCTGTGTTCATGTCTGGAGCACCAACACTAGAAGAAATACTTCTTGTCTTTTTACTCCCAATTTCCTCTTTTCTTTCTCCTGTTGATAATGAATTTCTTTCTATCTCTATCCGATCTTTCTTACCGTCTCCTCACCTCCAGTGCTTTAGTGTCTCAGTCCTTCATGCACACACACATTGTGGATAATTGGCACTACTGGGATTATTCATTGAATATTTATGCAAAAAAACATATAAATGCCAAGGCGATGATGCAGCTGGAGCCCTTCATGAAGCCAATATCTGAACATCAAACATCTCTAGTTTCAGCAGCATGTACCAAAGCAGCCCAAACATCCAACCAACATTTCCTTCATATTAAACAAGCGAATATGTTGTTTGACCATGTGTGCGTAGCAGCGTTTTCTAATCCAGCGTCTCTATCAGCAGGAATCAGCAGAACATCACTGTTAAACAATAAAGATGTTTTATGACGTGACAGCGCTGTGATGAAGGTCTGTTTGCTGGTTTGGGTTAAAATGATCACATGATGTGTTGTGGGTTAAAGTTTGACCGTCTGGTCGTCATGGCTGGGTCACCTGACCTTTCTTCCTTCCTAGTGATGCATTGACATGTCTCTGTAAACTTCAGCTTCTCAGGCTTCTTGTGGTTTTTAAGGACAGACACTAAAAATCAAGTGTAGACCTTTGAAACTTCAGGACTGCTTCCATTCGCGGTAGACCTTGCAGGTACTTTTGATGCAAGAACTGCCGCTCCACTTTGTCTCTATAAACCTTCATTGATGTCCCAGCACTGGTTTTTCTTTTTCCACCAGAAGGATTAATATGCTGCCAATGCTTTATCTCTGAAAACTCCAAAAGTATATAGCAAATTGCTTAATTTGTGCTTCCTTTCATTACTCAACTTTCAATCATGCCACTTCCCTCAAACTCACTGACAAAGCTCTTTGAAGAAGAAATTAGCAGCGCCTTTAAAGTCCCTCCAATTCATTCTGATTACGTGAGCTGTGTGCTGGCAGGTCTACCACATAGTCATCAAACTCCTGTTTAGTTGAAAAAGCTGCCCCAAGAAGTGTTGGATACTCATCAAAACCCACCAAACCTCACTCCTACTGCAGGAACCTGAAGGCAGCACCTCCTTGTTTACCATCCATTGCCTCTTTAAGGGTCGTTTTACTGCTGAATCAGCATTACTAGAGGTGCCCCGTCGTCCTGTGAGGACATAAATGATCAAAATCTGTATATACTCAGGCAACCAAGTAAAGGTCTGTTTTATTAATAAAGGTTGAAGGAGGTTCATGAAGTCCTCACCAAGCTGCCAGCAACACATCTTTTCATGCTGGGCACCAAACACAGGCCTGGTTTATGGGTCCTCCATTTACAGCTGCAACATTCAATATTGAAGCCTTACCATAGATGACTTCATCAATGTTTCACAGCCCCCGTCATTAATAGCCTCGCCCGCAGCACCTTCTCTCCTTCCACAGTGGAGTTCACCTCATCTTTACCTCTACCTACCACCACTAGCTTTGTCTCCTTGTCTCCTGGTATCCTCTTGTTCCTTTTGTTTCCATCAACATGTGTCCCAGTTTTCTCTGTTTCCACCAGCTAATTCATTTTAGCCATTTCACCAGCTGATCTTTCCCATAAATTAACTGTCAAATTAACCACAGTAATAACAACACTATTATAATAATTCAATGGATGCAGAATTAATTTCCAGTCTGTTATTGTGATGATTTGCCTCTTTCTTCTTTTATCATCAAACTGGATGTTTGCATTACATACAATCCAGTTTGTAGTTTCCAGTTTTCTACAAATGAGCAGATCACACTAATCAAAGCTGCTTTGTTCACAATGACCTTTTACTCTTCTGTGATGTTTCACATCATTAGATTCAAGCTGTACTCATTTTTGTTCTTTCCAAGGTCACAGTGCTGTAGTGAAGAAATGTCTCCACCATCCGTCTTTGTGTGTGTCTTCAGTCCTGAGGGACGCCTTTCCTGTTCAGCAAGTCTACCTTAAAGCTTCTCTCTTGTTAATGCATCGTTCCCATCACGGAAAAACCTCAGTTTCTCAGACAGAGGCAGCGAACTCCGTCTCCGTCTCCGTCTCCCCTCCAAGTCTTCACCTCCTCAACAAATCTGCTTTGTAAAGAATCTCTGTGCCTTGAAACCTTGAAATTACTTCAGAGATTCACCAGCAGAAGTGTAGAAAGAGGCTGACAAGGATCCACACATCATCCACACATCATCTTTACACCTTCACATCATCCAAACATCGTTTGGTGTCAAAGCTGACAGACCGTCAAGAGAAAACTGCTGCAGATTAGACAGAACACACACACACACACACACACACACACACACACACACATTAATATTCTGGCCTCGTTCTGCACTGGGAAGGCAGAAAAGGAGAAGCTTGACCTCTTTCAGTGACCTATAAGATAACCTTTCTTGTGTGTGTTAGTGTGTGTGAGCATGTGTGTGTGTGTGTGTGTGTGTGTTATGTTAAACAGCCAAAGGTCATGATTTGCACCAACTGCTAAACTCACAGAGCTGGACCGACGTGTGACTGAGGTTCAGGTATAATAACCTGGACGTATTACACTTATTAAGTCATTACAACATTATCTTCTATACTTATCAAGTCAATTAAAGGAACAGTTTGCTTTTTCTGGGACCATTAATCTCTTTTATGCATGAAGTCTGAGACATTTTGTAATAAGGAATCTGATATATATTAATTGTCTGTAACTGCTGTGTATGAATACAAGTGAGTTCATGTGATATACAAGATTAACCAAATAGTACATTACATGAAACAGAAATATAGAAAAGAGATAAAGACAAGAGAAAACTGAATAAACCTGCATAAAGGCCAGTTCATAGTTCATTCTACATATGATCGCTGTACGAAGCGACACATGTAAACTGTTTATGAATTAAAGGAGGACAAAAAAGAAGCAGAGTGTGCAGAGAAGAGTAAGAAAAAGCAAACAGGAAGTCATTTATCCAAATGTGTCACTGCACACACACACACACACAAGCACGCACACACTCACACAAGCACACACACACACACACACACAAGCACACACACACACACACACACACACACACACACACATACACACACACACACACACACGCACACACAGCGCCGGCCCTTCATAGCTTATCACCAAGTCCTCAGGTGAGTTGGTGATTTGGACCAGTCATTTCTGAGCCTCTCCGGCTGTAATGACTCTATCCTCTCTATCCTTTCTATCCTCGGCCTGCTGGCAGTGAGAGATACTGTGAGTGAGGTGAAGTGCTGAATAGTGACCCACTGATCAGTTAGACCCAAACTTCTTTTTTCTCCAAATGAATCAGAAACGATTTTGGACTTAAGACCTCGCTTGGAGATGTTTTTTTCGGACACAGTTTAGCACCGTCTGTATCAGCAGATACGTTGGATGTTGCAGTCAGTGACCACTGTGATTTGGAGAGACATACTTTAGATAAAGTTAAAAACTTTATGACCTTCAGGATTTAAAGATGAATCAAATGTCGGTCAGTATAAAAATAACTGTTATAACTCATGTTATTTCACATAAGAGATGCTCATCCTCATAACATAACCTCTCTGAACATATGGATCTACATATATGCTGATAATATAATATATGTTGAGAGGTCTGGACAAACCATACCTCTGTGTTGTCATATGACGTTCTGATTGGCTGATAGCACAGCATGTGTCCACCACATTAGTAATGTGACAGAAGGTAGTTTATAATACAGGGAATGAACCATCACTGCAGACGCAGCAGCTGATATAAGAACTGTCACTTCTCCCTGATGAACGTGTAGTTATGCAGAAACGATGGAGCCGCACGCACCTCGTTGAAGCAATTCATCTTTTTGGTTTGGTGATTAACATTCTGTGTCTATATTAGAGTAGTATAATCCTGCTTGTCATGTGTTCAAAACGTGCTCAGATGGGGCGTGTTAGTCTGACTTTAATCTGACCACAGTTTCCTCAGCTCTGCGTGTGTCACAGACTAGAATCGGTGCAACAGTTTGGACACGTGTGTGACTGTATGCGAGTTGTTTCTTCCTGGTTTGACATGTGGCGTCTGCGATTCGTATAAACCCTGAAGATCTTTCTTCAAAGTTTGTCACTTCCTGAACTCCTGCGTTACCTGAGCGTCATCTGTCTCTAGATACAACCATCAACCCATTTAAACCTCTTACCCCCCTTTCTTCTGTTTTTGGAGTTTTTCACAGATTCCCAGTCGATCTCATTAGAGAGACGTTTCAAAGGTTGTTGGTGGAAGAAAGATAACAATGCTCCTCGTATCACTGCAAATATCTGTACGCCGCCGTTCTCGTCACCTTCTGACAATCTGTCTCATCTCCTGTGGGGCGAAACCTGTGCAAGCCGTTCCTCTGAGCTCTGTGTGTCAAATAATACAGACTACATGTCAGCTTGTTCACTCTGGCAGTAAAAACACGAGGTACCAGATGTTCGACACAAGCATCCGTCTAGAAAATAAAGTAAATATTACCGTTCGACAGGTCATTCATTTTCCTTACAGGCACTATTAATGTTAGGATTATTAATCTCACCTAGTTGGAGACCACGTGTACTGTAGACAACAGTGGTGTGTGAACCTTTATACTCTTTCAATGATTGTGCACTATTTGACACAATTATAAAATCTACCATCATTTATATCAGAAATTTGTGTTATTATTGGTACAGTTTAAAATGGGCTTCTATGATAGAGCAGTTACACAGCTGGAGCCTGCAAAAGGACTTTGAGTGTGTGTGTGTGTTTGTGTGTGTGTGTGTGTGTGTGTGTGTGTGAGTGTGTACTGTATGTTTGGACTCTCCCAGGGGAGAAGGTCAACTCCCAGAATACAGTGAGACGGCAAGACATTTAGCAGCCATCACAGAGAGGCTGCCTCTCCTCTCACTGAAGCCTAAAGGTGAAGCTTAATAAGTGGAGACACACACACACACACACACACACACACACACACACACACGCCTTGCCCACCTTTCTCTGCTGTCTATTCTGGAAAGAGGGTTTGACCTTTATCAGATGGGAGCGCTAACACGCTAATAGCCCTGCCCACACTCCAATTAGAGCTGGTAAGAGAAGGGCTGAGCAGAGCACAGTGGGCCACTGAGGATCTGACTGAGATGGGAATTGTACAAGCTGTCAGCTCCAGAGAAGGAGAGGCGGAAAGAGGGAGGAAAAGAGACAGAAGTACAAGAGGATAAAGAAAATGACATGTCTTTAAAAGATTAGCTGACATCATGAGGGATATTCAGTCCAAAAACTGGCAAAAGAATAAATCTGTACAAATAAAGAAGCCTAACAACTAAACAGAATTGCTGTTTGGATCCAGAAAACATGCACTATACTTTTAGCTGTGTTTTGGTCTCCACCAACTCCTGAGAAACACATCTGTCCCTTCAGGATTAAGTGATGATTTCTGCAGCTTTAAGTAAAACACTTCCCAGTCTTACACCTACACATTAAGGGAGTCATAAATGATAGAAACTCTGCTTGTGGTTTCTTTGTGGGGGTTGATCTAACTGCATTTTGATTTCAGTGAAATGTCCCAAAGGACCCCACAGGCTCTGAACTGTGGATGCAGAAACCATGGGAACCCAGGAAATGCATTCAGCTCTTGAAATGGCTCAAAGACATAAAAATCTCTGCATGTTGTAAACAGTCGGTTTCATAACTTTACAAAAATGTGCATTTTTTCCACAAGAAAGACATTTTACAGATAAAGACATTTATGCAGTGTATGTATGTGGAATGTGATCAAAATGTTGGTTTTATGATTAACACTCGTATCTATGTAGGACTGACCTTAGTGCTTTATCAATAAATCTAAGTGTAAAACTATGTACAATAAATGGCCAATATTTTAACATACAGTATGTGTCTCTGTCTGAAGCCTTTTATATCCATTAAACTTTAAAGATCTACACTTGACAAGATTGACTGCGGCTCCATTCAAACACATTCATGTACTTCAGCACATATTTTCACCAGCATCAACACATTCAGGAGCTTCTGCATAAAATATAAAAAGACACAAAGCAACATCTGAAACTACATAGCTGTGCTTTCTGCAGTCAGTCAGTTATTATGGAAGATGCTGTGAATAAGGTCATCAGCTGTCATATGCATTGTGTTTGTAGCTGTGTGTGTGTGTGTGTGTGTGTGTGTGTGTGTGTGTGTGTGTGGAGCAGAAGGTTAACTCTGCTCTCTACCAGCAGATTGAACTGAGTGCTGATGTGATATGAGACATGCCAACTTACTGAACCTTGACTGATTGGATGGTAACAGGGGATGATTACTCTTTTCTTTTTTGGCCAGTCCAGCCTCCTCTGACGCTTTATGAGTTTTTCAGACAGCTACACTGAGGACAGAGAGACACTGACGATAACACACCGACGCCTGGGATTCATTACATTAGCACAGAGCAATGAGTAATTAAACAAAGGTCCTTCTCTGCTTATATTAACATTTTCTGAATACTGACAGACCGTGTTAAAACATTTCACTGGACAATACTTAATAATCCAGTAATAATCCCCCTAGTGGTGAACAGATGCTACTACAACAACATGACAATGATACCAGACCAGGGTGCGAAGCTGCAAGCTAAATGGCATTCAGTTACAATGGATGGTCATAATATCAAAATCATTATGTGTAATTATGCTCAGTAATTTCAGCATTCAAAATCTGCTTTTTAACTTCATAAAGTTAACTAAAACAAAGCCTGAATTAGTAAAATGAGTAGAATCACATTAGAAGACACGTTTGAGACAAAATAAAGAGAAAGTTTTGGATTATTGAACTGACTATTACAGTTACATATATTTTCACTTCAGACTGACATGTGATTGCCTTCAGTCAACATTTGAAAGCTATGATTTTCCGTCCTGCCGTACATATAAAAGCATGGATTCATAGAATAGCAGAGAGATGCCTAGAAGAGACACTTCCAACAATATTTTTTACCTACGCTGACTGGAAGTCGTGCAGTATTTAACATATTCCTTTTCCCCCACAGTGCAATCATGAGCGACAGGCAGAGTGGAGACGCTTCACTCATTAATGCTCTTAAGTAGCATTATTCAGTCACATCAAGACCTGACTTTCATCTACCACTTATTTTTAAAACTATTTTCATATTGCTGCTTTCACGGCCGACTAATGTAGACGCCCACGATTCAGTGGTGCAGGCTGGGTTTAAGAGAAGAGGAGGCTGCCATAGAGGAGAGAGCAAACCAAATAGAAGAAAAGACAGAAGAAATGTGGAAGATTTAAAATGCACGATGGGATTTGACACTCATTTAAATTGTTGTAAGTGGCCCGGGATGAAATAAATGTAATAAAGAACATCAGAAATGAAAGAAAAAAGGAATGAGAAGTGACAAAATGAAATCACAGGAGGAGGCAAATGAAGAAGAAAGTAGAAAGAAAAGGTGTTGCATCCATCAGGACACACACACACACACACACTCGCTGCAGGTTCACATTTAAAGCTGCTGATGGCGGTTTCATCCACCCCATTACAGAGACGACACGGGGCTCCAGCTCTGTTCAAGAAGCATGGGAGTGATTCCTTTAAATCCCTCCAACCCTCCCACAGCTTTCTGGTGAGAAATATGAAAGTAAGTTTTCATTTTATCATCAGATGAGCTCTTGTGACTACAGAGGAGGAGATTTTAAACCATTTCTCTATCTGTACATGTCTGGTACACAGTCTGAAATGAGTTTGTTATACAGTGACAGGAATCACTGTGTAGATGATACACATGTCACTGAATAACAAGCTATAGGTCACATGTTCATTTCATTGCTTTACACACATTGAAATCCTTGAACTGTAGATTATAATCAGTTCTGTTCTGTTAGTTTGGAACCAGATAAATGAGCCACTGATTTAAATGAAATCGTATGAAGTGATGCAGAAACAGAAACAGAGACAGAGAGCAAACCTGCTGCTGTATTTGGATCATCTGGACTACCTGTAGTTTGTAATATCAGGATCTTTTATGCAGCTGTAGGTTTCTAATAGTGTCTCATGGACCTGCACATGTCCATTAATCACTGTGTGTCTTTCACTACAAAGTTTTAAATAAACAGCGAAACTTCTGACATGAAACTTTACACATGTGGAAGATCAAGAAGATGACAGACAGTCTGAGATGAGGAGTGACAACCTGAACAGGTGAACGTTTATATTATCTGAGCCATTAACAAAGCCGGTCATAGTGTGTGTGTGTGTGTGTGTGTGTGTGTGTGTGTGTGTGTGTGTGTGGTTGTTATCACAGTTTCTGGCAGGATACAGCCGTCCTCTTTATCTGTCGTCGTTGTCATGGTGTCACCTTCGTGGATGCTGAGTACTCGCTCTATCTCCATGGTGACTGACACGCATCGATCCCCCAGCGAGGAGGCTCCTCTTGATGATGTCATTGTGTAGTAATTGGATGGTAATTGGTGTTTAATGGTCTGTGAGTTAATGCCGCTGGAGCCCGTCTCTGTGGAGACTCTGTCCTCAAACACAGACATATTAACGTCCTGCAGGACTGTCAGGGACTTCTGCCATCGATTTATGATTCCTTCCAGTCTTCATGATCGCACTGATTTTCCTCTACAGTCTCTCGAGGCGTTTCTTAATTGAATATCACATGACTTCATGATGTCGTCTCTTGAGCCGGCACAATAATTATATCTCTGGTCTCTTTCAGCCCAGCCAATTCAGCACTTTTCAATCCAGTGTCTTGATCCTCATCTCAACATAATGTCCTTAACATTTATCAACCTGCCTTGTAATCTCACGCTTTTACAACTTATTCTAGATAAACTATCAACACCAGTTGTGTGTGCGTGTGTGTGTGTGTGTGTGTGTGTGTGTGTGTGTGTGCGTGTGTGTGTGGTTCCCCCAGCTTTCTGTTTATAGGCCAGTAGACACGTGGTGGCTCCCCAAAGGCACCAAGGCTCATTAAGAATTCATCAGTGGCAAGATGGTGCTTTCTTAATCAATTCTGTGTGATGTTGCAGAAGCGTTGAGCCTCGTTGACAGACAGCGACAGACATGAAAGTGCCAGAAATGAGTGTTTGTGTTTCGAAAGCTTCGGGTTCAGCTGATAAAGGATTTGTACTGAATTAGTTGTTGCCATTTTCATGCCAAAAACTCACAAAAAATGACACATATTCAGTGCTTTCTTCAGTATTCACTATGATTTATGGCCAAAAGTATGTGGACACCATGTCTGTGACTGTAAGAAAGGCTGAGTCAAAAGCAGCTGGACTTGTTTCAGATACTTTCTATCTAATCTTAATGCTAAAGCATGCAGTCATATTCTGCATATTGTGTACAGTTTGGGGAAGGCCTTTTCTGTTTAAAACTCTTCCCAGATGACTGAGGGCTGTGACAGCAGTAGCTCGTGCTTTTAGCAATGAGATGCTCAACAATCACACATGGATCAGAACAGAAGATGCAGACTACAGTCTCTACCTGCGATCATGACGCAGATGTGGATTGTGTTTTAACTACTGTCAGTCAATACATGCTGCATATTTGTGTGGAGCTCAATCCAAATCACTTCCTCTTCTAATCTTCCTGCACATTACAGTTCGTGCCTTTGTTGTCAGGCTGCTAAATGAGGTTGGCTGAATAAAACACTTTAGAGCTTAGCCCTCGGGAGGCACGGAGAGCCTTCCTAACTTTTATCTTCAATAACACACAAACAACACACTCAAATGAAGAACAAAGCCTTGCTGGTGTTCATGCATGAAAGTGATTGGAGAAGAGAGACAAGAGAAGACACAAAAGAGGAGAACAGAGTGTTTATTTTAGTAATGAGCTCTTGTCTTCACGCTTTCCGCTTCCAGCTGTGCGTTTCTGTTCTTCGTGTACACAGTGGATTTAACCGTAGAGGAGCTGCGTGTGTGTTAGCTTGGCTTGGAGGAGATATGCGGCATGTAAACTGATTACATTCGGCTCGTGGCGGCAAAAGCAACATCATGCTTTTACTCTCCGCTTGTAAAATCATCTCAGACTTTAACAGTATTTTGTGGATATGATTTTCCAAACATGAAAAGACTCAATCTGTCAAACTGTCTCATTGAAAAACATCAGTTCTGTCTAAATCTGACAAACTGACAAACATAAGTCACAGTTTGAGTCCTAAAGATTCATACAGTACGGGATCACATCCCGTTTCTTTTTTATATAACCATCTATCCATCCCCTAACCTGCTTCCTCCTGATAAGGAAGTGACCTCTGAACAACGCCACCTCCTGCTTACTACAGCCGAGATGATCCGTCTGTCAATCAAACATTGATCCGCTGTCAGGGTCATTAACAGTATTACAACATATCCTGGAGTATAGTTTGTATATTATTATTAATGAATCCACAGTATCTAAGAAGGAAACAGAGTAAGAGAAAATATCCTTCACCAGTTTCCCACAGTCGAAGCTTGTCTGAGTCCTTCTGTGGACTGTAGAGTCAAACACAAGGACATGAATGATTCAACATCTGGTTTTCCCACATCGCTCTCCATCTATCCTCTGCACCAAAGGGAACTGCAAGAGACAAAGTAAGAGCTCCTGTTACATCCCCATCATGTTTGCTCAGGTTTAAAGCTGTGTAACTTTTGCATTTTTAAGAGTCCAAATGGTCCTAAAATGTACTTGTCTAAGGATTTATGTTCTCTAAAAGGGTTTATACAGTCCTGTCCTTTAGCATTTAGCTGTGGACACACTGAGAAATGCAAATCTCAAGTACTTTTTTGGAATTAATTAAATTGGAATTTCTCAGTTGTTTTAATATTGAATTTACTTTAAATGAGATGCATCATGTTTTTTGTGAGTTTCCAATATTTTTATTCATTTTTTGGATGTTAAACAAGGTCAACGTGTTTCTTCAGGTGAACATATGGAAAAATGTTGAAAATCATAAGCAGCCTTGGATTCATTCATCTAGTTTGCAGGAGAATATCATTAAAACATATATATATATATCATTATTTTCTTTATTTAAACAGGTCGTCTCATTAAAATCTTTTCAATAGAGAATAAACAGATACAGATAAAAAGAGTCAAGAGGCTTTAAAGCCTGCATTTATCACCATAACTGAGCACAACGGTCGACTAGCAGAGGAGAAACATGATATGCAAACATCCAGTTGTGATCTCCGGTTTTCTTCATAGGTTTTACACGTGGGTCTTAAAAGTGAGTTCAGCCAGAAGTGAAACACGCCTGTTTGATGAGACAGATCTGAAATGCATCAAACATGACAGCGTGTTTACCTCCAGGACCAGGAACAAATGGGATTTACCGTTTATCACCAGAACAAGCAGCAACAGATCACTTTATATATCAGGCGGAAACAGTGACTTAACATCTGCATAAATAAGGTTATGGAAATCACATCTTCTCACATCATTAACTTCTTCATTGGATTTTTCTTCACAGTTGGAGTTTTTTCCTGTAGCTGTGGGAGGGTTGCTTGTGTGTATATATATATATATATATATATATATATATATATATATATATATATATATATATATATATATATATATTTGTTCTTCAAGCTTGTCAAACATGCCGACAGATGATCACCACTTCAATGCCTGTACTTAACGCAGGCATTGAAGTGGTGCTGGCAGCTCTCTAAAAGCCTTCTTTGGTCTCAGGCCTCACTTGGTGCCAGAAGTTAAAAATAAAAGAGTGGACAAAGTGACAAAACACCAAAAACAAGGAAGATGAAGGGAAACAGCACAAAGAAAAGTTCCCAGTCAGAATAGATCTGCTGATTAGCAAGTAAGAAAGATTCTCCACTAACACGCCGAGCTGCTGGATTCATAAACAGGTTCCTGTTTGTACGCGAGGCCACCAGAGCTGAGGAAGTGTTAATTAGGAGACTTAATGATTTAAAAAAGAAACAACTAGTTAAAAGTTCAGTTTGTGGGTTCAGTCTCACCCAGGTGGGTTTCAACAGAACCATATTGAAGGTAAAAGATTAAAGATTTATTGATTGGTGATTGAAAGGTGATGATGAAGACGTGATTCTGGCTCACTGGATACTTTTATTTCAAGGATTTGATAGAAAGTGAATCTCCATTAAAGCTACGACAGGACATGAACTGATATTTAGTGACTAAACATTCAGAAACGTGGACATATCAGGCTTTTTGAGCTTTTCAGGGTTTTTTATGCTCTTGTGATTTATGATGTCGGGGTGACGTATGTAATGTACGTGTTTATGTTAGCATGACGCCGGACTAATCCAGAGACATCAGCACCAACCATGACTGTTGATAAAGCATCTCTATAAATAAAATGTATTGTATAAAATAGTATTAATAAATAAATAGCGTCCCTTTGTTTGAGTTAAACAACCAAATCTGTGTAATAGAAGTGGTAGCAATCCTCCCTCTTCCATTTAAAAAAGAAGTTATTATTAACATAAAAACACCTCAGTGGGAGCGTATTAATAAACTTTTCAAATGGTGAATATAGTGAGTTGAATAAACGCTGCAAAAATGTGAAGCAACAAACAGAACAAAGATATTCCCCAGATATTCACCAGCATCGCCTCAGCTAAATCTAATGAGTGTTTCTCAAGGTTACACAGAGTGCTGTACAGTATCTCTGGGCTGAAGCCATTACTCACAGTGGAACAGAGAGAGCAGCCAACAATCACGGCCAATATTAGTAATGCATTCGCTGCTAACTGTGTGTGTCACAATGACACTGAGTGAGTGGATGCATTTTAATTTATTCAGGCCCTCAAACAGCTTTGCCAGGAAACAAACATATTCTTTAAATATATGAGTCATGGAAGAAGAAGAAAGCCAAAAGGATGAACACAAAAAGTTTGAAATGAATGAATAACACTCCTCCTGTGTTATTCTGACTCCTGGAGGCAGCTGAATATGTGGTCTGGAGGAGGAGAAATGTAGGAAGCGAGCGTCAGAGCCAGCAGTTATAAAGATGACTGATGTATGTAGCAGATGGAGAGTGTTTTACGACCTGTACCGCCACTCCATTTAAGTGTGTGTAAAATTGATGGCCAACCATAATTGACCTCAGTAGCCACTACAGTACTGAAAGCTGTTCCTGCACTCTGAGGAAAGACTCCCGTTCGTTCTCTGCGTTCGATGCGGGGGGGTTGATTTATGTAACTCTGCGGCAGGTTGGCGTTTCAACATCACAGGCTTCTGATGGATTTTCTCTATGTAGGATAGAAGAGAACAGAGGGAGGAAAAAGTAGAGAACGTGGGGGAGGATGGGGGAGAATAAAATCCCAACCTGAGGTGGATGGAGATGCAAGGAGGGGAGGATAGAAAAGGGTGAGGAAGCAGGGGAGGACTAATGGAGAAATTCACAATGATATTTGACAGCATGCTAACCTCCACTAACCCATGACTACCTGCGATAATAGATTCATCATCTACACCCAACTATTGACAGCGTGCATCATCATATTGGACACATTCATGGTCTGGATGTCCTATAGACCGCCCCGGCTCTGTGAATAATATACAAATACAGTATATAGCTAATCACCTGCTTGTGTGTCTGTCAGTGTGTAATAGGCAAAAACTCCCCAACTGTTGATGTCAAGACCCCATTTTCAGCAGTAACATAGCAGGAGTGGAGGACAGAAAGCTCCATTTAAACTCTTTGACCCCCATTCTGCTTTTAAATTTCCCCTTAAGCAGAAGTTAGAAATCAACATTCACAGTGAGGAGAGCTTGTTTCAGAGCTTCACTGAAGCTGCACCAATCAGATATGTCCCAGCTGGCTGCTGCATCTTATTTACTCATTTTCACTTGTTCAACTGGTTTCATCAAAGCTTTTCTTGTGGTGATGGACCCCAGCGAGCCTGTGGTACAAGTAGTTAATGTGTCATGGAAGTAATGTGTGTGATTCTCAGTCATCATAAGATGTCTATAAGTCAAACAGACATTCTTGAGGATAGTTAAGCCTCTTTCACAACATCATGTCAGCTGACAGCCATGTGGCCTGACGACCACGGACGTAACATAAGAGCTGCTCTCCGTGAGCGCCTTGTAGCTTTCTGTTGGATAGCAGATGGCAGGAAGGTTGCTACCTAATAATGTTGTGACACTTTTCTCCTGAGCAACACAGTAAACAAGGACAGATGAAGTGTGTCATATCTCTGTTATCATCCACGTCTCTGTTTCTGTATGTTCCTTATGGAAGTTTTCACTTGTTCATACAGTACAGTCACATTTCATTGGCTATGACTATCATATGTTTCTGCTGCACATTTATACTGTACATAGAAATAAGCACATCTATTTTATTGCATGATGCTTTGCAATATACTTTTGACCATAGATGAGTAGTAACGAGTTACACGTAACACACGTAACACAAACGTAACACACACGATTCTTTTAAAGGAATGAGTATGTTAATGTCAGTAATATTACAGTAGCTGAACTTCCTCCTTTAGGCTACTTCATTAAAAATTATCAAGTGCTGTTTGGGTTTTTTGTCATTTTTTTGCCTGCACACACTAAAAAATGAAAGAAAATATTACAATGGAAAGTTACTTGTGCTTTGAATAATTTATTAAGCAGGTATGTTTTTTCTCAGATGGTTCAGGAAATGTTTCCAGGAACGGGAGAAGCTCCCGGACAATACGTGTATCAACAAGAGTACTTTAAAGGGGATAAAAAGTACCACTGAAAGATTTATCACCACATTTCTTGTAATATTTCCAGGAACCTGTTCCAGCAAACAGGACGTATCTGCTGAGCAAACGCAGACGAATCCAGGAGCACGCCGTGCCAGCCGTGCCGTTGCTGTGTCAGTACAGGGATCATCTAAAAAACCATAAAGGCTCACTGGGAGCACATCCTGGAGGTGGAATAGCTTAGCTTAGCATAGAGACTGGAATCAGGGGGAATAACTAGCATCCACACACACAAACAACAGCGTAAAATCATGATTAGTCGATTAATAGATTCGTTTCTAACCTTTAAATTAATCAGCAACTGTTGTGATAGTTGATTAATCATTTTGAGACTTTTCTAAGGAAATAAATCTGATTCCAGCTTCTGAAATGTGGATGTTTCTGTTTTCTTTAGTCCTCTGTGACAGTAAACTGAAGATCATTTAACGACATCATCTTGAGCTTCATTTTCTGACATAATAATTGTTAGTTGCAGCCCTAAAGTAGTGATTTTAGTATAAAAACTGGATTCCTGAGATGTTATTTGATATCCCACTTTCACAAGTTGATTAAACATTTGCTCTTGGTCAGACCGCCTCATGTACTAAAGTAGAGCACAAACAAGCAATAAATTTAAATGTTTACAGACGGGAAGCTGCAGCTGAGCTCCACCACAAACACACACACAGTACACACATTTCTCCTTTGGTAAAAACACACATCGGATGTGTTTCCAAACTGAATGCTGCACCTCTGAGCTGAAAAGTGCCTCGTCAGCTCCACCTTGTCATATTTATGCACAGATTCAGTTCTTGTGTCCTTTGAATGTGACACAGTTTCCCCGTCTGTAATATTCAATGTTTATTTAATGGAGTTGAAGAAGAGAGTTACAAACTTTGTCCTCTGTCTCACATCAAGGACATGCTTTAAATCAGCCCGATCAGTAGAACGTCTGCTGGCACACAGACGTGAGACTAGTGGGTTCGAGAGAATTGGCCTCAACGGAGAGAAAGCAGCTGTTCTTGCACTTTAAGATTAAATAGATACACAAAGTGGAACAGGAAGTGAAGGTCATGTCAGTAAAAGATCTTGATGGTCACTACATGGATTTTCAAATACAAAATACACGCACACACACACACACGCACACACACACACACACACGCACGCACGCACACATTTTATTATTAGGTTATTAATTATGTTAATTTAACCAGATCAGTAGCAGTTTCTAGGGAAAGGAAACGATGTGTAACCATGGTGTAATGTTTGCATAATTTGTGGGTTCGTCACAGTGGAATAAAAATGAGGAAAAAGGTGTTTCTGTTGTTTTCACTAATGTAGTAGTCTGAGTGGGAGGGGCTAGCGGTGTAAAAGGTGCTGCCTGGAACCAACCAGGAACCCTGTAGGAAGTCAGGTGACTTGTTTTGATTTCTTTGTGTTTGTTTTTGTGTACAGAGTGTTTTGGTTTATTCACTTTGTTTGTTTGTAAATATTGACACTTGCATCTTATGGGAATAAAAACCTCAAAACATCATTTTTTTGACTCAGCCTGGATTTTTTTCGCCTGTCAAACACGACCGCGACACTCAGATGGACAGAAAAGATGAATCCAACACAAAAAACCCAAATAACTTTACAATATAATGTCAGACAAAGCAGAGTATGAACGAAGAGACGAGAGCCGAGTTACAGCTGAAAGAGATGGACGGAGAAGTTGACATATTTCACTGAATTATGAAACATTTTGGGTTTAAGACCAAACCTTCATGTTGTATTGAACAAGTCCATCCTTATAGATGTTTGCCTGTTAAAGTGATGCTGGAGAACATTTTCTAGTCTATAAAGTCTGATATAACAGCAGCACCACAACCATTCACCCTGCGGCTCGTTCATCAACCTTTACCTTCCTGTGTGAGGCAGCTTGTTCATTGGACTTTACACCATGCACTAACTGAAACTGTTTCCATCCGAATGAAAAAAACAAACATTTAAGGGTCAGCCATAGTTGATCCTTTCTGCCCAATTACTTTCTTTTCTCAGTCAGGCTCTGGATTTCCCTCGAACCGGATTAAATGTGCACAACATGTTTAACTGTTTGATCTGCAGCATGTCTTCAGATAAAGAGCAGCAAGAATCCAAGAGACATAAAGACAGAAGAAGCACAGCTATGCACCAGGTGTGAAGCAGTTTAATGAAGGTTTCAGAGTAAATAAAGAGGCAGTTGTGAGCAGGACAAACAGATCTGAGATGAATCAAGTGAAAGTGAGTTTGATGTGGAGATAACAGGATGAGCTGACACTCCACCGACTGCTGCTGACTGGGAGAGTGAACAAATTTAATGAACACAGCGAAGGAGTTTTACTTGGCTGGACTCCATTTAGTCAACACAATTGTTTTGTGTCCAGAGGAAGGTGTCAGGCAGCACCTGCAAATATATACGCTGCTGTGAGAAAAGAGAAAAAGAGAAATATATGTATGAATAATGAGAAAGAAAGAGGTTTAATATCAGATTATACTGATGTGGTATCATAAACATATAAATGAACATATAAAGAACTCTTGATATGTATAGAAGCATATACACACATACAGTGAGCGTTAAATACAAGTAATACTCATGTTAATAATACCAATACAATGTTTTAACATCTTATGAATGTCAAACACTGTTTGACTGTTTGTTTCTGATTTCCTCTGATCGTCTGCTTCTGATCGCTCGCCGACCGTCCGCGTCTCGCCGCCGCTTGTTTGTGTCCAGCATCTTTGCCACTGTGTACAGCATGTCCTCATTACTAAAACATCCAGCGTGTTGCACTGATGCTCCATGACATCCCCGCCTTGCCTCTTTTGATGTATGCTTAGCCTGACATTTCTCCAGGATCCCCAACCAGGCGCCCCCGTCGCCCCACCAGCCTGCTGCACCAGACTGTTTGTGTCAGTGTGCCTGCTTGCATCTGTCTGGTCTCTGTCCCCGTGTCCATCAGTGTCCATCAGTGTCTCGTCTCTGCACCCTGATCCCATCCCAACCTCGACTCTCCTCTACGTTCTTACATTCAGGGTCAGGGTTCAAAGTAAAAAATCAACACCTTAAGTTCTTCTTCTTCTTCTTCTTCTTCTTCAACAATCACAGATGACAAAATGAATCATTCGTTTCTGCTGTTGGATCAATTATGTGATAGAAGATTATCATCCACACTTTAGTTTTTAACACAGACACTCAGCACTGTGCAGCAGGCCTTCAATCACTTGTGTCTTTACTTTCTATTTTCTTTGTAATTTAAAATTCTTCAACCCACCGAGTTGCTGGAGCAACTACGAGAGCACAGAGGCAATTTGACAGCATCTTTAAGAGGACAGAGTCTGGAAAACAATATACCATCAATCATTTCAGACAAACAAGTGTGATCAACAGCATCCTTGTTCAATAAGAAATCAGTGCAGTGATAATCAAAGGCTCCTGCTTGTTCCTGACTCACAGGCGATCCTGGGACAGAGGACACGGACAGCTTTCCAATTCTCAAATCCAGTCAGACATTTTCCACCACTGATGATTCTGCATACAGAAAAATATCTGAATATAATACTACTATCAAATTAATTAATCAATCAAATCAAATCAATAAATGTAATAAACATTTCTGATAAGGATTCTTTGAATTAAGACATGTACTGACCAGAGAGCCGTGACTAGCTCAGGCCAACATGCTGTTATGTTAGCTTAAAACCATAAATTAATTCTCATTGATATATATTAAAAACGTCTTCATAATAAAACTTGAAAACATTGTGTTTCTTGTGAAGGTGAAATGCAGGGAAGTCGCTGTAATAAAACATGTGTTTAATGACATGTGATAACTGGTGTTGAGAGCACCAGAAACACGTATGAATCCACGAGAGCTCCACATACACGGCTGTGCTGCTGTGGTGCTGCTATACGTCCCCGTTTGATGCTGCTTCACTTACAGCCTGCTGCCTGGAAAACAACACGATGACTCACTGAAAGAAGACCTGGGACCAAACGTCCGTCTGCTGATGATTAAAATGATTCCTTCAAAGTAGCTTTGTCGCATCAATGACGCCTCCGTGTCTCAGTGTTGAGACTCTGCTGAAGCAGCATTCATCCAGTGGAGGAGGTGAAATGTTCTTATGAGTTTATGTATGTTTCACCTGCACAACAGGTGCAAGGCAGCATTAGTGGTTGTTCACTCATGATGGTGGAGAAAACATATGATTATTTATATATATGAGAAAATTGACTTTGCGACCTTGATGAGGTAATAGCATATCAAGGCTCAGTGCTCTCATTGTTTCTGCTTCCTGCCCTAAAGTGCAGCTTTAATAAACAAACGCTGTGTGTGGCATTTCTTCCCCTTTTAAATCACTGAGATGTATCTATTTACTGCATATCCATACATAAGAAAAACAGCTGTACAGCTCGAGCATATGTCTGGAGCCATTGTTATCCAGCGAATAGGAAAATGTCATTGTTCATGGCAGTGCCTAGAGGAGGCTTGTCATACACTATACAGATCTCTGCTTGTTTGGCTTATCCTGACAGGACCAATTCATCACTGCTGGCCATGTTGGCTTAGCCTTCAGCACAGCCACTGCAAGCATAGCAACTTTCCTGTGGGATTAATGCAGCTCCGTTTTGCTGCATCTCCTCGCTGCTTTCTTTCATGTCGTCTTTATGCCGTTTATTCTTTTATCTTTCTGTCCTTCTTGGTCGTCTTTTTGTTGTCCTCGTCTTCTCTTCTGTCCTCATCTGTCTTTGTTATTTAGCATTATTTTACTAAAGCCCAGTAATTATATAATGTACAAACAATTTAATACTTAATCCCCAACTGCACATGAAACTGTACACATTCTGTGTTATTGATTATCAGTTCAACATTAGAAAATGTTATATTGGCTATAATAATGTATTTTATCTCACTGACAGCAGCTATTAATTAGAGCCTGTATTAGTTGTCATGTTAATATTCGCTAGTAACTTTCTGATGATTATTTAAACAGCTGTTACTCAGCTGATGTGATCTAATCACCTCTCACACTGTTGAGTCAGGTTAAATGGACTCTACTGTGTATATTACATGCAGAAAAACATGCTTTTCCTACTCAACCATGATGAATGGAGAATCATTGTTTTCCTCGCTGCATCTTCTATCATAATGATGAAAGCTTGGTGCAAAAGCAGCTTTCCCCCCTTCATCCCTTCAGTAGTATTGATGACCCAACATGTCCCCTGAGAGTCACTCTTACATTAAGTATAAAAAGCAGCTTTGTTGTATATAATCCTGTTCTAGCAGCAGGATGTTTAATGAGTCATATCTGTATTTACATGCATGCATGTCTGTGTTTGGTGATGGCTTCAATGCACGTTGACACAAGAAGAGAGCACACACTTAGCTTGAAATCAACCTTTTGTCAACCGCGTCCACTGCTGAGTATATTCCAGGTCACAGCAGCTAAACAAGCAAAGCTTCCTCACAAAACTTGAGAAGTTGTTTAACAACAAAGAAGAAACTAATTAGAGCTGCCGTGTTTCACCTGTTCAGACATCATCGTAATGCAGCATAAGTGAAATTATACTCCTCCATCCTGCGTTAAGGAAAGAGAGCGTTCAACATTTTCTTATTTTACAACTGACCAGTTTATTCTGATGCTGCAGGCTCTGTGTGTTGTTGTCCTTTTTACTGCAGCCAGAAGCTATAATCAATATTTTTATAATAATGTATTAAATGAAAATGCCTAATGTGCACTTGTGATGATGAACTGGCTTTAGCTCCATAGTGAGTTTCTATTCATCTGTCTGGCTGCAGCTTTACTGCTTTGGTTCACTCAGCACCAAACAGACACAGTTAGCAACTAGTAGCTGAACAGAGTGGTTATTGTAGGTTTAACTAACCGATATATGTGCTTGAAACCATCAAAACCGACAATGTGTTCAAACTGACGTCAATAATAGATTTGTTGATTATTTTCTCTCAGCTGGTCACATGGAGCAAAGATGAGGCCAGTTTTACCTCATTCTCATCATACACAGAAACAAGCTTCAATCTGTTCACAGCCTATAATCCAGGAAAGGAGCGTCAACATTTTAAGAGAGTATTAGTGTGAGTTGCTGCTACCTTTTATTCTCTTTTTAGTGTCATTTAATAATAAAAAAATAAATCCCATATTGGCAGCATTTTATTCTGTTACCTGCTTCATCCCCAAAGTCATGTGATTAATGTCATAAGATGAGGATGCATAAAACCTGATGGAGGAATGATCTCTACAGTCAGAATGGCTACAAAAAGAAATGAAAGCTTTCTAAACTGGATGAGATATAATAGCCTAAAATAAAAAGGATCATAAGCCTATATTATATCCGTTTTAGATGAGTTACTTCCATTATGCCAGACTAGTCAGGATCTGATGTCGCAGCACATCAGAGGTGGCATTGCTTTAAAATGTGGCTTCTCTTGAAGGGAAACTGATATTTTTGGATTCAACTTGCTGGCAATCAAAATGAGTTTTTTTAGTTATAACCGCCTGCTCCTCAGCCTCGTTTCAAACATTTCATGTGTTCACATTCACTCACATATTTCAGATCAGATTTAGGCTTGATGGATGTGTGTGAGAAGTTTGTATTTGGAGTTAAGAACGGCAAAAAAACAAGTGAAATCTGACTATCATTATTTGTTTGTTTGTTGTTTGTTTGCTTTGCTTCCTGAAGCTGACCAATCAGAGCAGGAGGCGGGTCTTAAAGAGACAGGCGCTAAAACAGAGGCTAATAAACAAAACAAACAAAGAGTTTTTAACTGAAAAGATATTCCAGTAGAGCTCCAGAATATAAATATAAAGTTGGACATGTGCAGAATATGGCTCCTTCAATACATAATAATTAATTTAAATGATGCACCATGTTGTGTTGCTGTGCGTCCAGTAGTTCTCATCCTTGAGATTGTTTTTCTTTCCAGCTGAAGCTTTCAGTCATGTCTCCTCCTCCTCAGCCCACAATATCATCAATTTGCTTGTTTTCTTCAGCCGACACAGCAGGTCAATCTGACAAGGACAAACAGCAGCTTGACTGTGTGTGTGTGTGTGTGTGTGTGTGTGTGTGTGTCTATGCATATGTAACCCAGTACCAGTGAAAGCACACAATGTAGATCATGTATGAAGGTATTATTAGCATCACCGTGCTGTATTATCTGTTTGTCTGGTGGAGGTATTTATCTTTGTTTGTCAGCTACTTCATTTTGGACCAGCTGATCATGTGATCTCGTCCCGCCAGGATGAGCCACGTTGGGTAAAAGTTTGTCTGTACTTGTGAGCCAAGTGCAGGTTTGTCCCTGGCTGAGATCAGCAGAGCTTTGTAGCACCAACATGATTATCAGCAGAAGAAAATATTTTCTGGTGTCTTTACTCTTCTGTGATTGAAAACTGAATATCTTTAGCTTGTGGACTGTTGATTTGGGACAAAACAAAGACTTGAAGTTGCATCTTGAGCTTTGGATTAATGTAGAACACGATCGACAGACTAATTAATAATTAAAATAATCATTAGCTGCAGCCCAAGACTGTTTAAACCTTGTACTGTCAGAAAGTCCTTGATGAGCCATGTTAGACTGTGAAGCAGGAGAAAACATGCTGTTCTGTTACATGATCACAACAACCAGAGCCAAGAAAACCACAGTACATGGTCCCAGTGTAGAGCTGAAAACTCAACCAGGTTCAATGAATGCACTGTGACTTATATTTATTTAAAATAAGGACCAACAAGCTCTTTCAGCCGCAGATGTTTGGTGTCTGAAATCTGATTGTAGAAATATTGCAAAACAAGCACATCATCAGATGAAATATCATTCTGATCCATCTTAAACAAACACATTTTAAATAAACCACACAGGGAGAGTCATTCTCATCCTGAAAGCCATGTGAGCCAGAGAGGAAATGATGAAGTGAGGTGAGAGGCTGATGAATGGAGGTGCTGAAGAGGGTCCCAGGTGTACAGCTGCATGGCAGGTAAGGACAAAGCCAGACAGGATGATCTGTGATGATGGGAAACAGAGGGACAGAAAGACCTCATCACTGCTGCCGTCGGTGCCCTCGTCAGACAAATGCTTCCCACAGAAACAAACTGTGGCAGCAAATCCTCCACACACAAGGCAGAAGTCTCCTCTATTATATGACTATATTATAGAGCGCCAACGATTAGTCCATGAATTGATTAATCGATCGACAGAAAGCTAATCTATTAATTATTTTGAGACCTTTGTTAAGGTTCCAGCTTTGATTGGTTTCAGTGATTGATCTACCTGCAGACATAATGAAGTGCAGGTTAAACTCACAGATATTGATACGCTATCATGTCCTGATACTGATTAGTTCTGCTGCTGGCAGCTTTTCTTCAACATTACAGAAAATATGCTGTGTAATCATTTTAAATCAGAGAAAAGGAGACACCTGCCTGGATGCAGACATGTTTTTCCCACCTGTGTATTTATGGCAGTGCTGTTATGCACCTTGAATGTAAGCGAAAACACATCGAGTCTATTACTGCAACTGCTTTTATGACAGCATAGTCCAAATATGGAAACTACCAATTATACAACTGGAAAATGAATATATGGATGAAATATTATTTTGCTTTTCAGCAGGAAAGTCGAGCACTAGACTGGAGAAAGAAAAGAGGTCATGTGATTACCCACGACGTAAACACACACATACACACACAGTATCTTCATACACATTCATGCATGCACATACATGCAGAAAAGAACATAAACATGCACAATTTGATTACGTATATGAGAAGGACAGAGAGAGAGAGACATGCAGACAGACAGGAGACGTGCTCATCCTGCAAGGTAAAACAGCGCCGGCTGCTCATCCAGAAAATAGAAAGTGAAAGGTGTTTTAGAGAGAGAGACACTGGATAAAAGGTGATCCTCTCTCGCTCTCAATCCCCCAGAGGTTACCAAAGCCAAAATAAAAGCTGTGTGAGTGCTGAGGCAGGGACAGGAAACGATGGGAAAAAAAGAACAGGAGGCTCCGAGTGTGATGTTGTTGACCTCAAAAGAGGCCTATGATGACGGGCTGACAGTGAGCTCAGGCCTCGTCAATCACAGAATCTGTTTTATTGATATTTTCAAAAACAAATTGAAGACGTACCATCAGAACAGGCCTAAAGGAAACTCAACACTAATCAACAGACAGACAGGCCTCGTATACATCTGAGAAATAACACATGGTGCTGGATGCATATCATAACAGGATCAATTCTGCTTCTGAGCAAACAATTACCATTTCCATTCATCACAATCAAAACCCATTTGGCTGCTGAGAGCAGCAGATTCAGGCTGGAGACAGAGAGACTGGAAGTCAACAATGGGCAGACAGATAAATGATGTAAGCTGTGGATTATGATTTAAATAACTGCACCTCCTGTGACCTCAGCTGGTGCTTCTCATAGTCATTGATCTGGATCAACAATAGATAAACAGGCCGGTTCTCTTTCTCTCTCTCTCCTCCCGCTGTGATCTCCATTATGACGGCTTCACGGTAAAGCAGTGAAGCAAAGTCACTTTCCAATTCAAACGTTCAATTTCATGATTAAATAAACTGGAATTACCGAGGAAGCCTTAACCCTCCCAGCGGGGATTCAGCAGAAATTAGATTTTTACCGAGCAAAGGTTTCCTAGAAATGAGTAAAAAGGCTGTTTGTCATCTGTCATTAGGACAGATAGATTTAGTCTCTTCCTGGTGCGACACAAAGCTGCGATCAGTGTTGCCGTGTTATACATAGAAATACTGTCACACTGCAGAAGTGGAGGAGATGTTTCTTCAAAGCAGAGCAGCAATGCCTGCATCTGATGAATTATTTAAAGCATTGAAGCAAACATGACGTGCACAGAGCTCAAATATAGGTGCTCTAAATGTGAGCGAACGTACACTCAAACATCTACCAGTCAAAATGAGCAGATGCATAATACATGTATGTAAATCTAATTTGTGAAGCAGAAGACATGCATGTGCCCCTCTGAACTCTTCCTCCATGTACGAGCACAGCTGGTGATGTACAGTTCGAGACTTTAATTGTCCCTGCGATGGCTCATTTGACAACATAATTGCAGCGTTTCCATGAAATCGTCACGTTGAAGAGATTCCCCACCGTGTGAGGTAAACGCTGCTCTCTTTACTGCTCTACTTCCTTGAAATCAATGTGCTGATTGAGCTTATAGGGAACGTATTAGTTTTCATTTTAATCTTACATATATGAAGCTGCGTACGGCCATACGGCTCATACAGTACACAACAGGGAGCGGTTGCTCGAGGACAGCTGCAACATCCCCAATGTGTTGTGCAGGGATTTAGTTTTAAAGGATAGGTTTGGATTTTATCTTAATAAAATACTCACAGGCCGTATGTACGGCACAAGGAGAGAGTTATGATGTAATCCTGTCCTTGGAAACACAAATTTATACTAAAGAGACACAGAAAATACTGGATTGGACCAACTCAGAGTCTGAACTTGTGAATGCATTTTTACACTGACTTGTATTCTGTTACTTTCCTCTTCATGGTCAAATATCCAAAGCAAACACATGTTTTGACATCAGTGATGGAGGCGCTGCCACAAGGTCAATAAATCCTTCTCAGTGACCCCAAAGACAAGCAGCTTATCATCAAGTATCCATCATGACTGATGTACTGAACAAGCCAAACAAATTACATCATATCCATCAGCTTAGAGACCATCATGACAAGATCCACGTTTTTGATTCATGGCCAATATTGACCACAGATATTGATCAAATCCAACCACTATTCATTCTTTCAGCATCATTGGCTTGACAATAGATGTATCGCCTTTCTCTCCCTTGTTGCTCCTCTGCAGGCGTCCCCTGCTTCCTTCACTTTTCATATACGCCCTTTGAGACAGACACAGACATCTTTATTCATTATCATAATCCTCCGGCCATGCCCTCTGAATACATTGCCATTTAAAACCATGCATTCGTCATTATAATAGGTCATACCCTAAAACCAAAACTAAAATGACACCATCAAGAGACACATTCAGAAATGTGGCATATTTTCCATTTAAATCTAATCAACAGTAAAAGCTTTGTGTGAACTGCAAGTGCTTATTAATCAAGGAGTTTCTTAGAATAAAAGATTGAAGCAGCTCAGTGATTTTCTCACTTATGAGAGGAGAGTTGGAGCAACGCTCTCCATATACTGTGATGCTTTGTAATGATCCCAAATAAAATAAATTGATTTAGGATAATCTGTCATCGTGCCAGAGCCAATGTTTTGATTAGACGCCCCTCATCATGCGGGTCCTTGAATTCAGCAGAGATGAACATTACTCCACAAGCTGAGCAAAGACTGTTAATAAAATGAACTTTCACCCAACACAGGTGAATTACCCAGGTGAGAAATGACTACAGACTGGTCCTTAATGCATTTACAGCACGTGTGATGTGAAAAGGGCTGCCTGCAATGACTAACTCAGAGACTTATCGTTCAGCTCTACAGTCCTGCTGGGCTTTGTTGTGTTGTGCACATTTCTCTGTGGCTCCGTCAGCAGTTTTCAGCCCTGCTAAAAACACTCTCAATCCTCCCGAGGTTTAAATTCACCAGTTTGTGTGCCCAGCAGCAAATGGCAGACAGACTAGCTGATAGTTTGAGCCAAATAGTTTCCTCAGGAGTTGGTGGAAACCAAACCAGAGCTTAAATTCTGAATGCTGTTGTTGCTCCACATCACCCGTTTCTAACATCATAGACGATAAGAAATATGAAGCTGTAATAACATCTTCATTTTCTGACCTTGATGGCCTGTTCTCCGTGCTCCAAGATGTTTCAGTCCAGTAAGTCCAGTAGAACATCTATCTTAACCGTCTATGTTGACCGGCCGGTGGCCCCAGAATATCTTTTGTCAGCATTTGTCTTCCACAGGCGTTCCTGAGCAGCTCATATTACTCTCTGATCACGAGGAAGTGGGTGAAAACCGTAGAAGCGTTGCAGAATCTCACATTATCTGACTTAACAGTCTTCATCCTACCATGTCCCAGCGTGCCCTGAGCAGCAAAGTTCTTCATATGAAATTAATGGAGATGGAAGTGGTCATTTACCAGACTGAGTTAGTGGGTTCACCCTCCAGGAAGTTGCTATGGTTGCACCTTAGTGCCTGTGATTGATTCATTTTTAACACGAGGAATTTGAGACACCTCAGCTACAATCTGCAGTGCAGGGACATGCATCATGCATCATACTCGGAGTACTTACAAATAGCTGAGAATAAGGTAATGAACCGAAGCAGTTCTACCTGTGCAAAACCACCAATGAATTACAAGCAGAGGACATTTAGTGTATTTAAAGTCCTGCATGTCACGTATTCATTGGAACATATCTATCTCACATAACTAACGTCATCATGTAAAATATTAACGTGTCCTCAGCTGACGTTAAACAATTTTAATACGTCAAAATAAGAGCAGCTGTCAGATGAAGGACTGATGATTCTTACTATAGATTTCACATCTGTGTCCGTCTAATGACTCATACAGTCTGTTCTTTAGTATGGCAGCAGCTTCATTAGATAACTGCAACAAGCTAATTGTTCACTGTGGATTAACTGGTTAGTTATGAATGGATGAAGTTATGTCATGTTTATTTGATGCATTATTTATCTCTTCATTCATTTAATTGCATCACATACTCGTCTCATTCTGTTTTGCTTTGTTTGACATTGACTTGATTAAGTCTTGTAAAACCAATTGGTTCTTGAGTTGGGATAAATTGCCAACACACACACACACACACACAGTCATGTCACGTCCCCTTAAACGCTCCTCATGAAAACAAAGCCTTGGGCTCGGCCCGACGCCAGGTGTGTGTGTGTGTGTGGAGGCAGGGATCCATCTATAAGGGAACTTCTAATCACCAACACAAAAGCTCTCTCTTGGTCCGCTGCCATCACATTTCACTTTGTGTATAATGCAATCTGTTTAATATCCCGCTCCGTCCTTTCAACCCCAGGAATGCTTAGACAGACGTTTTTACCATAATTGCCTCATAGATCAGGTGTGTGTGGGGCCACAGTGTCCAGGTTCTGTACATCAGCTGATCACAGCTTCAGATAAGAGCTACCTCTGCCTCTCAAGGTGAGTGCATATATATCAGTATCAGAGAGTGTGTGTGTGTGAACTCTGCAGCTGTGTCATCTTTTATATGTCGAGCTCGGCCTCTTCATGCCACTCAGGATCAGAGAGGTTAAAACCGAAACCTACGAACTCGTTCACTCAGGTTAACGAGGAGTTGTCTTATTATTTTAACCTCTACATTAAGAAGTTCAGCTTCTACATCGTGAATACTTTCTGCTTTTCTTTGATGACAGTTACCTGTTATCTGGGTTTGGGACAGTTGGACACATCAACTCATATCAGTGAAAATAGCCTAAATATGCTGCATGCCTAAATACTGTATCTGCACTACAAACTATTGCAAACTATTAACAGCTCCAACAAAAACTGAACAGCCTGCATTAGTTTTAATTGTAGGTGTGTCTGATTTATTGCCAACATTTCAGGTGAGGTCACTTTCAGTTTAATAAGCAGAAAATAACGTGAGCAGCCTGGACGGCGTGGACGTCAGCGCCTCCCGACAGCTGGTTTCAACGGTTTCAACTCTGCACCTCAGCTACAATGAGAGCTGACCGGGCATCAACGGTGCTCTTTTCTATTTTAATGTCTCTTTAAAACCCAAGACAGTCACTATCCAAACTGAGCCAAAAGGGAACAGGTGGGCTATTACACTTAAAACACCATTCATTAAAGTGGTGATCCGGGGATATGTATTCCACTTGATTTCTTAGCACTAAACTCTCATAATCACAGATATTGCTTGTCAATCAGTGTTCAGTAAGTTCAGTCCTGTGACGGCTTTATTATGAACTCAGAATTTCAATCTTCTTGCAACGCTCGTTACAAACTATTGACAATAAACTCTTGAATCTTGAGTCTTGAAGGTCCTGTGTGACACAGTAGCTGCTTTCTTTAAGCTTTTGATACATCAGCATTTCATACTGCTCACCGGCACACTAAAATTTAATTATTTTAGTCCAGAGAGACGTAACCCTGCTGGAACAGGGTTCACTTGGGATTTTACAGGCTTGAAAACTGCATAAATCAGGCCTCAACTGACTCCCTGACAGGACTGACCTTGGACTAAGCATATATAGAGAGTAGCAGACATTTAGCTGAAACAAAACTGCCCCGAATACAGCACTTCAGCAAATACTGAAACATTTTCACCAATAAACAATACACTATATGTGCACTGCATGATAAGACCTTAATACAAAGAGGAAATATGAATAATGTGGGCATCCATGAGTGATAAAAGTATTGAAGTATGGACCAAAGAACAAAGAAGACTTCCTTGATTAATTATTCACCAACGTATGGAACAAAGAAGCGACCGGCTGCTGGACACAGAAACACAAATGCTTCGTCTCTTTGTTCTTTTATCTCCTTTTTTCTGTCATACAGTCGTTCAATCTCCATTTTCTCACTTTCCTTCAACTCCATCGCCGTCTGTCTTTCCTCCGAGCCAACCCCTTCCTTCCATTGACATCATGCTTTTCTCTAAATGTTCCTCTTCCTCTTTCTTTCCTTCATGCTGCTTCCTGAGCTTCCTCTCCAGTGTTGAGAAGGTTAATCTGAAGTATTCAAAACATCCTACACCGATACCCCAACCCTCCCACACATACACAGAAAAGCTAATTCCCTACAGAGATTTCACTTTAAAGGCTTCATCTACAAAGGCTTAAACTGGAGATGATCCTCTACTGCCAACACCCGACTGCCCGATTGTTTCGCCCTCGCAACAACCTTGAGAAAACTGGTTGTTGCAAAATTAAGTTGAAGGAAGCAGGTGCTGCATTCCCAATGAAGCCTGGTCCAAGTCCCCGGACACGAGAGCTGATCGGAGAGGATTCAGCTGGATATTAGCGAGATGGTGAGGAACAAGATCGCAGAGCCCAATAGGTCAATCAACGTGGAGTTAAGGATCGACATTGTCAAGGACTTCCAACTGTCAAGTGAAATCAATTTGTGTGAGTCCAGGAAATTTAAATCGACAGCTCGACTGAACGTTTCTGAGCTGCTGGAGAACTGTGGAGGCTTCAGGAAGCAGATTATGAAGCAGCTCCTATCAAAGACCTCTGTCACATTACTGGTGTACGGAGAAAAATGCATTTACACTAAACGCTAAAACCTTTATTTTCAGGCTCAGCAAGTTTTTTAGTAAAATCAGTTTGCTGCTTCACTGACTAAAAGCAGAAGGAGTCAGCGTCAGCCCATGAACTGCATTTATATTTAAATAAACATATGAAAAATAAGCTGTCAGTCACCAGAGTCCCTGCCGGCGGGGACGAGTCGATCTGTCAATCATGCTGCATTTCAAATCTCTCGTGTTTACTCATATAGACCATGTATATACTGTCATTTAAACTGAGCAGTCACTGTGTGACCAGGCCTTGTTTAGAAGGTAAACTATTATTATATTGATATGTATTCATATTATAACACTACATGATACATTTGGGTAATTTCCTGTGTCAGTGTGTGATAGTTGGTTGCAGCAGGTCGTTTTTATGAGAGTTGAGGGCATTATGGAAATATGACTTTACCATATGTACACTAATGTACTGTACTGGAGAGATGCAGCCTGAGTATGATCTCAGGTCCTTTCTGTAGCTTATTCACAGACTCACTGCCTACACAATACCTGGATTGTGTCTTTGACTAATACAATTCTTATATCTGAGGGCACTTAAAGCCTGATTATGCTGCTTTCCACAACACAGCCTGACAGTCTGATGCTAAGTTAGTAAAGTGATTTGCTCCTGAATTAATACAGTAGTTGAATAATCTAATTAAAATGCAGTTACGATGATGGTTCAGACTTTGCTCCCTCTGCTCCCAGAGGACAGGAGGTTGTAAGCTGCCATAACACACAGAGGGAGAGGCGGGCGTGTTAATCAAACGCACATCTGCATTTCTTGGAAGAATGGACATAAATCTAACTGCACTTAACACGGTCGTTCATGGTGAAAGAGATCCAACACGCCTCTCGATAAACTATACATCACAAATGAAATCAACATTTTCCATTGTTGAGGGGCTAAATTTAAAACATTTGATTCATCTGGTGGAGAAACGTAACGGACGTTTATTTATTCGACTTTTGTGCTGCAGCTTTAAGTTAAGTTTTGGCTTTTTAACCTGCAATTAAATTTGTCATTTTCAGTCGACTCAGAAGCTGCAGCAGCTTTTATTTATTTTTATGAACAGTTCTGAGCAGAGAAACGTGTCCACTTAAGAGTTGTTATTTCTGTAAGTGACTTACAATAATAAAATCCACACTTGCTGCCTTTTTCTGTCACTATTTTCATGAAAGACACTGAATATGCTTCAGGTTAAAACTCTGACTGACAACAGCACAACTCAAATGTCAAAAATCCAAAAACTATTATTCACATTTTAAAATAGTTGCAGACTAATTTCAACTAATCAACTAATTGACTAATCATTCATGGACATTACAAAGCAGAATAAAACTACTAGTAGAACACACGACCTGCCACTAATACACCGCACGTTCTTACAGAAGTTTTTACTTATTTATTTGCAGAAGAGACAGAACAAAGATATAAAAAGACATTGACACACAGAGGAAACTGCTGAATGCAGACATTAAAACGCCTGAAGGCTCCTGGAAAAAGATTTCAGAAGATAAAGAAATTAAGTGCAGAAGAAGTAATCTGACAAATAAAATGGTGCAGACTGAACACTCACTCAGCACTACTATGAGCTATTAATATGACTACATGCACTCAGTGGAAATGGTTGCATATATGGGCTGATGTTAGTCGTTAATATGATCAGGTCTGTACTGCTGTTGCATATAAATACTTTCAGTCATATCTCCAGCAGTTTCATTTGAGCTCGTCTTGATGGAGTTTGAAACAGCTTCCACCAACGTCGCCCGGCTGCAGTCCCCATGTTAAAGTTTAGAAAGCAGCCTTACAGTCATTAGTGGCGTTTCATCACAGTTGTCACAGATGATATGTGGGAGTGCTGGTGACCTTGAGGGTTGAAGGTTTAGACCACCAACAGCAGCACAGAGAGTCCAGAAAATCCTCCGGTACAAACTGAGAAAGTAACATTTCCAAATAATTCAATTATCTGGCTCCTTGCTGCCAGAGCAAATCAATTTAACTGTTTCCAACATCACTGCAGCGTATCTGAGTGTGGACGTGTGCTGGGTATCTATACTACATAGAGCATGTGGCCACATCTGCAAAATATACAATCACCCAGCCGTGTAGGCAGTAACAACAGGCTTATATTGGCTGGCCTTGTCGTACACTGACTACAATTGCGATAATAAATTGCTCAGTGACTCTTACTGCATCAACTTGTCTTTTTGTCCTGACACAATCTTTGCAGCTATTGCAATATACCAATATCTGCTATTTCCAGAGCTATTTGTAGTCATTTATTTGAATAATTCAGATTTCTGAGTTAATGTGAGTGAGTTTTGGTTCCTCTGTGGTTTGAAACTTCTCAGTCCTTCATATATTCATCATCTAGTTATCATAGTTGATACTAAACAAGCTCCCCTCCTAATGAATAGGACAGGTCATAATGTTGATGCCTGAACTCAGTAGCAGGGGTGAAAACATTATGCTACCAACACTCACAGAGTAATTGCTTTTTTGGTTTAATGAAATTCTTCTTGCAGACAGTCCGTCACCTTGAGAGGTGTCCTTGCATGTTTTTAAGAAGCAGAGGTGAAAGTTTGCTCCATCTGTGAGAAGAATAATCTCTTTGTTCTCATTTTTCCTTCTAAAAAGTGGTGGAAAGAAATCCTTCTCACCTCTAAGATTGACAACCACTAACACTCATTCAGAACTGACTTTAGATTAAATGTACTCACATCTGTCTAATATAAAATATAATATTTAGTCAAGGTGAAATGACAGTGGCTTAAAGGATCATTCTGGTGATTTTCTATATTTACATCACATGTTTACATTGAGGTTATGATAATTAACACAACAAGCCAGCAAAGCACTGAAAACGTGAACCACACAGCAGCATCTGGATCTGAAAAATACAGAAAATCTCCAGCATCCTTTAAGCAAATGCCTCAATCAACTTATATTTCAGACTTCAGTGACCTCCAGAAATCAGATGACATCATTACAGAGCGACAAAGCGTTGGACTTTAACACAGAAGGACGGTCGGTTTCCTTTTTACCCCAAAAAACGACCCAAAACTCAAAAATGATGTCGATGACGATGACCGCTGTGTGACGCCTCAAATACAAATGAACAAAAAGTGTTTAAATATCATTCCTCTAATTACTTCTTCCAAGTATTCCTCGTAATGAAGACACAAAGAACAGTAGATAGGAGGATAGGATAGGAGTGCAAACAGCTGGGAAATAAATATGATATTAGGTATCATATTATTATATTATTATTGCTATCATGAGTATAAATCCTCTTTCAGAGTTGGTTATAATTAATGTTAGTATAAAGAACCCGACCAGCGCTGCTGTTTGAGACTATTAACTCACAACTAATTGTTTGCATTGGTTTTGCTTACTTGGCCTTTTCCCAAGGATCTCATCACAGCGGGTGTGGCTTCAGGCGTTTCCCTTCTCGAGGCTGAGAAAGCGTTTTATGGAAGCTTTTTTCTGTGTAAAAAAAGAAGAAACTTTTTCTTCTGTCGGAGCTTAATGCCTCAAAACCTCCCAGCCAGTAAGCTTCAATCCCACTCGTCCCTTTCTTGCAGAACAGAGAACTGAAGTTCAGTAAATGAAGATATTTAGGAGACTTACACCTGTGAACTTTTGTCATATTTGTCACTCAGACAGCGGAGTAAAAACATGCCGATGTTGAGGCTCGTATGTCTTCTGCCAGTAGCAAAATAATCACATTAGTGTCTTTTCATCTGTCCGCCCACCACCTCCATCTCAGTCATTACATCTCATTGATCCCCTCTCAGTCCAATACTCTCTTTCTTTCTCTTTGCCAGAGTACCTCTCGTGCAACAGTAATTCTCATTAATTATCACTGCAGACATGTTTAGTGCCAGAAGGCTCCGGGTGGCAAACCGTGGTCGAACCTCCCCGTTCCCGTTCCTGTCAGGGAGCCGCGCTTCGCTGAAACAGACGGAGGTCAGAGATCTTTAACACTCATCAGCAACAGAGCTTAACTTTATCTAAGAGATGGAGGCAGATTAATGGTCTAGTTCCACTGATTATGAGGATAAAGTGTGATTTGAAAGATCAAATCGGGTTTATTTAGCCTGCCAATAGTTAGTTTTCACTATCACTTTTTCTGCAGAAATTATTTATCGTTTCCTCCAAAATGATTTTCTTGTCCGAGTAAAAAATGCAGCGTATCAGCGATCATGTGAATGTAGAGGATTAAACATTATTATGAGCTATAATAACTTATTCTGTAATCATCGTCCACATTTGCAGCTCATAATGAGATTTTGGGTCTATGCATAAACAAAAAGTTTTTCAAAATTAAACTAAATCCTTCAGTTTTATTAGTTATTTTCCCTTGAAGCCACATTGTTTATGACTGAATATGTTGCCTCACAGTACAGTAAATGAAGCTCTTATATAATGAAGAGCTTCATCATCACACTCTGCCTTTAATATCATGGGCAAACATTTCATTTTGTTATATTTTTGTCATATTTCACTTCCACGCTGGACCACTGATCTTTCTACCTGAATTCCTCTACTGCTGCTCCGTCCCCATCACTACCATGTCCTCCGTGAACCATCTACCGGTTCGTTCCTTCACCACCAGCGTCTGGACGTCAGGGCATCGTAACTACTGCCAGGTTTCAGCCCATTTCCTGGAGCATAAAACTAAAGCACTGTAAGTTCTGGAAAAAGAGATCCACTGTGACGGGAGAAGAGTGTTTTTGGACCTGACTGAAATACTAAAGAAAGGCGTACTTCACCATCAAAAAGGCACTTAAAGAAAAGGGTTTCCAGATGCTTCACATACAGCGTTTCTTGACACTGATCCAATTACCTACAACAGCACCTGATCTGAAGAACAGGGGAGTAATCTCAGCCTGACCAGAGACGATGTCCCACTCGGACTATAAATTAAAGGTACATAAAGACCAAACTCTTACCTTGAACTACAAACCACAAGAAACATTTACAGTAAATACAAGTGGAAAGATAACTGTAAAATCTAATGTCTAAAGATGTATGTGATACTATGAACACAATTATATTCCCACAGCTGTTGATATTAAAGCAGACTGCCAATCAATATGTACAAACAAAGATAAATATATTACCCAGAATGCTTTACCCTCAAGAAATTCAATGCAAGAATGAGTTCAAGATTTATTTTGAGAAAGCAAAAGCCAAAGATTAGATTTATAAAGTCAGAGGTGGGATGGCTTTAGTTTGCTTAAAAATACAAACCTCTGCAGTACCTCTGAGTCTCAGGTACAGAGAAATGCACAAATATTACGCTGGACATCATTCACACTGTGTGACATCCTCCAATAGAGGCTTAGGTACCTTTCAACAAGCCGCAGACGCCACCTTCAAATAAACCACTGGAGAGAAAGCATTGAGTCTCATCAAAATGTATGTTAATTCACGATGGGAGAAAGAGGCTAACATTAAGCTAACATAAAGCTAACAGACGCTGTTGGTTGGACATATAGACCACAGTCTACTACCTCAAGATCAGGCCTGTGGAGGGAAGTCCTGGAAAAAGGAGCATTGACACACCAATTACAAATACTACACCTCGATACTGCAGCATAATCAATTTTCTTTTCATTTGCTGCCTTTTAATTCATGTTAAATATTCCCGTCTGTTTTTGTCAAAAATAAGAATAAAACTAAATATATATTAATCCATCGTTCGTGCAGTTTTGTCTTATATAAGCGTAGGTTGGTACTCGGTATGTTTAGTTGAGGAATCAGGAGATTCACGTTGGATTAGTGCCTTCCTCATTGAACTGTTTGTTAATCTCATTTGGACTTTCTTTCCACCATAAGTCATGTAGCACTGTGGCATCAACTAAATTATTGGCTATAAAATGTGTTTGTATGTTTGAACACTACAAGTATTCTTCCAGACACATTGCTATAAATACGTAGGTTTGAAGATTGGACTGTAGAGTCTCTCCAGGCAGATAGCAGCAGGACGACACAAACTGCTCCCTCGAGACAAAATGGAAGATAATACAGAGGAAAAAACAGCCGTGGAGGATTAGGAAAGTGTAAGCTCTCCTGGGAAATGATGAAACTCTGGATAATAGAGGAATCCAATCTGCATCAGTACAGCTTCATAATCCTTCTCCTTTCTGGCCCCTGCCCCACCAGGAGGGGATGCTTTAAATCGTTGCCACGGCAACACAACATCACCCAAATACCAGACGTGCCTGAGAGGCCGCGCTGTCTCATTAACAGTTAATGAAAAAAGGGGGAGGGAGTGTTGTTTTTCCATTGTTGCAACACATTTGTATCTATCTGATATTTTCTTTCCTCGGTTGTCTGCTTTCACTAATAATTAATTTTATTTCTGCCCAGCTTGGTGTGAGCAGAACCTACTCTACAAGTCGCCGTGTGGCCGTTCCCCGCCGAGCACCTGCAGCTACTGAGAGGAATATACTATCTGTAGAAATGAGATATATAAATCTAAACCCAGCAGTCCACCTCATATGCAGCCGCAGATAATCATTCAGTTATGCATATTAAAATCACAAAAATGTATGGCTCGGAGCAGACAATCTCTTCTTGTGAAACGTTATGTAGCATCGATAAGCAGCACAGGAGCATCAGTACATGATATGAGCTCCAGGTAGCAAATGGAAGAACAGAGGCTCAGCGGTTTAGATGTAATTATGATATGAAGAACGCAGGTTTGAGCTGAGCAGTTTAAAAGGAAGCTGTGCGTGTGGATGTATCATATGTCAAAAGCCAATGTTTCCCATAAAAACAAATATTGCAGAGAAATACATTTTTATGAAGAGGCTGCAAGACAACAGTGATGTTTACATCCTTAATCCTTTAAAACACTGACAATATGAAGGGAAATAAGTCCTGTATTAACCATAATAACCATGAGTTCATGAACGCACCACAATGCAAAAGCAAATATTTACCTCGGTGAACAGGTGAGGTGAGCAGCCACAATTCACAACCAGCAACCAGCTCAGTTGTAAATAAAAATAAACCATTTAGATTTACGTCTGTTACTCTCACTATCTTATTGCAGACATTTACTGTGCTGTCTTATGTCAGGCCTTTGCTGTGTTTGCGTCTTCTTCTTCTCGTGTGATATCTCTCATCCAGCGATGCTAACAAAGATACTGATGCAGGTAGATAGTTATGAATAGACAAAGGGCAACAGTGTATTAATTCATTCGTCAACAGTTTTATGGGATGTTCTGTGACACACGCAACTGTATGTAAATATATGTAAAACATAAGAGCTGAGCATCGTAACATCCTCTTTCAGCCCAGCAAGATGGTCGATTCTGCATCTGCAGTGAAGAAAGCTCTGAAAGAGCGCTCGCTCTCCTCTGAGGTCATCTTTAAACGACATAAAGAAAGAGTTTCTAAAGTTTTTAATGTACAGATCAAAAATATATCAAGTGATGATGATGACGATGATGATGATGAGTGCAGCTGCAGATTAATATTCTTCAGTTCATGTCAAACAAGCTACCAGACCTAATAAGAATTGAGATCCATCAGAACGTAATCAGCCGCACACTCAGGGGTGCTTCATCACAGACGGTCATTAAAACACTCGACAGCTACAGGAACAAATTACCTCCTACAGTATGTCGCTCAATAGAGCGATTTAGCATGTCTCCGGATGTTGTGTAACACCAGCCTATTGTAAACCAGTTTCTGTCTTATGCAGTAAACTAATATCCTCCAGGAATTACAGACAGGTGACAAATTAAAGGAAAAAGCTGAAACAACGCTTCCACACAGGTACACTGCACGGTAGAATTAAGAAAATACCATCCAACCCTGCTCTGTGGCATGGATCAAAAAGCAGTTTATTGGTGAAACACGTTGACGTTAAAGCTAATTCATTGGTTCGCTCTAACTGCTGTATCTCTTTTTCCTACAGTCCCAATGAACCTCAGCTTATTCAAAATCCACTCATCACCCTGTGATTTCTGTTTTATGGTATCTTACACACACACAGTGGAGTAAAAGGCAAAGTCTCAGTCACTGATCACTGCTCTGCTTTTACAAACACATCTAATCACAAATCTAATCATCTCTCATTTAGTTTTATTTCTTGGTAAATACGGTATAAAGTGCTTTTCAGGGGTTCAGCATCTTTCCCAGCATGCAGGAGGAGAACCTGGCTTGTTTACCTTGTTTACCTTGTTTACCTCGTTTACTTGACGTGATGATGGCAGCACATCCTACATGTCTGAGCATATCCAGCAGTTGAGACAGCTGACAACATTATCGAGGTAGAGATACTCAGATGTGACATCACTTCCTCTTACTAAAAAATATACACAAGGCTTCATCTTCCCAAAGTCAAATCAAACCAAATACACAGTGTGTTTTACTCTCAGTCATAAAGCGTTTATCTTTGTGTATCTTTGTGTCTGTGTTTTAATCCTATGATGTGTATGATAATCTTCATTAACACTAAAGATATGACAACATATGTTTGTGTCCTTGTCTTCTTCCAAACTTCCAAAACTCGAGACGAATGTTTGTAAAAATCAAACTCTTACCTGCCGTCACCTCCACTTCCTGCTCCTGATGACATCAGACGGTTCACATGTGCTCATAAACAGCCGTCTGTTCCCTGTAGCCTTTGTTGATGAGGTTATCCACATTTTATACTCACATTTCAAATCTGAAGCTGACCAATCAAAAGAGAGTGGTGCCCTTAAAGAGACAGGATATTGTGATGTGATGCTGTCTTCAAGCAGCCGTAGCTGTGTGCATGCTGTGGCTGCTGGCTGTATTATCACAGTGGTGATCAGGGTGCTGTGTAGCTGGACGGCCTCACCCCTGACCACAGCAAGGTGGTGACACTGAGGAGGTGCAGCGTCTGCCAGGCTGCATCACAGCATCACTGCTCCTGTTTGCATGATGTCTCACAATAGAGCTGTTTCCACTCCGCTGTGAGGCTGTCAGAAAAGCTGCAGTAACCTCAGTCTCAACTGACTACACTGTAAATGAGAGCATCCACAGCTCATTTCATTTCAATAAAATGTAAAATGTTCTGCAGATTATTCCAAATCCAGGGATTAAAGTAGGAGAAGCTTGGTGCAAACTACTGGAAGCAGGTAATGAAGCTGAAGGCTGCTGGAGGTCTGCATCATGGGGTTAAATATATATGAGAGGAGTTTACCCAGCATGGCTTTGTACACAGAAATATATAAAGAAGTTTATGTAGACGCAGTGGCGGCCAGAATACAGATAATGATAAAACATAACCTGAGATGATTATAAATCAAACTGACACTTCCACTTCTTTCAGCCTCACTATTTCTATTTTATTCCCCATTGCTGATGATTTCATCCATTGGCTGCTGTGTTGTTCATGATGCTCTGCTGACTAACAGTCAAATGTCTTTCTGTCCTTTCCTGTGTTTATATTTAAAGTTGTATGAAATAAGATTAAATACCAGAATTTATCTTTGGCCAAAGTACCAACAACAATTAGTTCTTGTTTCTGACAGTTTCATTCATCAGGATGAAAGCAGAAGCTATTTCAGTTTAAACGGTGAGTTTTGCATCCACCTGGCAGCATATGAAGATGGTTTAGAGTCACAAAAACAAAAATAAGTCTTTCAGCACATTTGTTTAAGGACTACCCAGAATACAAGGAACGTGTGCTAAAACAGAAACGACAGGAAAACATGATCCTGAAGGTCACTGTGAACGCTGCTGTTTGTATTGTGTCCACCTTCACACCACCACAATAAACACAAAACTGTCACTACTTCACTCCCACCTGACTGCATTTACATAAAGGTCGAAAGGACAAAGACATTCATCTACACTTGATGATGGATGATCTGAAACAAAATCACATTTTAATGGTAAATAAATGAAACAACATATTACAAGTTTGACAACCACAATTACTATTCTCCATTATTATTCCCACCCATTACCCTCGGAGACTGAAAGGCATCGAAAACCCCGACATGTGGTGAAGAAGAAGAAGAAGAAGAAGAAGAAGCAGAAGAAGAAGAAGCAGAAGCAGAAGCAGAAGAAGAAGAAGAAGAAGAAGAAGAAGAAGAAGAAGAAAGGAGTCTCTCAAAGAAAAGGGAGAAAAAGAAAAGTACCTGGAGAGCTGCAGCTGTGTTGCAGCTTGATGGAAACAATGCTGCACTTGACTACTAATCTCCCCCCGTTGGGAAGGGCTGTAGATTTACAATGAGCTTGATATCCGCTGAATGAGAAATAAACGCCTCTCGTAAGTACCTGACAGCAATGCAAGCAGCTGTGTGATGCTCTGGCTGAATACTGGGGATGAAAATAAAAAAATAAAAAAAGTCCCATAAATACGTGACAGATTACTGCTTCATTTGGCATTTTAAACATTTAGCTGAGAAATTTACAGTGAGCAAAGCACTAGAATAACCTGCAACTTCAAACTAACATTAAAATGACAAGACGTAATAATGATTACAATTACATAGAATACAAACAAGTTGTCTAAAACTCTGATCTTGCATTCATCATTTAATAACATGAATACGGTCCTGCTTGATGCTTGATATGTACCTGTGTGTATTTATATGAGTCCTTTACTTTGACACGTTGACTGTTTGTGATCTGAGAGAAACAGAATTTCATTTCAATACTGAGAAATTATAATAATAAAGTAATCTTGAAGCTGACATTTAGCAAGTCTAAGTTTTATATAGTTTTAATTAACTTTTACCGTCCTGGTTTAGCATGTTAGCATGCTAATAGGTGCTAATTAGAATGACATGCAAAGGCCAGCTGAGGCCGGTGGGAAAGTCATTAGTTAATGAAATGTGAGGATCACCGAAGTCGTTACGATTCATCCTGAGGGGGACATGAAGGTCTGCATCACCTTTCATGCCATTTATGCACATATATATTTCAGTTTGGACCAAACCAGCTGACTTCACTTCCTGGAAGCTGCCATCTTGCTTGTGTGACGTCATTTGGAGTCTGGCAGCGGGATGGGACACGCCCCCTCAGCCGTTCAGCCACTGACGGAGGTTAGAGTCTCACCCCATTTTTATATATATACATATATATGTATGTACGTTTTCAAAGGGAGCTGCAGCACGTTACAGTGACATTTATAAATATAATTTAATAATTTAATTAATTCATTTACTAGCACGCTGTCACGGCTTTCATTAGTGTTGGAGTTAGTCAGTGTTAGTGGCCTCACATCCACCATACCTGTCCTCCCCTCTTCATCCTCCCTCCTTTCTCAAATCCTCTGAATTCCTACTATGCTAGTTTCTGTTTGCAGATGTTGATATGCTGACCTATTAGGAGCTACACACACATCCACACTGTCGTCATCAGCTGGTCTTACTACAGCTAATCAGTGGAAATGTGCTTATCTGGAGGGTAAGCTGCGGAGAAAAAACTTGATGTGACAGAAAAAAAATGACTGCAATTTTGGAATCAGCATAAAAATCTAACTTTAACAGCACAATAGGGAAAGATGCAGAAATGTGTGAAGCAGTCAGCGATCCCATCGTGACATCATCGTTTTCAGGGAGAGATGGTGGTGGTGAAGAGATGGAGCTCAGGGGAAGGAGCCACGGTGGCTGGATCTGAGGAGACCGGGGTGGATCCATCTGACACTGAAATGACAACAGTTTAGATTCAAAGCCGAGAAAAGATTTGAGTGGAAAAACAGAAATGAAGCAGTGTGTGAACACTGCATGAAAAACGTCACAGTAAAAGGTAGTAATACATCGAACCTGTACGATACCAGATAGGTATCATTATGGTCCACTCAGGAGCGGCCGAGTCACATGAGACACCTACTGGTGAAATTCTGTATTACCGAATCGGTCCAACTATATCTGACAGCAACAATATGATTGGCTCACAGAGATCATGGAAAAATTGGTTTAGCTGAAGGAGTGAATGCTGATTAAGTTCAACTTTACTATGAAAACGGTAACAGCCAGGTACAAAGTACACACCAGTCTGCTTGAGCTGAGTCAGGAAGAACAGTTTATGATCCACACACCAAAGGAAGAACGCATTTGACAAAACTAATATCACTTTTATCAGTGGAAGGAGTTTCCTGCCATCACATGACCTCAGTCTGGATCCACAGCTGACTACTGAACCAGTGTATCGTGCTTTATTCACTGAGAGCGATGTCACAGCTGCAGAGAGACCCACTGTTATTGTCCACGGTACGCTCGCCCACAGTCAATCTTCACAGGTCAGTAGGAGTCAACAGTAAGATAAGTAAACACACACACACACACACACACACACACACACCTGCTCTTTGTGGCGACATCGCTGACTAAGCCACTGTGGTCTTTTTACAACTTGTTTATTGGCTTAACGGATGCTGACTTTGCATCTTGCAGCCAAAATGAAATGACTGTAACACAATATGTACAAGCTTCAACAATAGACGTCAGCGACCCTTCTGTCAGTCACAGATACAGAGTTACGGGAGAAAAAGGTAGTACTCCGTGTTATAAACATTTTAAATATTAATAATTAATGTCATTAAAATCGAATCATTATTGATAAGTCACAGCTTGCAGGGATAATCACTTCATAAACAGCATCACCAGTGTTATCAGCGGTACACAACAGTCCTGATATGGATTATTCAGAACAGGCTGATCACGGTTTTTAATCATCATCCATCATTTTACTTCCAGCTCTCATTTTTATCTGTTTTTCTAAACATCCTGTACCATTTTACGCTTGATTTACCATGGATTTCAGAAACATGAATGCAGGCGGTGTGATGATCATTTGTGATAAAAATGTTTTAGTTTTTTTGGAAATTAAAAGTTTTAATAGAATATATAAAGTTAAAATCCCCCTCCACTCGAATATGTGTTTGTCTTCTTGAGCTTCACTGAGCAGCATGATGCATGTGCAGAGTTTGTTTTCACATTAATCTGCTGAAGGAGAAAAGTTTTGATTTGTGTGCACATTAAAAAAAAGAGAGACATTTTTAAAGGTGATACTGGAGATGTTTAGGATGTCGAGAGAGCAACATTATTAAAAATGAACCAATTACTGCAATCCAGATGATCCTGAACAACAGCTGGCAGCACAGACGCATACACACCGTGTTGCCTGCAGCTGCAAACATCATGCTTCTGCTTCAGCTAATCTTCATTCATATATACATAATCCATTTTTCTAGCCTTTTATGGTTGCAAAGACAGAAAATCTGGTGTTTCAAAACCGTTTATGACAGAAGACGGTTTCAGATGAGGATTACACTTGAGGATGTATTTATTTTTTAATGTGTGAAATTCCCAAATAGAAATAAGAGGCTTGTTTTCTCCAGTATAGAAACTTCCTTCAGCAGCTGAAGACTCTTCTTCTGCTGCTGCTTGATCACAGGTGATACACACATAGGAGGATAATCTCCTGTCTACTGAGCTTTGACTCTTTCATGTTCGTAAATCGCAGTATCCCATAAATATGTCTAGAAAGAGATCGTTCGGACAGAACAGATCGGTTTTCTGGTGAAGATTTCTTGTTTATCCGTGTAATCGGTGCTTTAATCCTAACACGACACCCATCGCTTGCACCAGCGCAGTTAACTAAGCAGGCCAAGCGTGCAAAGCTTTGTCTCACACATCAGTGTAGCTGTTGTCAATGGATGATGGATGGTGTGGATCATGAGGCCGAGTGGCTGGGCTACAGCTCTGTGTATTACCTCATGTACATAGTGTACGTGCCAAGTTGTCCCTGAAGTTCAGTGGAAGCTTCTGAAAATCTTTGTACATTGAAAACATTATTCATGTGTTCAGCTTTGTGCAGATTGATAGTTGTGCAAAATAAGCAAATACTTAATAAAATACTAAATAAAAAAGATACATGAGACAGCAACTTGGTACAAGTAGTTCTCTCCGTCCCTTTAACATAGTATTACTTATTCATACATTACATGTACATACAGTAATGTGACTGATTTCCAAGTGATACCTGAAAACACATGAAGACAACAGACTCAACCTCTAACTGGAAACCTTTTGACATGAATGCACACAGATAAGCAGAAACATGTGCAGGCTTGAACTGGCATGACTTTAGACTGTGTGTGTGTGTGTGTGTGTGTGTGTGTGTGTGCAGGCCTGCAGCAAGAAAGAGTCATTCATGAGGACTGTGACATGAGCAGCACTGGCAGTCGCAGCAGAAGCGAAGCGTAAAGCTGGAGATGTGTTAGTTAATATGAGTTCAGTTAGCTCAGTGTTGAAACTAAAACAGGAAGTTAAACCTGCAGGATGACGTGAGGAAGAACAACATACATGAAAACACAAGACGTAGTCTCACATTATTTATGTTTTCATTAAACTATTTCTGTCTGATATTTTATAACATATCAAACCAAAACACAGATCACACGTGGTGTTTGTTACGTGTTTGTTACGTGTTTGTTGCGTGTTTGTTACGTGTTTGTTGCGTGTTTGTTGCGTGTTTGTTGCGTGTTTGTTACGTGTTTGTTGCGTGTTTGTTGCGTGTTTGTTACGTGTTTGTTGCGTGTTTGTTACGTGTTTGTTGCGTGTTTGTTACATGTTTGTTACGTGTTTTGGTCGATCACTCCTGAGTTTTCTAAACTTTTAGCAGCAGTTGGTTTGGTAGATTCAAGCTTCCTTTTCTATCAGGGCCTTTAAGTCAATGAGTCATTAACTCGTTTTGTGCAGTAAAGCAGTGTTGTGACATGAAGCTAATATTATTTGTCCAAACAATTAGTTGATCAGACGAAGAAAATAGTAAATATATAATTAGCTGGTATGCTGCTATTCCTTTCAGAGATGCTCTTGTTGGCTCAATGTGGATACTAATGTGTTAAAACCTATCCTCCTATGTCTATACCTATGTCTGTCCAGGGAGTTAAGCTGTAAGCAGCTGGACTTTTTTCAAGCTCAAAGAAAAAGTCCAGCTGCGTACAGCTCAACTCCTTCGACTGCTCATGGCAGCTTTAAATAAAACTTGATATTTTAATGTATTCAACAAGTCATAGAGGTTGAAAAAATAAGAACTTTCAGTGTGAATCTCCTTTTTGATCAATTTTAATGGGATTGAGGAAGATGCTAACATAAAGTGTTCCTCCCTGAAACTCCCACCCTGTCATTTACAAGCCTGAGCTACAGTCGTGATGCACACGGCGGTAATGGACGCTGATGCTGGATGTTAGGTGTGTATGTGTGTCTGCTAATCGCCTAATAATTGGATGTGATGGCAGAGCGTAGGCTGCGATGATGAATTGCCGGCTGCCAAGCTGTGAGCACAGCAGGTAGGTGACAGATGCTGCAGGTGCTGAGTTAGTGTGTGTGTGCGTGTGTGTGTGTGTGTGTGTGGTTTCCCGCTGCTGTTACACACATGCACTCATACACAGACACATGTTAAAGTCACATTAGTTGCTTATGCTTCAGCGTTACATTTCTATAGAAAGACTCCATACCAAACATACCCAATTCACACACACACACACACACACACACACACACACACACACATACACATACACATACACACACACACACACACACACACACACAGGAAAGCCATTGAAACAGAGCTTATACAGAAGCAGCCCACCATGCAGAGGAGATCTGCTTGCGGCTCGCTGCTGCAGGAAGCTTGTCTAATCTACTCTATGTGAAGTCACACGCTTCAGCCACAAACACTTTCACAGCTCGGAAGAAAGCCAGTTCCTGCCATTTTCTTTTGTTCTTTCATTGTCATCTTCATCTCATTGTCAGCGCCGGGTTTCCCCACATATAGAGTCATCAGCTCGATAAGGCTGATGAGAACGACTCGACTCAGGAAGGATTTATTCCACTAAAATCGTTTAATGACTTCCGACACAGAGAAGAGGAAGCACAGAAATTCATAATATATAGAATAGTGCCTTAAAATTCACTTATGTGTAAAAGTAAACCCAACCCAACCCTGTTGAAACAATATATTAACCTTGATCTGTTCATCCTATTAACCCCATTCAATAAATCTAAAGGCACCTGATGTCTGTCTTCTAGAAATTGTTCTGTTTTCCCACTTCTGTTTTGATGACATAAGAGCTGCCAGGATTATGGTAATGTTTTTGCCATCATGCAGACACATTTATGGTTCCTGACACCAGTTCAGGCAACAAAAACACTGGTTAAGGAAAAGGCTGTGGTCTCCATTACTGCACACCTTTTAGCACATCCTCCAGAGAATACCACATCCACATTTCCCTGCATGTAATATGAGTATGTGACAATTCATTCCTTCAATTTTCAATCTTGATGATAAAACAGTAAATTTGTGATTTGACTGATTTTTAATATTTAATTAATACCACAATCTTTGCACATGTCCATCTCTGTATTTCTATTCTGGCTCTACTGAATATCTCTGCATGGTTTCCAGTTAAAACCTCCTTATTGATCTCATCCTGGTCCTTTATGCAGCCCCTCAGTTCAGCCTCTGTCTCAAACAGGACGTTTTAGCTCCTGTCTCTTTAAGGCCCGCCTCCTGATGAGCCTGCTCTGTTCTGATTGGTCAGCTTCAGGAAGCTTCCTCTATGTAAACAAACTATAGTAGTGTAATGTTCTTTACTGTAAATGTCAACTTCTCACATCCATCTGTACATGTTGGAGCCCAAATCCAATCCAAGATACGCGAGTGGACAAAACCACCAACCCATGGAAACACCTTAGCAACAGCCTTAGCAACGACATCCAAAGGTTACAGAACAGATGGCTGTTTGTGTGTACGAACAATTGGAGGAAAAGTGGTGGTAAAACAGACAGACAGCAACTCACAAGATCGAGACCTGCTCTATATGAAAAGTGTCATTCTGTCTATGATTTGGTGCTATATAAATAAATAAAACTGACTTGACAAAAAGACAATGTCCCCTTCAATTAACAATTTCAACAACAATTACCTGATTATATTGATAAATAAAATAATATGGATGATTTATATTTAGCAGCATATATATATATATATATATATATATATAATTTGTTTGGACATGTGCATCCAGTAACAACCAATCACAAACTAGAGTCGCTGCATTCGAAGCGTTTACAAGCTAAAACGTTGTGAACCTGTCACCTAACGTGATGACAGCGCTGCCTCTCTGACTCGGCTCAGCACGCTCTTACCAAACTCAAAGCAATGATGTGTGTAATTATCCCTTTCTAGCATTTATTAAATTGTACTGATCTGCCTTAGAGCTCCAATATTTAATTTGTTTTTGATTGGTACAAAAAATATCTTCATCCTTTGAGTGAGCCAGCTGCATGCTCCGTTTGACAGCATTCATATTATTTCACAAAATGTCAGGAGACTGGGCTTAAATGAAATATATATATTTGAAACTGATTATCCTCCCTGTTAACTGGAAGTAAATCCACACCTTAAGGTCTTCACTGTCAATGTGTTGCACTGCTGTCATGGCCTACAAATGTAAAATGATTTGGAACGTGCCTCAGGACAAGATTTGGGCTGGAGTACATCTTACGGATGACAGCGAAGAGAGAGACGGCTCCCTAAAGCCGAGGCTCTGTGTTCCACAACATGCTTGTTGGATTGTCAAGAGCCTCTCAACTAAAAAGCTGCTGTTCGCTCTGAGCAGCTTTGGAGAGCTGCAGTTTGCTCTTCTTCTCTGGAGAGACACCTGTTCAAAATGTGCTCTTCCAGAGCAGTAACCCAGATGATTTTCATAATATTTGATTCATTTATTCGGATATTTGGTTATAATAGGCTGAAAGGAATTGTTTCCTGTTTTTACAGATGGATTTAATAGGCTGTGTGTCAGCAAAGGTAGAAACGTATTCACTCTCTGCCAGGAAGAAAGACATGAAATAGATAAAAATACAAGCAGCTGAAGACGTGTGACTTGTTGGCACTGCTGCACATGACTATATAATAGAATAGAATGAATTAAACGAGAATTGCAATATATGCTTTTTTATATAAGGAAATGCATATATATCCTGGTTGCATACAGTTCTACATAAACTGTAGTTCTACTCAGATAATAGACTGATCAAAGCCATTTTTACTGTTCCTATTTGTATTATCGTGTCTTCTCTGATCCTATTTCATGATCGGGATCAGGAGGTTAACATGGCTAACTTACAAATGTAAGACCACATATCATCTTATCTCTTTACGCCTTAACTTTCTTACTCTTGAATTATCTATTAAGCACTGAAAGATAAAGAAGAGTCAAAGGATCATAGCACACGTGTCAAACTATTAATAAATATCTTAATCGTGGCCTCTTGTTATTTTGTTCCTATGGTGTTATTTCAGCCTCTTGAAACATACACCACTGGTAACTAACGAATTTCTAAATAATTTGATTTCTGTCAGGAACGAGAAGCGATTGCAGGGGAGCTACAAGTCTCAACCCAATTAGTGACCTTGTTCAGTGAGCGCATATTTCCTTTTTTTCATCCTCTCTTCATCACACAGTGTATTCACCACCACCGATAATACCCCTCCACCCCGAAACCTTTTCTTCTCTTCTCCGCTGGACTTTCTATTCTCTCACTTCTCTCCTCTCTCCCGTTTCTCTCTTTTTCTCTCTCTGCACAAATGAGTCCATTTTACCAGGGGGGATGAGACCACGGTGGTTAAATCAGATTGGGGCGAGGTTATATTTGGACTGTGGGAGACAGAGAGAGAGAGAGAGAAGCATCAAACAGCTGGGAGATGACTGCATGGCCTATTTTACATCAGCAAATTGGCTGACAGCGGATTCCCAGAACACATTGAGCTGACAATATAAGTAATATTAGTTTGATAAAAATCCCAAACTCATTTGAAGCTGCCTCACTAATTACCATTAACGCACATAGAAAATGGGGATCGGACACTGAAACATGTTGATGATAGAAGCAAAGGTAAACTAGAGATTGAATTGTGACCTGCAGCCAGAATCACCAACTGACTCCCATTCAAGAAGCCCAACGTTGTTTTCAAAGAGTCTTTCTAGTCTCAGTCTCATTTAGGAAATTATTGCTCCGTTAATGAGATTCGAAGATTACATCAGTTTTGAAGTCTGCTGTGTGGGTGTTGATTGACAGCTGTGATTGACAGTTGGCTCACCTGCTGTCTCCAGGACTCACACTGAGTCAGACTGTTGTCGCAGTATTTCACTAAGTTTTAATGTTACTTGAGTGTGATACCTGCCCTGTTAGCCCAGGTGTGCAGCGCTAGGTGTTCGCAGTAAGCTAGCTGAGAGGTAACGCCCCACACAAACGACCATAAGATGCAGCTCCAGTGCAAACTAGCAGGTGATGACACACGTTGCCACACCCATGTTAATATACACACAGCCTACAGGAGACAAACAAAACGGGGGCCGGATCATAAAACCACTGCTTCATATGGGTACTAACGGTTAAAAGGCCTTTAAACCTTTCACATAGACAGTATTTAAATATTTGCCAGTTATCTGTGTAGCCCTGGGGTTACATTTGGGTGACAGGCTTGTTATGCCACCATTTCTGTTTTCTTCACTCCAGATTTCAAGAAGACATTCGGCTCGGCAACTGCCATGATTCACGCTTAATAATGACATGATGTGTGTGAAGTCATTAACATGTGGATGCCAGGGGGACCATGCTGGACTGGACCGAGCCCAGAGAGAGGAAGTATTGGACAACTCTGCATGAAGGCTTATGTTGCTGTGTCGTTTGCCTTTATTTAATAGTGATAGTAGTGATACAGACAGAAAACACAAGGACAGATGGCAACCATGACTTGCATTATGTGGGATGTAGTTATCATAGTTATCATATCACATATGAGCATCAGGAGGCCTTAATCAGTCCGAGCCGTGTGTCTGTCAGGTGCTTTAGGATTGTGTCTGCCTCCTGGTGGATTCATTTAACTTCAGAGATTAAATGAAGAAATCATCATCAATCTGATATTCTCTCAATTCATGGGTGATGTTGATATTTTGTAATACAGCTTAATAAAAAAGAAGCACCTCCTGTGAGGAGAGTATGAACATAACTGACTGGTTTTGTTTTTCTGCTGACATTATTTGGTGCCGTTTTTGCCTTCAGTGTAGACACATGATGGTTTATGATGGTAAATGAGTCAGTACAGTATTTGTATGGTGTGGACAGATTATCCCAGCAGGTTCAAGGAAAAAAGCTCCAACAAACAGCTAAATCTCAATTCTTTATGTCTGAAATAACTCCTGGAGAACGCTGGCTTTACGATCTAATGGTGCAGAAGTATGCAAGGGGGATTTTTCCTTTGAGTGGGTTCAGGCTCTTCTACCTCTTGACAAGTTTAACAAGCTTCACAACAAAGGATTACTTGTTGTTCCCTACCTTGAAAATCACAACACAACTGGGAACACAGGTGCATCACCAGCGGCTCAGGTTGAAAACAAATGCCACTGAAAAAGCCAAGTTTGATGAAACGATGCAGAAATTAATGTCGTCTGACGAAGCCGCTGCCACGAGAGACTTTTAGTTCAATATTGAGATACCATACATTTCATCCAAGATTTAATTTTCTGCTTGAATCGCAGAGTGAGAAAGTAATCATACAGACGCGTGTCATCATTTAGACAAGTTGTCGTCCCAGAATTAGAATTTCAATATGGCAGAAGGCATCCGTCATCCCCAGATCAGACTTTCCATCCAGCAGGTGAAGTATAGGTGAAGTACATTATATGACAAAGCTTTCAATCCCAAATGCTTTTCTTTCTCTCGTGTCAGTTATTTATTTATCTATTGTCAGAAACAATACGGTCAATGATGTATGGTATAAAAATGTAAATGTTCAGCAGCCAACAAATAAGTTTACACATTCAAATCACTCAGAGAAGATGAAGTATTCAATTGAAAACAGGAGCACACCGTCCTCAGCATCTATAATAGCACAGAACATGTCCAACATTGATTTTTTTTATTTTTCTATAAAACTCCAGTATTCGCTCCAGTATAAATTTCACTCTCTATTTAAGTGTAAATTGCATGTTTCATGCCCATAGCTGACTGGTTCCTCAGACCATTATTAGTCACCAACAGAGACAATTGAAATGATTGCCATTTATCTCCCACATTCACACACACACTAACAAAGATCATGGATCTCATCAGTAAGTGTAAGTGTGCATTCATGCATGCGTGTGTGTGTGTGTGTGTGTGCTAAGGTTGGGTCCATTTGTAAAGCCTATGAATAATAATAAGCATCCTGAGCAAAGTAATAGATGAGAATTTCAATGGTAGCCAACTGTGTATTGTAAGGAAAGCCGCCCGCTGCACCTCTGCATAAATAGGTGCAATATTTTTCCTTATAATTATGAGAAAAGCAATTTACTCAACACAGTAAATGTGTTTTTCCTGATAAATAATATAAGAAGCAACAACTCTGCACTAGCTTGAGGTTTAGTAGCTCCTTTTTCCACATCATCTGCCTGTTAATTTGTAATTGTGCTGAATCTAACCCTCATTCATTCACAAGTCACCAGACCACAGACGTGCAGGCCGGGCTGAACAACACATGACATGGCCTGAAGGTAAGCCGACGAGGAATGTCACGGCCGGAGGACACACTAAAGACCACAACTGTCTGCACCTGTAACAGAAGCCACTTTATTATTGTGTTAAAGTGTCCTCACCAGACATTAACCTGATTGGACGTCTACAGCAGGACAGCGTAGGATGAATTACGTCACTGATACGGTTCTCTGCTGGATCTTGATCCATGTGAAGGTAAAGTTAAAGAATTGCCTTCATTTCATAATCAATTCTATGGCCACTAGGGGGCATACACACGTCAATACTAATACTACCAATAGTACTACTAATCAGTATGCAAATATAACTGACTATAGAGCTAGTTGCTAACTGTAACTGCCATGTTTTGTTTATTTATTGAACCAGGGGGTGTTTGTCTGTCAGCCTGAAGACCACCGATTAAAAGTGACATGGAAACAAACAACAAACAAAAGAAAACCGGTAAATGTTTGATGATTAAACTCACCCTCCGTTCAGACTTGTTGTTTTCACCTTCATCATCTGCTGAGCAGGGTTTATGACGTCACACATAGTTTGGGAGCCAGTCATGGTTCAGTGTGACGTCACATGCACTGAGATTAGACAGTAGGAGACATAAAACATAAGGAGATAAATATGAGGAGAAATGCCCCTTTAAGAGGACACTAACTGTTTATAAAGTATTTTCATGTTCCTGAATACCAGGGTCTGAGTACTTCGTGTACCAGCACGTATCACGTCGCGCTCCACTCAGTGGAAATAAAGTTTTTTGCGCGGCTGTCAGCGCTTTTATATCCCGGCGTAGGGAGGTCCCGCCCCCGGCGTCCCCGCCGCTACAGGGCAGAGTGTGATTGGCTCACGGCGCCTGTCAGTCACGCTTCCTGCCGCTGCTTCCTGTGTGAGCCGCTAGACTCCGTCTATCCGCAGACGGTCTCCGGTATGGACAGCAGCTCCACTCCTCAACTTTCTAACGGAGATTTGACTACTGTTCCTCCACGTCTGGCTCCGTTTTTACCGTCTGAATATGGATGTGTGACCGGAACAAGCGGAAACTGAAGCCGCCGTGTGTTAAATCCAAGTTTAAACCCGTTTTTGTTGTTGTTGTTCGACTTGTTTAAGGAGGAGAAAATGCCAGTTGCGACTCTTCTGCCTTTTACCGCGACACCGAGTCGGAAGTCCGCCAGCCCGACGTCGTTCAGGCTGACGGAGAAATTTATCTTGTTGTTGGTGTTCAGCGCGTTTATCACGCTGTGTTTCGGGGCCATTTTCTTCCTCCCGGACTCGTCCAAGCTGCTCAGCGGAGTTTTCTTTCATTCCTCCGCGGTGGAGACCAACACCCGCACCGGTCCGGACAGCAGCGACTCCGGGTCGGCTGGAAACGACGAGCGGGTCCTCGCCAAAATTAGGAAAGACCACGAAAAAGCTCTGATAGAAGCCAAGGATACTCTACAGAAACGCCCCGACGAGATAAAACAGGACATTTCAAACGACAAGGAGAAAGTTGCGAAGGAGAGTCAGGGTCAAGGTGGGAAGGATGTCAATACTTTACCGTTCATCGAGTACCGCCGCCCGGTCGGAGCCACCGGACACGAGCCCCTGGACCCAGAGACCCGGGACAGGAGGGCTAAAGTCAAACAGGTAAGATCAGTCACACCTTTATACTGCTAACATACAAACAGCAGGCACCACCTGTGGGAACTAAACCACAACTTTTACACAACGATTGATTTTTGTTATTCAAGTTGAGATTTTGCTGCATAAAAGATGACGACAGTGAATGAGCCGCGGCCGGAGGTTGCAGGACCCCCAGCAGGGTCCAGACTGCGACATTACGCATGTTGTTAGCGCCATTTCCGCACGTTTGTGGGGGTCAGACGTTGATTTGACGTGTTTTTAAACGGAGTTCGCCATGACGGGTTTTTCCTGTGATATCAGTCCATTTCTCGACTAAAGGTAGGAATGCATGCAGGATGCTGTACCTGCCTCTCAAGTTTCACCTGGCAAGACAACACAGGCCTGAACCAGCCCTGGTTTCATATTAAAACACACCTTTATCATCTTTATATGACCCAGATTCACAGTGTCTCCACAGCTCGTAACCTGAAGGTGTTGTAATTAGTACTAATTTGACTCATATGGTGTCACGTGGCATATCCCGTGTTACTGTGTGTGTGGAGACAGGTATAAAGTCTCAGGTGTTTCTCTGATCCCAGGTAGCTATCCTCACTGAACCTTTTAACCAGGTGTAGATGGAGCTGGCATTTATTCCTTTATTTGACTGGGCTCACATGTGACTTTTGGAGAGCAGTTGTTATGGATCTGCTCAGTGACCTGATACCTGTTCAGGTGGTTTGGATGAAAATCCCACAAACCTGCAGGTCAGTGGTCGGATTGATTTGAAGGACTGAACTCTTACGGTGTCCATGGGGAGTAAATATCTCAATAATATATTTGACTGATCAAAACAGTTGTCAGTAATCAATAATGGAGCCACTAAGCCCTGAAAAATAGAAGATTAAACTATATCCAGAATCAGTCCAAGACAGTCACATGGTGTGAGCTGCTGATGGGGGATGAAGAGGTTAAAAAGCCTGCAGTCAACCTGTCAACCTCAGTGACGCGGCGGTGAACACGTCAACCAGAGGAAACGCTGACTACATTTCACCAACACTGCTGTCAAGAAGCACCGTTCCCACCGTGAACACACAGCCCCGTGTACCCAACAACTTACAGTAACGAGTAACGTGGTTTGACTTTAAAAACAAAGACGTGAGCGGGGAGAAAAGTGACAAATGACAAAGAAAGATAAATGATGCTTGACCATCAGCGGTACATTAAGTCGTGTTGTTGTAACTCAAAGCAGAAATATCTAAACATGTTCTCAAGTAAAGCCCGTCATCCTGGAAGTGGACCAGTTTAATTAAGGATTAGTGTTTGCCAGCCATGTCAACACATTTCACACTGAAGATACATCTATCCCTCTGTTTATAATAAAGCATATGCCATTGAATAAATCGAACTTATACAGCTTGTAGTTGGATAAATATTGACTGAAGGTTACACCTTGTATGATTAAACACCAACGTCGGTTAGGAGAAATGTTTAAATGGTGACATTTGTGCTGTAAAGGATGATTGTTCATTGGCCCAATCAATTATTATTTCTCCACTAAATGTTTTTTGTTCATAAAATGTCAGAAGGTAGTGATATTATCCGTTTTTAGATTTTTCTGCACTTTCTGTTCATCAAAGCCAGTAACTTTGTTAACCAAACGCAGCCACACAAACACTTGTACGTGCCCCCTGGGGTCTGGGGGTCCGGCGTTATCGAGCTGAAGGTAAAGTTCTCACTCACCTCTCCTCTATCTGACCCAGGTATGTGGGGATCTGCTCTGCAGCGTGATGGTCTCAGTGGGGTTGTGTTTGTGTTTGTGATGGGCAGAGGACAGGCAGGGGCCACTCTATAAAGGATAAATGGCTTGTTGTGACTGACCGCCACAATCCCACAATCAGCTAAATCGGTTTGTTTGCTGGAAATGAAAAGGTCTCCGGAGATCCCCCGTCAGCCCCATCCTCCCTGCAGCCGGTGCAGTCACGCTGGCAGTCGAGTTGAATGTGTTAATGGACAACATGTGTCCATGACCCTCCTCCAACCAGGGATCACTACAGGCCAGGCCTCCATTAGTGATCCTCACGTTTAAACACCATCTAACTGACTCCTGAACACGTCTTACACAAGACACAACATATACAACCTATACTATACTATACTATACTATACTATACTATACTATGCTATACGATAGATAGATAGATAGATAGATAGATACTTTATTAATCCCAAAGACTGGGAAATTTAAGAAATACTATACTATGTAATAATATACAATACTATAATATCATATACTATAATATATAAACTACACTATATAAAGTTTATATAGTGTAGTTAAACTATAGTGTAGTTTAACTACGTGTGTGTGTGTGTGTGTGTGAGAGATGAGTGGAGCTTGTAGTGTTAAAGGATGCAGATGAACATTTGAGTAGCCATAATGACAGTGTGTTTGCAGTGTGAACTCCTTTCAGCTCACTGTTTTAAAGGACGCTCGCTTATCATAGTGTCAGCCCATCACACACACACACACACACACACACACACACACACATGTTCATGTTCAGAGAGCCGTGGATTAGAGGCTGCTGCTTTGTAAAGGTCTCTACATGCCGGTCATTTCCTTCCTCGCTCTTTTCTCTCCTCCCTCTTGTCCTCTCATCTCCTCTTTGTAGTTATGTCTCTTCCCTCCTCCTCCCTCCTCCTCCTCCTTCCTCCTCCTTCGTCCTCTCTCCTTTTCAGGATTCAGTTCAGTTATTTTTGCCTACTCCCAACACAATTGTTATCCCGTTGTGTGTGTGCATGTGTGGCAGTGTATCACGAAAGAAGCCATTTTGCTGCTTTGCCAACCTTAAATACAATTCTGTTTCTGTCTCTTTCTCAGGCTAAGGTGTGTGTGTGTGTGTGTGTGTGTGCTCTATTTAATTGTCTAATGGCAGTAATAGCTGTAGCACTGCTGCTTTCTGCACAGGTGATGCAGAGCTGGATCCTTGTTCCTTTCCACTGATAATTATAGTAAAGACACAGTGAAGTTATCAATACATGTGACTGATCAATCTGAATAATACATCATGTAAACAAACCGATCCATTTGATAAAGAATTCATTCTTTAAACCTTTATATAATTCAAAGGAGGACAATTCATCACGTCTTTGAGGATATTTCAACTGTTTTGTCTGAAAAGTGTCCCATCTGCTCTGCTGGTGTCATGAGGTTTTATGTTTCCAGAGAAACAGGAAGCAGACATCTGATTCTGGTTCAGTTCTTCTTTTCTAAATCAACAATAAACCTTAAAACTGAATAAACAGCTGCACTTCTCATTGCTGACACGTTATTCCACCACAATCAATGAGGTTAAATCGGCTTTTTTTTCTTCTCAGCTCAAACGTCAACAAGCGAGTGTCACTTGGGAGCTTGTGACAGTAGCTGTGGTTATATGGACAGCATTTCTTCAACTGGATGGAAATTATTCTTTATAACACAAAGCAAACAGTTAAATCAGCCACAGACCAGAAATAATATGTTATAAAATATATTTATTCCATTTGGATTAAGTGTTTACGTGGTTATTAGGTGCTAAAAGTTCCTATTGAATGGATGTTTATTCAATCATGAACGATGAGGTTGAAGTAAACTTTCTCTGGTTTCTGTAATATATCAGGACGTCCACCGTCTGTACCTCCAGCCCAGGGCCAGTGTGCTTTCTAGGCCCATGAGATCCAAGTAATGAATATTATAATGGCGTAATAAAGTCACTGTAAATATATAGGCCTTGTGGATAGCCCGAGAGGCTTTAGATATTTTAAATCCATATATTAATATGGATTGTTACTGCATGTGTGGGTCGATTGGTCCGGTGGTCGGTTTCTGGGGGGTCTCAGTAGGTGGTTGTACTCGTTCCAGGTCTTATGTGTACACTCTCCTGGCTCTGAGGTCTCTATAGGAGGGAATATAGACTCCAGAGTGACTGATGGGGTACTTTTTCATACATACATACCCAAACTGTCTGCAGCCTTTGAATAGTTCAGCTGTAGCCCAGGGCATGCCCCAGCATCCCACACACCAGCCTGAATGGGGAGATGGTGGTATATTAAGCTTTATTGCTGTAGACTGTATCCATCTCTGAGGTACATCTTGCTCTTTACTGCTGTTACTGCATCTACCCTCACAGCTCCAGTCTTGCTCATGCATAGTCACTGAGCATTGATTTGGAAAAGCTCGGAGCAAAATAAATTAGATGGGTTGGTACTGCCCCAGACAATACAACCTCAACTGTCCTGGTAAGTCATGGAAAATTAGTACTTAATTAAACAACTTCATGTCATCAGCACTTTGCCAACAACTCTGAGGATTTGCTGGTAGTATGCTATGCTCGGCTAATGCTGCGGTATGTTTAGCTAGCTAAATGAAATGTCGATAACAAGTGATCAATAACCCTCAAGGCTCCCTCCACACATCGTTTGACCAGCCATCGCTGCTTCAGTCCACTCCGTCCACAGCCAATCAAATAAGGCGTCCAAACAGAGACACACTAGTGTGATAGCAGCCCAACATAACAGTCTTAGGTTGGTTTTTCTCCACCAGACCTTCTGTATGTACAGGCTGACATTTTCAGCTAAAGGTGAGCTTTTCTTTACTGAACCTTGTCGATACACCGCAGGCTGTGGTAGGAAGTGGACCTGGTGTGTGTGTGTGTGTGTGTGTGTGTGTTCGTTCTTCTCTTCTTCCAGCTATGGGCAGCCTTGTTTTATGTTGTCTTAAATATTGTCTTCCAATACCTGGATTGATCAGACTCATTCCCTCATCTTAGTAGAGGCTTGAGACTTAATTAACATCATTTAAACAACTAAACAAGCTTTAATTGAGGAGGCCATCATTAGAGGCCTGTCTTTACTTCTACTGTTTGGTATTTGATCATATTTAAGTGTTTTCTCCAGTTTATCCTCTTCATTTGATCCTGATGCTGTTTGCTGTTAATGAAAACGTCAACATTTGAACACTAAGCTGTTTAGAGGATGTGATCTGTTACCTTCACTGAAAGGCCTTTATTGTGGAACATTTGCAGGAAGTGTTGAGTTTCATTAAGAGCAGATTAACACAAAAAAGATGAAAATATACATTGTATACATGTTCAATTAAACATGAGCTAATTACACAGATAATTAGTTTCAATGCAACTAGTATTTGAATACAAGACTGAATTTAGTATTTTGAGTTAGAGACAGACAGAAGAGACATAAACAAGCCCTGCTTCCTGGATCATTAGCATTCACCACCAGGACTGCAGGATTATTAGCTTTCCTCTTGCTGGAGACAGTGATGTATGCAGAGCAGAGCGACCTCTCAGCCTCGCAGGGCTTCGGGTGAACACATACATGTAAAATCTATGGGTCAGGGTTGCCATTAATGACCCTGCCTCACACGTTCGTCATAGCCGTTGGATTAGTGAGGCCAGGAGGGGCAATTTGTCTTGTCGTGGTCAAAGCTAACACACTGCTAGCTCATTAGCATTTAGAGGTTATTGATTGCATTCACAATTATCCCTGTATTTTGTGTAATATTGGAGAATTCTTGCATAGGACCATGAAACCAGGTCAAAGAGACGATTAAATGGTTTACCTCATGCATATTGTGGATATAAAGCTTCATATCAATGCTGTGAATATACTGTTTAAGAGTCTTTAATATACTCTGTAGTCTACAGCAGTGGTTGTAAAGTTTCTTCCAGATTTTCACTTAAACGCAGCGTTTCAACTGTGCTACGTAAGTAAATCACTAAGTTGGGCTTGGAGCAGCCAAGGTAACGTGGATCTTAATAAAACACTCTTTCACCTATATCTTACCGAAACGAGAGATTTCATTGTTCATGTCAGCAGCTTTGAGTCAGCACTTCCTTATTTTGCCAAACTGTGTGTGTAAACATGGAAGAGCGTTAATACAGATGATTCACAGGAGGAGGAGCTAAGTAGAAGAGGAGGAGGAGGATAAATTAAAATATTCATTAACTTGTATATTAGCGTGAGACAAATAATCAGCGTGTGTTTGCTGTGACACTGAGGCATAAGAACTGCTTCCTTTTACTAGTGAACTTTCTGTCATTGTAAATGCAAACAGCAGTTAAAATCCATAGTTGTCTGCAGACCAGCACTGAATATACAATTAATGAGTGAAAATCCTTCAGTCGGTTTCAGTCAGTTCTCACGTTCACCTGCATGGACACACAGCCTTTAACGTTACAATAATAAGCAAACGTGGTTCATTGGGTGTTGTCAGCGGATCGTGCAGTTCATGGTTGTGTTACCACATATTTCCCGTTCTCTCATTGGTTTGTTTGGAAGTTGGCTTCACTGTGTACACTTGTGAAGACATGTCTGTGACTATCAGAAAGCAGAAGACGGCCCTCACAAAGCCCAAGGACATGAATATCCTCTTTCACATCTTGTCAACAAGTTGTCATCTTATTCTGGGCGGCTACAAGCTTCTTGGTTGTTTTGGCACAAACAGGCTTGGCTGCTTTCAAATGTTGATTTGAACGCTTTGGGCTGTGAGCGTCCAGAGGGGATGAAATATTCTGTGACCAGTCATGGAGATGGAAGGAAAGCGATCCTGGATATTCAATATTAACGTGTCCCAAGCACGGGGTTATGGCAGGCTGCTTCTCTCTCTGTAATCCAATTCAGTCTAATACCCAGAATCATCAGGCTGTCAATCACATACTCCATTTATTTTTCAATCTCCTCTTTCTTCCATGTGAGGGCTAGCATTTTAACACAGCTAGCTCTGCTATCCTTCAGACATTATTAGCTAAGGACCTCGAACACGCTTGTGAAATTTAAAGACCATTTTAGGGACTTGTTCGCCTGACTCTCACATTTACAGATGAATATCAATATCATGAATGCAATAAAAAAAAAAAGACAATTTCTTTATGGAAATATGTTAAATTCAAAATTAATTTTCATATTTATTTTTCAGTGTAGTTTTGTCATATTTTAAATAGTCCATAAAGTTGAGCAACAGGACAAATTTCTATTTCTGTATTTAGCATCTGAAACACAATTTAACTGCAACTGAGAAGAAAAAAAATACAGTTATATAAATCTACACGTCAATATAAATATGTCACCATGTCACCAGGAGAACATATAGTGCCTGTGAGTGCATTAATATCTCAGTGAATGACAGCATTAATGACTCCACTGTGTTTGAACATTATAAAGATAGTCATGTTGCGTTCATTCATTATTGCCGTTTCTGTTTCTAATGATCATACAGTATATATAGCATCTCCTCTATAATGCTTCTCATGCATTGCCCCTAAAAATCACCTGAACCAAACTTAAATTCTGTGTTTTTGCTTTAATTTATGTGAGTGTTGAAATTTGTCCTTTAACCCAGAGGTTGACGGATGAGTCTCGGTTTGTTTTCCAGATACAGCGCCTGGTTTGTTGTGGTTTGTTTTCCTCTTTTCTCCCAGACACATGTATTGGCTGTGTGCTGTGGTGTGCCCAGTTCAATTTACTGGAGAGAGATGCAAGCCAAGTACACAAGCTAAATTATTCAGCCAGTATCCTGCAGCCATTCCAACACATGGGAGGATTAAGATCAGTGTGTGTGTGCGCTATAATAGATACTGGTAATTATACACAGTTGCATACTACATGTTTTGATAGTCATCCATTGAAATGAATGTTTTTTTTTGTTGAAAAGCTATTTCATAGTCCAGAGGTGAAAGTCACCTGACTCGATGTGGACTGTGGTGACCTGTGAGTGTTTCACCACATCCAGCAGACAACCGAAGGCCTGCGTTACCCAACAGCTTCATGTTTCTGATAAACTTGTTTGATTGCCTCTTTGGACTTTTAGGCATATTTGTAGAATTAGTATTGGAGGAGTTCACATTTGTCATTAATGAGTAACTGCTAACAACCAAAACTGAGCTGAAATTGTCCCCGACAAGCTTCTGGTGCCCTTTTTAAATCTCCTTTCCTTCTGGGAGAGTACAGAATAAAACTGAACTGATCTGGTCCACAAAACAGTAAGAAAGCATTTGTGCTGGCCTTATAAATGGAAGACATTTAAAGTGTTTTAGCTGGATAAGGAAGATGCATTGGATAGATGCCCAGATGGTAAAAGAGAGCTTCCAGCTGGGAATCTCACCGGACAATTTCTCTTAGTTTATCTTCATGACTGAGACAAAAAAATATACGTATATATCCACAGAGAGAAGGCTTGTTTTTGTAAGAATTAATTCTATATTTTTGCTAAAACCACAGCTTGTAGTATTTGCAGTGAGCAAACAGTATTTAGTTTAACTTATTAAGGGTCTAAACACTGTGTTAGACCGAGTTAATATGTCAGGTACCATTAAAGCCACAATAAACTCTGTTCTCTGCTGGTTTAACAGCTAAGAGCTTCATCTTCTTACAGGTTGCATACATTTAAGAAGTTAAACATTTATTTCTAGCTCTTGGGAGTTTATTTTTAATCTTCTTCACACAACTATAATGCAAATTTTGCGATAATTATGACCAGGACTATCCAGGTATTTTCAGGTAATAAATTAGATGTATTAAGATTAGAAAACACCACAATAACTTCATTATTTTTTAATGTGTGGCATAATTACTCTAATTTAGTCTGCTTTGTAGTGGAGTCGTGATATGATTATTACAGTTTAAATATCATTAAATATTAGACACAGAATATGAAAAGAGAAACTGAAGAAGTGGAATGAGTTTGGTTCGGAGCTCGGGGCTTTTGTTTTTATGTCGGAGTGGATTGGGCCGTAAAAGTAAAGTGTTTTGGAAATTGGATGGATGAACCCATGTTGTGCTGGTTGGACGGGTGGGCGAGGTGTAAACATTATTGACTATTGGGATTGTTGCAGTGATTGGATTAGCAACAGTTACACTGTCAGGTGATTAATGGACGCAGGAGATTTGACACTTAACATATTGGATTACATCTGAAACCATTAAACGATTAATTGGCGGCTGCAAATAAACATTATTTACTTATTGATTAACCTGCACATTGTTTTCTCGATTATTCAACTCATCGTTTGTCTGTAAAATTTCAGAAAATAGTAAGAAATGCCTGTTTATAATATCATCAAAATCAAACAAAATTCTGGTTTCTGTCAAAATAAAACCTTTAAATCATCACATTTCTGCTTAAAAGCAACAATCATTAAATGTTCGATTAATTCCTGTCTGTTAATATATAAAATGAAAAACAAAACAAAACATCTGAAATCATTATTGTTGGACTCATAAATCAATAATACTGATTTCCTGCAGCCCGACTCTGTATGTATAAACCCTGTATGTGGTTTACATACAGGGGTTGGGTCATATTTGGACCAGTACCAGTACAGTCCACCTATGGTACCTATGATAGTGTTTGAAAGCATGTTTAGTACAAAGGTTAACAGCATAATAATATGGACGAGGAGACTTTTTAATTTGTTTCTGTCAAATGGCCAAAATGGGTCGTTTCCATATTTCCATTTCATATTCTGAAGTTATCCTCCGTTCTGCCAAGCCGACATTTGAATGGAGCACAGGGTGCATTTTCTGGCATTTTCTGCTGTTCAGGCCTCATCTCTGCCAACCTGTTAAACAAATGAGTGATGGGCTTAAGCTTTGCTGCAGCCGTCTGCCTTCCCTCCTGCCTCCCGCGGTACTGAAGCGGCCAATGGATGTAATGGAGGGATGGAAAGAAAAATCAATCTGCCTTTCACAAAGTCTTCATTAGTTCACCTTTTGTCAAGCGGCTGAGTCAAACCCAATTGGGCAGCTTCCTACAACCACGAGAAAGGTCAAGTCAATAAATGTGTGTGTGTGTGTGGTGCGATACAGTCGTACAAACACACACACACACACCACGGAGAGGTTTGAAAGAGAGTGTTTAGCACATCACCCGATGGCGTAACCTTTCCAAACCTCGTTGGGTAACAAACACATAGAAATGCCAAAAACATCCCATCACATTTCCCTCCTTATTTTCAGTGGAGTAGAGTTTAAATGTGTTTCCCATTCACTTCAAGAGCTGCGGCTCTTCATCTCGCTCTGCGTCAGATGCTCGGCTGGTAGAATTTAATTTAACAAACTCATGGCTGATGGATGTTTTGGCTCCATTTCTGGCCGGATAATGAAAGTAATCGTACCACAAAGACTCCAGTGTTCATGTTTATTGTAATGTCTTCGTTGTCAATAATTGTACTCCCACTGGAGTGTTATTTTACTGTCAGTCGGAGATTTACTCTTCAATCTCATCATTCGCCCCTTTCCTCCCCAGAGGGCCGTCCGCTAGTATTGATTAGTGTGTAATGTTGTTTTTCAGGTAGGATCGGTCTGATGAACGTATTATCGGCACTCAGCGCTGTTAAGCACCAATCAGACTATTGGGAACGACACGTTTTATGACCCCCATCAGGTCTGAGAGTCCAGGAACCGGCTCGGTTGTTGGAGTACAGGGATCTGTGAGATATAGACTCGACTTTTACTCGGTGGATGATTATTGATTAGTTGATAGTGAACAAAATCACAAAATGTTTTGAATTAGGGGATATGAAGAGTAGTTTCACTGATTTTTATTGATTAAAAAGGCTTCTTCAGATAATGTCTGTATCTGTCTTCAGTATTATACTGAACAGAGTGAATCTGACCACATCACCTACCAACAGGTCGGTCCGTGTCCGGCTCTTTGCTCTACTCGCTGGTCTTTTAGATTACTTCCTTGACAGTTCAACATCATTTGTGATTAAAAGTTTTATTTTATTCCATCGTCTGCACAATATAAGTTTTGAATATAATTGCATAATTTGTTGCTGAGGTTTATTGATGGTGTTCACGGTCTGCTTGAAAACATGAATGGAAACATTTGGTGGTTGAATTTTCAGTATAAATGGTTTGGAGGTTTGGCTTGAGGTTATTCAACTTTGTCCAATCAGAGCGCAGCCATTGTTTCTCTAAATGTAAAGTTCACTCTTAAACCTCCATAAAGGCCCAATTCATACACAACACTGTGTATGACAAATGGAAAAATGCACTTAATTCAGCCTGGGAAGATTTGGTAAGATAATGTGTTCATCACTGGTGTAGGGCCACGTCAGACTGAGCATCATTCATTCATTCATTCATTCTTTACTGATAATCTCTTATAAAAACACGCTTGGTTTCAGCGAGTCGGTGGCAGTTTGTTAGTGTGTGTGTTGTGGTATAGCAGCAAAAACAAAGTATAAAGCCACTTTTCTGCCAGTAACAGTACAATACTGACCCATATAAGGTTGCTGAAATACTAAACGGCTTAGGAAATCCCTCGCTGATCCCTGAAGGCTCCCGAGGCAGAGAGAAGGATACCGTCCTGTTTCTGAGCAGCCGAACATGTGAGGAGACGAGGTGGAAAAATGATTAGTTCGGGTCAGAAAGCAGGTTTTATAAGCAGAGACGTCAGAGTTTCTGTGGGTGGGTGTATCTGGTTTCTGCTGAATTAAGTCAGCACACTGGGGGGAAATGTGGCACGGATAGCAGGTTGGGCTGAGTGTCCAGATCACTTGTCCTAATTACAGAGCTAAACGTATAGAAGAAGTGCTCCGACTGGTTGGTTTATCATCAGTGTTACATGTTGAATCTGAGCTGCACCACCAGCCACATCCATCACAGGGAGATGGAGTTTCCTCCAACTGTGGATTTAATGTCTCATTCAGTTTTCATCTCACATCTCCAACCTGGTGCTGGATGAACCTGCTCTGATCAAAGTTTTAATCTATACTCTATACGAATCATTTGTACTGGAGGTTCGTTAGTGGAGCTGATTAATCGATTAGTTGACGGACAGAAAACGAATCAACTTGTTTTGATGAATTGTTTATGAAGTGCTAAATAAGTTTGTTTAATTTGTTTAATAATTTCTTTTTCCATCAAAGACTTTTCCAAAGCCTTTCAGGAGTTTTAGTGTGTCCCCGTGTAAGTGGTGTAATGGTGCATCCTCAGCCGCAGGTTCTAGCACATTTCAAAATGTCATTTCTGTTTCATGATGTTTAAAGTGTCAAAGCTTACATCCTCCGTCTCTCCATCCATCGTTAAGATTTTCAATTTCTTTTCTCTGGACTCAATCCACAGTCTGGTATCTGGAAAGTATGATTTAAATGAGTTTTGGATGCTTGTTTTTGCCAACTTGATTATAGTGATTTTTTTTTTTTTTATGCGCTTGTTTCTTCCCATAAAAGTGTGTGTGTGTGTGTGTGAGGCTGTCTGGGCTCAGAGATAGGGATGAGAGAGATGCATAATATTTTAACAGGGATGCTGGCTGTCTCTCACATCAGTACATGGACAGAGAGGGAGAGATTAAATCCAGGACAGACCCTGCAGCATCCCAATCAACAGCTTATTAGCACTTACATTTACTGCATGGTAGCTGTCACATAAAGGAACTGCTGTTGTGAAACCACCTGTAGCTACATGAGCAACCGTTTATTGTGATGAATCCATGCATGAGGAAGCGTGCTTCTATTTCTGGATGAGGTTGCTGCGTTTGTGGTGGTTGGCGGGTGAAGTTTAGTCATGATTTCTGGAAAGAGACGTTGCTGTTGAGTTTCTCAAATGTATTTTTTGGGGCTTTGAGCGAAGGCTAATGATCTGGCTGCATAAACAACACTAAAGCAAAGAGGAAAATGTGGTAACTGCTTTCTGAGTAAAGTCACTGCTCGTATGTGGAAATGATAGAAATCTTCAGCGGTTTAGTTTCTGTTTCCTGTGATGATAAAAACAAGTAAAGTGTAATAGTCCTTTTATAACAGGAACTGATTCAGCTTCAAGGTGATATTTACTGAAACTTTGCTAACATCATTAGCTTGGCTCTGTTTCTCCTCCCAGTTCAGATGAATTATTCCATCTTCATTTTAGAAATTGGCTCATATATTTAAAACACAGTAATAAATGTTTGTTATTATTACTGTCAGGAGCAGTGAGATAAGCCTCCCCCTCACATCTATCTCCATGCTTTTCTGACCCCCCTGCCTTTATCTTCCTCTCATTGAGATGGCAGGAAGTGAAGCAGTCAAGCATCTGTACTTCATCACACACTCACAGGGGATGCTTCTTTGGCAGGCAAATATGTGTGTGTGAGTGTCCCTGTTTGTGAGGTCCACATGCTGGTTGGCTGTCTGATGTCCTTATCTGTCCAACAACCATATTGTCACCCAGCCGCCCTCTGCACCTGTTACAAGGGCGTCAGTCACAAGTGTTTCCCCCGAGAGCAGCTATTGGTTTCAGTATCGCTTTCTCACCACAGCAGCGCCTGTGGGAAAACACACACATTCCCTCAGTTACAGATTACTTATAGGACACCTGACAGCAAACGGGGTCGTTAACCCTTTAGATCCAAGCACAGCAGTTAATGATTTGCCATCATCGCTCTGTGTGCAAACAGCAGGAAAATACACAACCTTGATCGATGCCAGCTTTTCATTTTGGGGCCGTATTGTTGTGATGTTGGCACATATTTGTCTTTGTTTGTGATATGCCTGTTGGCAGTAAGCACCTGCTCCCCTCTCCCCCCTCCCTCATCGCTAACACCCGGCATTATCTGACTGCACATTATCTGACTGGTTTTTTTATATAAAGGACTGTAGGCATCAAACAATACCTAATTTTGTTTTTCAAGCCGTAGCCATCAGTGACCTAAAACCATGTTAAAATGTCTGGTTGAGCCTTAGCATCTGATTTTCAGACTCAAGGAAACACATCTGCATTTGTTAATGCTTCTCCACTCATTTCAACAACCAGTCTTGTTTTAAATTATCTTTATGATTTTTATGAGTTTGAAGTTAGCAAATGACAACGAGGTGAACTAAGGACAAGTGAAACTGTCAATTTAACTTTGTAGTCAAAAAGGAGAAGCTGTGTTTGAAATACACTGTGGATGTAATCAGTGAACACAGTTATTAGTTCACTGAGGCTGATCAATAGGCTGAGAGGAGCATCACGCAGCCTTTCTGTCGTAAATAATAATCTCATCCTTTACTCTGTGCGTGTGCGTGTGTGTGTGTGTGTGTGTGTGTGTGTAGCAGGTGTATATGTACTTAGGATCTTCCTGCTAGATTGGATGTGAAGTCGGTGCCCTAGAAAACCTTTAGCACAGAGCCACTTAGCTCAGAGTTATTGTACGTCTGAAATAGCATCAGCCACCAGGTCCTAATGACAGCGGTCAGCCTAGAAAATCCTGAGCAGTTAATCCAATTAGAGTCAACACATAGGGATCCTGAGCTTAAAATCCAATAAGAGTTAATACACAGGAGTGTGTAGAAGTCTGAACTGCACTCACATTTACACACTGAATTGTAGACCCTGCATCCATCAGCAGAAGGTGCCGTTCTTGTCGTGTTTTTGCCAGAATATATTCTGATGATGGATTATGGATCCACGTCTCTAAATGTCTCAGATTCTGTGGGTCAACTCGAGACAGTTGGAGTTGATGTTAATGAGGCTAACGAGGGCAGCCTGGCTACGTTAGCTTCAATAACAGCCAAACACATCCTCTCTGGTTAGTTCTGTAACAGAGAGCACTACTAAAAATACATATAAACTCACATTAATGAATATATGCTGGCGAATGCACACTCATAGCTGGATACTAGTGGTTAGTTTAGCTAAATCAAATCCTTCCTCCACAAAATACAGGTCGCAAAAAGCAGCAACTTAAGATGATGATGTATGACTAACAAACACAGAAGTTTACTAAAAGTAGTCTAGAAACTATAAATGTCTTCGTGATATGTGAGATGTCACCGCTGGGTTTATACAATCTCTTTTTTGAATATTCAAAGCTAATTTGTTTAATAGTTTGTGTCTTTTTCCTCTTTGTTAGCATGATGAGTGACGTGTGAGCTCCGTTTTCTGTCGTCTTGATCTCAGCAACCTTCGATGGATCTTGGCTCTCGTGTTGCTGTGCTGGAGTCGAGTAGATCTCTTAATGTGACATGCATATAGGAGCGGTAATTAGCAGCCTCACAAGCTGTAATTAGTGGGTTTAAATGGAGGAAAGCTATCACTGGCTGTCCTTTTGATGTGTGTGGGAGGTGTTATGCAAATGAAGTGGATATTTGTTCTGTGTGTGTGTATTATAAGAGGTTTTAATGTGGAAATAATGCAGCATTTATGATGTCTTGAGATGTCTACATGTCAGAGGGTTAAATCTACAGTGTGTGTTGGTTTGTGTGTGTGTGTAACATTGAGAGATGCAGGTGGAGGTAGCTGCTAATTATGCGTCTCCTATTCCTCTCTAGCATACGATGACATATTCCCTCATGAGATGTCATCTAATAAGCAGTTGAAAAGCATGAAATCAGAGTCTATTCATGCACAGGGCTCTTCATCATGCATGATGTAACCTGGTGAGGAGCATCCTTGATTGAAACAGCATGCAGGTATTATTGCTCTCAGCTGTTGTTGTCGAGCACCTGTCCAGCTCTTGTGTTTGTTCACTGCACACTGACAGTAAGTACAGAAGTAAAATGGACCCAAAATTGGACATAATCTGCATATTATTATTATTATGTCTCCTGGTGGTTGTTGGATCACACGACAACTACTGTCAGAATTATAACGCCATTGGTTGGCCCCATTGGTTGGCCCCATTGGTTGGCCCCATTGGTTGGCCCTATTGGTTGGCCCCATTGGTTGGTGCTAATAGTGCTGAAATGATGAAGATGAGCAGCTCATGTTATTCATCAAGCAAAATAGCTGAAATTTTCAGGTTCCAACTTCATGAATTTGAGAATTATTTTTTTTTCTAAGTTTAGATTGAATTTCGTTGCTTTTGGACTATTTGAGTATTTAAATAGTTGTTGCTCAGCCTGTTTTTTCTTCACTTCCTCGACTGGACGCAGCGTTGTGTCTTTTGTTATAATTGCTTGTATTATAGTGCCGTAGACTTTCACGGTGTGGGTAATAAAAACTGTTTTCTACTTTATATCCTCTCTGGCTCTTATCTGGTCATCTGTACCAGAGATCACAGTTAATTGTTACTACTGAGCTGTGATGGAATAAAAACACTCAGGATAAGTTGGTGACAGATGTGATGCAATAAAAGCACAATGGTAAACATGCGCTGTAGTGAATCTGGTATGTTTTAGTGCCATTTTAGAAGTTTTAAGCATATTTTGATGATTTCTTTGGCCGGGATAGTCGTGTCTTGACATTTCAGATCCTCCCGTGCCTACACACACATATATACGCCTGCAACAGGATACTGAGTACTGAGAGGGTGTGTTATACAGTAATATGATCCCCTGGGAGAGTTTGTGCAGGCTCTTCATCAGATATGTGCATGTGTGTGTCTTGGTGTACTATTCAGGTGAATAAAGCTTGCATTGTTGTGATTGTGACAGGGAGGCACTCTGTGTACACTATAGGCTGCAGCATTGTACCAGAGTAAGAACCTATATATGACATGAGCACGCCATCAGTGCAGCTTTTCTGTCTGTAGGTGGAGGATAAAGAGTTTTAGTGTGTCTAATCCAGAGGCAGGTTCCAGAAAGCTCGATGCTATATAACCTGGATTAGCAGGACAAACGTCTGCAGAGCTGGAGGAGGAGCCACTGAAACGAGTGTCTGGCCGTGAGATTGGAAACTCGTATCGAGCCTCCAGCCAACACCAGATTAAAATGATTCCTGTTTCAGCAGCAGATAATGGGGCTCAGCAGAGGGAGGGATGCTCGTCCATTTGGGCACCCAATTGGGAAATGGGTGTTTTTAACAAGGAAGAGCCAATCAGCCGCCAATCATAAATAAACAGATGTTTTGAACAGGTAGTTTACCACCTGAGTGACAAAATAACACCATTAAAAAGTGAACGTCTACTGAATTATTACACCTTTGCAGTTGTAGTGACTTGTGTTTAGCAAAAATATAGATGCAGTATTAATTATGACTAGATGAAACATGTTTTTATAATATAATATAATATAATTCACAGCTCTGTGTTTAGAAGTGTCCAATCAGATGACTTGTTTATTTCAGAGCTCCAGACTGAGGCCAAGACGCTTGTGATTTGATTTTAGACTCTTAGTAGAGAAGAGTCGGGTCTCCGCTCAGCCCTGCAGGTATCAACAGTGAAGGGAATAAACTGAACGTCACTAAGATGAGATTAATTATCACTGATGCTGACTTTGACACCCAGATATTTGATGTAACCACCGATACTGGTCAGTTTTTACAGAAAACATGTAATGAAGCTCCTGGAAGAGGTTTTATTGAGTGAATTTCTTAGCAGTGTGACATATAAATCAGATTATTTTATCATAGATTATAGTTTTGATATTGGCCTCAAAAATTCAGTATTAGCCAGTATTTGAAAAATGGCTTAATTCTCTTTGTTGATTGTCCTACTTAACTCTCTAAATTTGTCATCTTCTCCTCCCTCCTCTTCCTCTTGCTCTTCCTCTTCCTCTTCCTCTTCCTCTTCCTCTTCCTCTTCCTCTTCCTCTTCCTCTTCCTCCTCCTCCTCCTCTTCCTCTTCCTCTTCCTCCCTGTCAGATGATGAAGCATGCGTGGGACAGCTACAGGCGTTACGCTTGGGGTTCTAATGAGCTCAGGCCGGTCTCCAAGCAAGGCCACTCCAGCAATCTATTTGGTAAGTGAACACACACACACACACGATTGATCTCTTGTCCTGCCACCAGCAGCCTTGGCCTTTAGATTAGCAGCCAAATTGGCCGTCAGTTGGCGCATACATATGGATGCCTCTAAATGTCGACCTTATCATGTGTTTATATTCTGTTTGTGTCTGTGGTGATGTGGCTCTATATTATATTCTGTCTCTGTCACACTTTAATTACAGGCGTTAATGTTTATTGTAGTCATAGCAGATCATTTTGTTAGTGATGTTTGTGATGTGTATGCTACCTAAATCGCCGCACATGCACAGATTTAACTGAACCGTGAGACGCATGTTTAGTGCTTAAATGCTAAACGGCATCTACATGAGCAAAATTTGTGAAAAACTTTGAAACTTCCAGATGTTATATGGTCTAAAGCAATTCAGATAATATACAGACCATCAGTCTGCTTTAAGCATGTTGTCAACCCGGTGCATTACTGCATCGCTGGATTAGAAACGTCTCATGTGCAGTTTGGGAAGATTCAACATGCTGTGAAGGATCTACAAAGACATTCACTCCCATTAATATAACTATTAATACCAGTATCACATTTAATCTACAATATGTTTGCTTGTGTGAAGAGATCAAAAGGACCAGTGACGTAAAAACATGGAAATAAAAATACTTTAACTGGGTTCTATTGACTTTTTACACAGTATGAAAGTAGAGCAGTATAATAGTGTGTGTGTGTGTGTGTGTGTGTGTTTGCAGGTGTCTGTGTGTTTGTGCACATAATAAATACTGTTACTTATTCCTGATTGGATTAATAAGACTGTGAATTGGATTTTTAATTTGTTAAGATCTTGTTCTCTCTCTTTTTTGACCTAATTAAATTCTCAATGAGAACATTTGTTTAGCTCCAGTTTTGTGTGTGTGCGTGCGTGTGTGTGCGCGTGCGTGTGTGTGTGTGCGCGCGCGCCACTTTAGACTGTTGTAAGCTCTCGAGCAGATAAGACAGCAGTCATGTGTGACAGAGGTAGCTGCAGCTCCACTGCTGATAAGACTTGTCTCTCTCACGTCTGGTTTAAAGTTTCTCCTCAGTGTTTGTTGTTGTTGTTGTTTTTTACCTAATGATTATCTTAGAGGTAACAATAGGTAATTTTATACAGCGAGGTCCCAGTTTTCCATTCATACACAATTAATGTAATTCCAAGACTGTTTATGGACCCCAGCATGCAGAAATATCCAAATACATCATGTTTAGAATCGGAAAATAATATTTCCACTGCATGCAAAACACTGCATGGTATTACCATAAAGTGTAACTGTAAAGACACATTTTCATTCAGATAACTTGTGACAGAAGTCAAAGGGTGTTTTTAGCCTCCTTCCTGACAAGCTAGCATGGTTGATACTAATAATGCATCAGGTCGTGTGAAGCAGCAGGCTGTGAAACCAAAACGATGCCTGAAAGACACTAAAACGTTCTTATACTGACATCCCACATAACAGTTACCACATTACAACTGACCAGAAGCAGACCTCATCCTGCACTATTCAATTAAAGAGTCATTTCAAATATTTTAGTCTAATTATAGATGTGTTTCTTTAATGTAGGTTCAACTTAGAGCAGAGTTATCTTTGAAGTGTGTCTGTAGTTTAACAGAGTTTAACAGAGCTCATCATTATAACATTACTGACATCTCCAATGTGAGGATTTGCTGGTTTTCTTTGCACTATGTGACACGAAACTGAATTTCTTGACAATTTATAAATGAAAAAACTAATTAATTCTTTTGATAAGAAATCTGCAGATTAATCGAGACAGAAATAATTACTAGTTGTAGCCATAATCCATAATAAAATGGATCAACAGGCTGTTGTATAATAAACAAAGAAAGAAAGAAACATGAAAGACAATATTTTCTGACATTTTTAGGGAAATGTGTTGCTAGAGGAAGACGTTGAAGACTTTGAAGAGTAAAAAGAAAAGTAGTTCCTGGATTGAAATGACTTTCCATCATAGAAAATGCCTCAAACCTCCCACTATGTCTGTTTCATTAGACGCAGCTGACGTTTAATAATTCCCTTGTTATGTTTAATAAGGAAATTCAGCTTTGTGTAAATTTTATCCACTGTTTCATTACTGGAATTTATCATATGTAAATGTAGAAAGCAGCTGAGTGAATATTAATCATCAGCTCTGTTTCCTCGTCTCCATCCATCCCTCATGTCCCGGCTACAGTAAAGTAAATAGGTTTAAGTCGGCTGCTCCAGCAGACCCACTTCCATCAGTAAATAAGACAGCTTGGCCCCGGGGCCTTGTCACAGCCACTTCCAACTCCTATAGAACATGATGTATGATGATAATATTAGCCTGACCTGGAATATTATGCAATACCTGCGGCCGTTTCCCCGACACACAGTAACCTGGATTACAGGTTCAAACCAGCCAGTGGAGTTGAACACGGAAAACTGTCCATTATATATAATAAGAATAATAATAATAATAATAATAATAATAATAATAATCATTGAAATTATCAGAAGTGATTGATTCTATGTTCAACATTTGCTTTATAACAAGTAAAAACGGTTGAATCCATCACCTTCTTCTTCTCTTCATCATTTTGGTACGTTAATCTCGTAGAGTCTCGTGTTTATGGCGAGTACTTAAAGACATCCACCTCCAGCTTTCAGATGCATCAGAAAACACTGCTCATGTCAGCTTTCAGATGATAAAACACGGATTTCTTCGCTCGGCTTTGTTTATTCTCTTTGTTTTCCGCCTGCCCTTCATTCATCATACAGAACTGGTTTTTAAAATGAATTCCTTCCCGGGGTTGGTTTTTACCAGCAGCCGTATATCCTCTCAAACTGTTGCCTGGCAGCTATGTTTGTCTCCTCTACCAACAGTCAGCCATGATTTGATTTTTGATTTTTATTAAACACCAGACACGTCAATGACAAACAGAAACAGGAGATGATGAGAAAGATGCAGCCTGCTCTTGATCATACTAGCAGTGACAATGTTCACTTTAACAGGTAAATCTGCACATTAATGGGAGTCTTGTGTTTAGATTAAGTTTTAGAGGGAAGTGTTGTAGTGTTGAGTTTCATCCGTCGTCTAGACAACGATGTCACTAAACAACATCTCATCCCGACGCCTCAGCGTTCAGCAGCTCTTTAACTTTGTGTAGTTAAATGTGATCCGTCTATTCACGTGGAGGCTGACTCATACTGACATATTGGATGCAATGTCGATAATCTTGCAGGGCTGATTGATTTATTTAATGACTGAATGTCAAATGGTCCTAGTTGTCATCTGCTTTGGCTGCTTGGTTTTAAATAGAAGAAGAGTCTCTTGTCTCCATAGACGCCGTCGTCTCTCCTCCCGTCATTTCTATCTTTTAGTGGTCTCCTCACCTGTATAATCAGGTACAAGAACAGGTACATCTGAGTTTCTAAATCAACAGCCACAGCCAGCGTCCTGTTCTACGTTCTTGTAGCTTTAAGTAGAGCTAAATACACATGTCAGCTATGATCCTAAATGTCCCTGTTGTCCTTGTAATATGAATTATTTCAACCTCCTTCTTGCATAGGAGGCTTCGGCATTAGCTGTCCTTAAGATCCCAGTGAGCACAATGAGTGTGTGAATGTGTGAAGTGTCCCCTGGAGGATGAACTATTACTTTGTTAAGTTTCTCCAGATCATCCGGAGCTCATTTGGAGTTCAGTGCCAGTGAGGTGTCCGTGCAGCCTCAAGCTACACACGACTCCTGTTAGACATTATGGAATTTAATTTAATCTAAGTGCCATTATAAGCCAATGAGCCAGAGGCTTTCTGATGGAGTCCACTTGTTGTCTAAAAAAACTGGATGATGTTTTAATATATATTAATGCCTCTGTGGGATGTTGTTACTACGTCAAAGCAGTAGAAATACTTCATACATGGAGTTGATAAATCTTGAAGTTAACTTTAACTTTCAGGTCACGGCTACAGAGTGTAGCTGGAAAAAAAATGTACTTCAAAAACAAGCTCGGGGGGGAAAATGTCACAAAGTCAAAGCCAAGTCATGGAAAGGAGGGGCATGTTGAACTCATATATAGTAGTATAGTAGAGTAATTAATGAAGAATAAGCATGAAAACATATCTTCTGTCTAAGTTTTGGGGTGTGCTGACGTCGTTTCCTGCCGTTTCCTTGCTGCGTCTCTCTTTAATGGATTCTGCTGACAGGCTGCTGGCTGCGATTCAGAACAACCCAACAAGATAAAGGTTCTGCTCGCCTCGCCACGGGCCAGCATGGGAAGGCACTCGTCTGTTCACCCAACCAAAAAACTCCCCATGGGGTGTGTGTGTGTCTTCTGTCTAAAATAAACACACTTGACTGGGCCGCAGCACGTTAAAGGTCAACACTGATGCCTCCTGTTGCAGGCGAAGAAGGAAGAAGGAAGAATTTCTGGTCGTTTGCCATCGAGCCCAGTTTGACCTGGACTGGGCCACGAGAGAGGTGTGTGTGTGTGTGTGTACTAGGATGCCATCTGTCTCGTTGGTCTCAGCTTTGGGCTTTTTCAGAGCACAATTCATAAAAGTCCAACAAACTTGACAACGGCTATTTGGAGAATTGACAGACTGGTATCTATAATAATAAATAATGTTCTGTATAGATGACATTATTAATAGTGTATTTCGATTATGACACGTTGATGCATTTGTTATTTACTTTTTATAGGTGGAAAGTTGCATTGAATCAATTATATATTGTGGATATTTGTGGTAAAGCAGCCCTAGCGGGTGTTCAGAGCCATGTGTTGGTGTGGATGCTTTAAATACCAGAAGTTTGAGTAACACATCTGTTAGTTTAAAGGCTTATCATAGTAGTAGAAATACTTCTTCCATGTTACGGCCACCAGGAATATGTGCTTCATTGACCACTGCAGCCCCTAACCCTAACATCAGATCAGAGTATAACGCTCTGGATGAAATGCTGACTGCGTCCTGTGTTTTTTACTGTAGTCTGTTTCAGAAGAGGCTCTCCTTTGCTACTCGGGGCCGCTATATTTACACTGTACTCTGACAACCTTTTAAGACTTATCTGCAGGACAGTTGGGTGGATACACAGATGCAGGCTGTGTGAGGAAGTGAAAGGCTTGTGTGTCTCCTGAGACTCTCGGGCTTCTGCCTGGTCCTGCCTGCAGTGCTTTAAAAGGCCAGTGGATGAATGGCAGGCTTGGCCACGGATGCTGCCAGGGTTTTGTGAGGGTTTCATTTCTTTATGTTGTTTTTCCATCCCTCTCAATGGCTTTTCTGCTCTTTGTCCCCTGGAGCGATGCTAAAAGTCCTCATATCGCTTCACTTAAGTGACAGTAGAAACCTCTGAAGCCTCTTTCTTTATATTTATACTTGACCTTCATGTATTTCTCCATTAAAATCAATACCTTCTGCTGTACTTCAGGCTTTGTCATTGTTAATATCACCATGTTTAAAGATATATTTACAAAATTATACTTTTAAAGCAGCTCTGTTGTAGCTTCCTGCTGACAGTTGTGGGCTCAGAGCGGCTGTTTGGATGCACCAAGCCAGAAACTGATTTGTGGTGTTGGTTAAATCCAGCACAGATGTGTATTTAACTATGGTCTATTATACCATTAAATGTCTCCCAGCTGCCTTATTTGTGCTTTGTCCTTGATTTCAGCATGGCCTTTATTTACGGTGGAGATGAGTACAACCAATACAGCTGATGTAACTTAAATCTTAGTAGCTGTTTGGCTGCTCTGCTCATCCTGTAATGCTTATTTAATTTCCACCTCTTTTGTGGACAAACGAGGACATAGGTGTGTCTGAGAGAGTCGAGGGAGGGTACACGAGAAGAAAGACGAGGACATAGGTGTGTCTGAGAGAGTCGAGGGAGGGTACACGAGAAGAAAGAAACCACCTTACAATCAGCAGGATGGCATCATTTTCTATTTTAATAAACAGAGCTTCTATATTTCCTGTTTATTTTGTGTTCATACCACAATGAACATGATCTGACGTCAAAGAGTCATCAATGCTTCCTGGTGGTTTTTTTTTAGAAAAAAAAGGTGTGTGGGACACTGACGAGGGAGCCCTGCAGCAGCTGAAATGAACACACACACACACACACACACACACACTCACACTCCTTAGTGTACCTTGACCGAGCCGAGCAGAATGAACAAGGAACATGTTTTCATATCGGTTTATTATCACAGCTTTACTTTGAATCTGTTGGTGCAGAACTGCGTGCTGATGCCTGTCAGGTAACCTTGACAAAAAGTGTTGACGCTTGAGTATCTGGCAGAAGAAGCCAAGAGGTTAATACACTTTGAGGTGTGTGTGTGTGTGTGTGTGTGTGTGCGTGTGTGTGTGTGTGTGTGTGCGTGCTTTCTGCCTACGCTAACATGATTAGCCAAAGGCTTAGCCATCACTTTTCCTCCCCGCCCCTCTGTGACCTCAGTGTAGACTCTACGTTGATGCTTAGCAGGATGTTGAGATCTGGATCAAAGTGTAGGATTAAGGATTAGACTGTATGTTCACATTATGATACGAGACACTCTCATATCTAACTGAACATGTCCAGGCTGAGAGAGGCAGAAATATTCAGGAACGTTGTTTGTCTCGTGTGTTTTCATAAGTGAGCAGCCTTCAGTTATTTTTCTATCAGTAACACATTGACGGCTGTCGGTCCTTTTAAGGCTGAGGCTGCTATTTTTAGGTTGGTGCTGCCATGTCTGTTTGTAGCGCCAGTACTCAGTCACCACTACCGGTAAAACTGGAAAGAGGTTGTTTACTGGCTGCCTGTTTGTCTTAATACCCCATGAAGTGAACTAAGTTTAGAACAAGTTAAACAGGTCACCTAAGTTAATTTGATGGTGACCAGGAACAGCTACTTCTGCAGTTAAACAATTGTATTTTAGTCCTAAATATTATTGTGTGTGTTTTTATGTTGTAGACGGGTCACCAGATCACAGACGGATCATATGAACACACTCAAACATTCCTGGAGGTTTAACACAGCAAACAAAAGCAGAAAAATGCACCACTTTTCTTTTTGTTGTTCAGGTGGCCCGAAGAAGGAAGTAGACGGCTTCAGGGTAAAAGGCCACAGTCACACAACTCAAAACAAAAAAAAGAGATCAACAGGTTTATTGATTATTGGTTGTTAATATGTTGTGATGTGAACGGAGACATTCGTCAGTCTCTCACCCACATCACAGGTCTCAGCTCCGTCTTTGCGTGTAGTGAAGGTTGTTCTGAACAACCAAACTATGCATCAGTGTGGTTACTGAGGAAACTCGAGGATGGGATGGAGCAGGGAAAGAAGTAAAGGATGAGAGGAGGGCAGCACTGAAGAGGCAGGTCAAGGTTTATTGTTATAGCTCAGTGTCACATATCACAGATCTGCCTCCTCTAAACACCACATGTGTTAGAAATGTGAAGGGAAACAGTAGAAGGAGCAAAGACGGATGGATAGATGGGTGGATTGTGTTTCAAAGCACACAAGAATGTTCCTTAATGAATTTTGGACCTTCAGTGTCCCATTTTTCTGCCATCGCTCTCCCATCTATCCTCCGTCTGTGTCTGGGAACAGAAAGGTAATGATTCTCTTCTTCTCATTCATTTTTCATCTCTTGCTTTTCTAGGTTACTGCAGCTTTATCCTCTTGTCTCGTACCAATATTTGACTGTTTCAGCAAATTCTGTATGTGGCACTACTGATGAGATTATCCTTTATGAATTTATAATTTCTCGTTCATAGTCTTGAATTCACAAGTTGATGCGTGGCTGATCTGGACGCCATGTTTCAAAACAAAAGACAAAAGTCATGTCCGCAGCTGCAGGACAGGAAGGATTGAATGTGTTGTTTTCTTCTGACTTTACAGCCACACTATAACAACTACAAAACTCTTACCTGTCACTGCAATATGCATGTGAGAAGTCGATCCCCAACACGTCTGATTGTGTTTGATGACAAGCAGACGAGGCTTCTTGGTGTTGGCGGTAATGTAAGAGTTGTACCACTTACTGCAGACATCATAAGGCCTGTCCTCCCCCTACTGCTTCTCCTCCTCCGCCACCACTCATGTGGCGACGAGCTTTCTGCTGCTTCTCTGTCTGTCACTGAAGCTGTCCTCTTCACCTCCAACATCAGTGGACGTTGCTCTCACAACCTCCCGGACCGCCGCTTCTATCCACAAATATCACATCTGTATCAGGCTGATTTTTAGCAGATTTCTTGTTCTTGCATTGCTCTATTTGGTTGGTTACATGTTTATTCTGTACATTCATAAAATATGTTATAGATATATCAATCAATCAGCACAGATCATAGAGCGGCTGTATAATCAGCAGACCTCCAGCATTGTTTTCTACAGTGTGATTAGTATTCTGCTCAGTGTTCAGACCATCTGTATCACTCACATCACACACTGGCACAGTCAGATACAGGAGGCGCAGCGAGGAGGAAGGAGGCGCAGTGAGGAGGAAGGAGGCGCAGTGACAGGACAATGGACGGCAGGAAAGTGTCTCGTCCTGAGGTGTGAAAATGTGAGCTGAGTGAAAACAGGAAAGACTAGTGAGAAGAACAGCAGGAACCGACATTTAGAGGACCAATAATCAGGTTCATCTCATATCTGCTCTGTGTGCTTCTGATTGATTACAGCTTTACTGTAAAATTGTAATGACACATTTTAGTTGAGATGAGATGAGCTGAGCTACGGTCTGCAAACTGTCTCCAGCTCCAGCTGTGTACTTAATGTACGTATGCGGTAGAGAGTGGTACAAAACTCCAATACCTGCAACAAGCCCAAATGCTGGACTGTTCTTTAATATCCTGCTCTCTGTACCGGTATAATGTACCATGATAAGTTTCTGTATGTCCGGTATCTTATCCAGAAATATCATTATCACGGTAGGTTTAAATCTGCCAGTTTTTAATCAAAATCATCTTCACAGAGACTAACAATGAGCAAACTGTCATCTCACGTCGGTGATTAAATCCACCGATGCTCATTGTGTGAGCAGAGTGAGCGCAGTGCTGCTTGTGATGGATGATTCAGCGTTGTGTCTAATGGAAAAGCTTTTAGCTGCACCACTTACAGAGAGAAACAAACCCAGAGATTCACTCAGGAACAGACCAGCAGCTTTCTGGCTTCCATCTTGACTCCTGGTAGCCGCGGCGTCTGTTTTTCTAAACTCATTATTATTTCAGCATCTTTCCTCCTCCATTGTTTCCTTCTCCCTGGGGGTCTGCCTCTCATGTATTAATGTTTTCATTTCTGGCTTATTGTCTTGTTGCTTCCTTCGTCTTTTTGCCTCTTCTGTCTCACCTCTAATCGGTCAGATATCTCGTGTTTATAACAATATATACAAGTATATAAGCTGTGCATGTCTAATGAGCTCCCTGCTGCACACACAGACTAAGGTGTTGGAGTAGTTTGTGTCATGGCAGCGGTGAAATGATGGTTTGTGTGTCTTCCCTCCTGCTATGAAGCTAATCACTAGAGATAAGCAAAAGTCTGACGTTTCATCAGTGCCGATAATCGCTGCCTCTCACCATCTGTCGATGGAATAATGTATTCAGCATCTAAACACAACTCTTCTGCTCTTTATTCAGGGTTTTTCAGTGAGATTGCTGCCTACACATGTTGTCATTCAGACTTTGAAATCCTAACAGGACACTGAATGAACTTTGCTCATTTGGAAAAGTATTTTTTTCCTCTGTTTTATAGCAGACAGATGATACACAACTTAAAAGGATGTGTGTTGAGAGAGCGGAGGGCTGACATGCATCTCTAATCTTTGTGTCTATTGCAGGAAATATAAAGGGAGCGACGATAGTGGATGCTCTGGATACCCTCTATATTATGGAAATGTTTGAAGATTTCGATGTCGCTACTGACTGGGTGGAGAAGAACCTCGACTTCAATGTGGTAAGGAAGTGTGTGTGAGAGAGAGAGAGAGATGCTCTTGTGACCCTCTGCCATAACTCGTAATTCAGTCAATAGAGCTTTGAATCATTGATCTCAAAGGTAGAGAGGCTCTTCACCCATTTGGCAGCTTCATTAACATGTTAATGAATCCTGTAACTATATAATTAAAGACATAAGAAGACTGTGACTGACATCCAAACAACTGCAGAGGCTATTAGCTTCAGTAAAAACGCAGCCTTCACTTGAATGTTAAAAAGTTCCTCTGCAACGCTGCAGCTGAAACATTTTGTTCATAGTTTGTGATCTGGGTTGAATTTTCCTACAAACAGCAGCTTTTTACAGAATGAAAATCATCTAGCGGCAGAAATCCCAAATGTAGATCAGCACCTGTCTGCAGAGTTTCAGCCAAAAGTGCTGCTGACAGAAGACAGTCTGGATTAAAGATGCAGGCTGCTTACAGGTATTAAATGATGTAAGTATTACAGGAGGAGGTGATGCACACAGCACGTCCTACGAATCTAGTCAAGAGCAGATGTTAGAAACTCACTGCCAACGTTTAAAAAGTGTTAAATGCACATCTCACAGACACGCAGGAAACTGCTCGTTACAACACGCAGCACAACATGTTGTAAAAGTTTCATTAGGAGGAAAATGGAAAGAGGAAAATGTACATTCCCACACATGAACTGCTTTATTTGGACGTTTAATGAAGATGATTTCCTTGAACACCTTGTAGTATTTATGTGAGTTTGGCTTTAAAATAAGCTTCACAGTAAGTTAAAACTAGTTGCTCATCAGACATTAGAAACACATGGCTGCTGTAATTAAAATCTAATATGATAAAAATGATTGCATTGTTTAATGTTTCATATTTTTATTTTTAATGACATGATATAAAACTTAATGTAATTTTCTGATGCCTGGAAGATTAAATTGTAAGAAACAATTATGCAGTTTCTAATTAGCTCAGCTGGTAACACACACAACACACTTACTGTGTTACCAAAGGGACTGAAACCAGTGTGTGTGTGTGTGTGTCTGTGTGTCTGTCTGTGTGTGTGTGTGTGTGTGTGTGTGCGTGTGCGTGTGCGTGTGCGTGTGCGTGTGTGTGTGTGTACAGGAAATGAGGATATTGACTCTGATTCCTTTTCTACAGTGTTATCAATAAACCCAGAGGCACAGAGCCAAACGTCTAATGGATTCATACATGAGTCTGTTTACTTCTTACTGTGAACACACACACACACACACACACATGTTGCAGCCCGTGTGAATTGTTCAGATTTTATTTTACATACTGTACATTATTTGCATTATCGATTAATCTGTGAATTAGTTGTCTGGTCTATAAAATGTTGATAATGTTGATCAAAACACCAGATGATGTCCTCAAATGTAAAGATATTCAGTCATAGAAACCAGAAGATATTCACAAATGATTCATCAATTAATTTAATCATCACGTCTGTAATTTATTCTCAATCATTTGCAGCAAATTCAACAAAAGGCAGCGTGGATATTGTAGGAGTGTGTGCTGTTTAATGACATGTAGATATCTGAAGGTAAAACTGGTTTCCTTTGATGTTTGCCTTTGTTGTTGCTGCTCTGACCTCATTATAACGGCTCATTAAGGAGAAGCTCCCTCATCTAATCTGATGTACAGTAGTCGTGACTGTAAATACGAGTTCAGTTCAGGTATGAACACTGAATAAGCATCAACCAGTTTACTGACTCCATCCATAACGTCTGTGTTTCAGGTGCTTTCATTCACCTGATGCCGTATTTATCTGTATGTGCAGGACGCAGCAGAAAGCTGGTTGCTTCCCCGCTGCAGTAACAACCTATTTATTGGCTGTGTTTTAAAATCAGAGAACATGTGACTGTAACACTCACACAGGAACATTTTGGCTGCAGCCTGTAGTCAGTTCTCTGCTGAGTCAGTTTCCTGCCAGCTCTGTAATGGCTTAAACGAGTCCTTCGCTGCAGGAAGAGATAACGCCACACCGCTGCTGACTCAGAGGGTCATCGTCCAGCCGTTTACAGCTGCTAAAGATACCGCTGCTGTCAATATGTTAGTTAGGACGGGTAACGCTGATTTATCGCAGTGCTAACAAACAACAGGCAGTGAAGAATAATGTTGTCCTTTATGTATTTCAGCTGCACGTGTGTTGTGGAGGAAATAATAATTCTGTTTTAATCAGGACAAATTAGCTTCACAATGCAACGACTCAGTCAGTCAGACTCAGGGAAGAATGACAGGACACATTTAATGTGTTTTTCCACAGAGTCTATTGTCTGTCTGTGGTTATGAGAGCTGTCAGTCAAACACAAGACGAGGCTCCATTGTTCTACACTTTTTGATATTATTTGCCCTGATGTGACTGCCAAAAACCGTCTACAAATAGACTCGTTGTATTTTTAGATGCTGCACACTTTTTATCACAGTATTTGGCTTCTCAGGGATCGGTGCGATGATTCTCCACCGCGTCAGTGACAGAGTCTACGGGGGACCGTATGTCTCACCAGAAGATGAAAAGAAAACGAAGGAAACATTAGAAACGCTGCTCATGAAGCACAGGTCACAATGAGTGTAATGAAGGGATGTGTGTGTTTGGTCCTATTATCATCTGTAAGCTGTGAAATAATCCCTGACTAGAGCCGCCATCAGGTCACTTTTTTAATTAGTTACCAAAATACAGTTTTCATCACTCATTCACAGCCAGACTCTGAGCCCAACAAAGCAGGATCTCATGTGTTCAGTATCTACTGTTTGCAGCCTTAATCCAACATATCTGAGGGTCTGTAAAGCCCAACGCAGGCTGATCCCTCCTGAGGTGCATTAAAAGCAAGAAAAAGTGAAAGTTAGGAACAGAGACATGAATACAGGATCGATATGGACGGATTAAGGTTCAGTCAGAGGCTGCAGAGAGTCTGATATCAGCTGTGTGGTGTTTAGTTTACACCCTGAGAGCTGAGAGCATCTTTCTACCTGATGGAAACATGTGTTCATTCATTGTCTCACGTCTCCTTTGTCTTTTCTTTTGTCTCTGCTGCAGAATGCAGACGTGTCCGTGTTTGAGGTGAACATCCGGTTTGTCGGAGGTCTTCTGTCGGCGTACTACCTGTCTGGGAAGGAGGTAAGAAACATAACGAAGCTTCCTGTCGTAGCTCCACATCTGCACCGAACAAGACTCTGAAGGAGAAGCTTGCTGCCTGCTGGCTGACTGATAAAACAGACGGTACAGTCTGTGTGTGTGAAAATCTGCTCCGTGAAAATTACATCAACAAGGTATAACACTCAGGGGTTTTATGCTAAACTCAATTTTCCTCAATATCTCGTCTTCTTTCCTCCTTCAGTCTCTTAATGAAAGATAAAACTGCACAAAAGAATCGCTGATTCTGCAAATCATCTGCCCAAAAGCTTTAAAAACCTCCAAAAGGTTTATTTTAGGAACTGAGAGATGACGTCACATCGTGTGTGTGATTTCTGCTGTAGTCTTTAATACACACACACACTCTTCAACACACTGGAAATCTAGAGGAGCATCATTTCTTATTTGTCGAGAGCTGGAGACTCAGAGTGATATTTGAAGATGACTCCTAAACGGACATATGAAACTGCAACAATGTTCTCTATTTTCTGATATTTTATAGGCAAAATTATTTAATTAATATGTTAATATAAATAATTGTTAGTCCTGTAGCCAACAGCGTGAATATTAAACCAAAGTTCAGAATTGATCTGATATATTTTTCCTTTTACGCACATACAGTCAGTTTACACAGTAATTACGAACCTAAACGGCTCTAAAAGTAGAAATCAGTATGAATATCGGCTCTGGTTGTTTAATCGACACCTTTAAGTCATTTTCAGCAGCCAGTTTATCCGTGTCGGTATACCTACATGGACCTAAAAACAGGTAAACAACAACAATTTGCATACACTTCTTCAGAAACAGCACAGGTAGCCTGTGGATCATTTGAACTGAGGATCTTCTAGACGTGTGTGAAGCAGTGGAAACAAACCTTATCACTTCTCAGTAGTCGCTCTCAGCTCAATTAGCTTTTTATGGGAGTCAATCGGTTCAAGAGTGTTTTGTGTTTGAGCAGAGCTGTGGGAAGTCAGGGTTAGCGTTGGAAGAAGCAGGCAGGAGGTGGTTAGCTGATGGATGGATGCTGTGTGGCCTCAGAGGACTGAAGGCTGCTGGATGTTAGCATGAGGCTGAAACACTGCTGGTCTGTTTATGCAGCTATTACAGCTTCAACTCTTCTGGGAAGGCCGTCCACAAGGTTGCAGAGTGTGTTTATAGGACTTTTAGAAGCACATTGGTGAGGTCACACACTGATGTTGGTAGAGAAGGCCTGGCTCTCAGTCTCTGCTCGAATTCATCCCAAAGGTAGGACACCTGATTCTGATCATTTGGATGGGTGGCCAAATACTTTTGGCAATATAGTGTATAGTGGACTTATGTAACCTATTAATGTAGTTGATGACGCTGTGCTCGACCTTCTGAGAAGATATTTGACTCTCATTGACTTTGACGTTGATTCTCGATAGTTTTTAGTCAACTTTCTTTGGCTTTCAACTTTCTATGATAGAAAAGATATCTTTGGGACAAAACAAGACTTTCAGTATTTTCTGAGGTTATTGATGAGTGATTAATCAGCAGGACGTGGTAAAACGATCTTATAAATAGAAACAGGAATTCAGTTTTGTTTTTATCTTTCACTTGATGGCTGATGTGAGGTCCTTCATTAAACCCTTTTAAAGCCGGTCGTCTGCGTTGGGTGTATTGTGTGTTTGTACTTACAGGCTGAGTTTTGGCTTTAAGGAGCACGACGTGCGACGAGTCAAAGAGTAATAAAAGACGTTTAGTCACTGAAGGAGAGGAGAGACCTGGCCCTTTGATGAGAACGTGATCAGTAAAAGTACAGCTGGTACCCTGCCTGCATACAAATCACTGCAGGAAGGAAGTAAACAGTCTGGGGGAGATTAGTGAAATAAAGGAGCTGGACAGAGAGAAGAAAGGAGGAACATTTATATATAAATCTTCATAGTTTACCATTTCTGAACTTGACATGCATAAAAATCAATAACTATTTTATACTGGGGAATAATAATATGTGCATGCTGTGTTTTTCCCGATAGATGTTCCTGCATCTGTTTCACAGCCATCCACAATTACTTTACACTTTTATTCCAGTTCCTATGTTTTCTTTGTTGTAGTTCCTGTGAGTTTACGTCTACAGCAGTGAAATAAAATACTGACGCACTACATGCTTAAAGGCTAAAAGATACAGCGAGGAAATCAGGCAAAAAGTGGCACTACGTAGTTGAAGAGATGACTTCATGTTTCAGTCTTTAAGATGAATTTATTTCCAATCAATGCGCTGAAGAATCTGCTGACGTGTTGAGGCTCAAAGCCTCCCTGAGAGCATGTGCACAGCTAGGAAATAAAACTGAAAGAACGAACTAACAGGTAGAAGAGTGAACGAACCGTGAAGCAAAGAGGAGTCAAAGATGAAGGAACAGAAGAGGACGAGAAGCGTTTGGTTAAGAGTTAAAGAAGCTGGTTTTATTATAGAAACAACGAGGACCATCCTGTCACTTTCAAGCCTGTATAATATTAGATATGAGCAAGAATCTTTTTAAATGTGCTATTTTTCATTATCAGAGGAGGTGTTCATCCTCTCCACTTATCCCAGCATGATTATAATGAATAACAATGATGATGAAAACTAATCCCAATCTCTGTCTGACAGAGTAATCTGTGGACGGCAGGGATGAGCGTCCCAGCGTCGTCCCTCGTCTCTGAGAACAACACAGATTAAACCAAAGCAGTGACGTTTAGAAGACGGTAGATGCAGACTCTGCTGCTGGATGTTTTATGATATCTTACTGATCATATTTGTGTCAGGCCTTTAGTACGTTAAGTATAAGCATTAGCTGCTAACATGTAACCCGGTGGTATTATGGTATACAGGAACATCTTACGCGCCCTCCTCTCCAAACACTGAGTCCTTCAGATAAAGCAGAGTATCCATACGGAGGTGTTTTTATTCCTTCTTCCCAGGACAGTGTTTCCCTACTGATCCTCTGTTCAGTACATTTAGGGAAATAAAGAAGACACAAACTATATATCAGTTAATAAAACACAACTATACATGAAACATACATAAAATAGAAACATAGCAGATATATATATATATATATATCTAACGTGACTTAAATACATCTTTAAACAAGCTGCGATCCCGGCAGGTAAACTGAGAGGCAGATTGAGACTGACAGGTGGACAGTTGTTACACTGAAGTTTGGAAACTGTGTAGATGTGCACATTGTTTTATTTTCTCCTCGGCCATATGGCTGACATGCAACAGCTGCCTGCAGAAAAAATGTGATTATGCAGCTCCTTCACTTCCTCTCCTCACTAGTGTTGGTGACACGTTTAGTAACAAACAGCCAGAGATGCTGTGTGTTTATTCGGATACCCAGCTAGTGACAGGAAGTACATGTGATGTCCACATGGATGAGCCCCTCGTTAGCCTTGAGCCTGATTTATACTTCTGCACTGAATCTACGCCACAGCCTGACGTGCACCTCCACAGATGCATACCTATACGTTACGACGACACAGGCCTCCTCCGTCACAACGGCTCCAACAGGGCAGGAGCAGAGTTATCCCCAAAAACATCTGGATCACTAGTGTGAGTCCCAGACAAAATGAAACCTGTCAGCAGTCAGCCTGGGTGTGATTCGTACCCCAGCGTTTACTGTTAGCCCCGGGTCAAAGGTTAACGAGTAATGAATTACATGAGGTAGCCTGCAGCTAACAACCACTTGGCTCTTCACTCACACCTGTGGGCGACTTTAAAGAGGACCACCATCATGTACTGTAGTAAATTAGAGCAGTAAATGTCTCATTTGCAACATGCATGATGCTATAAAAACACAACCAAAATACATCAGATCCAGATGTATGTTTACCCAAAACCCAGTAGACACACGAGATGAGTGAAGGAAGAGCAGTGTGGCTCAGATAATGGAGAATACAGCAGAGCGGGAACGAGGAGCAGCACAGCGTGTGACCAAGATGCTTTTATACAGTGAATACTTCCTGCATGTATGTATTCCACTGAATGATTAAAAGTGAAGTGATTCCCTTCTTGATGTTTGGGTTTCCTCCAACGGTCGTCACAGCTGCAACCGAGAACCGAGATTTCAAACTGTGAATATCCGTATCGACTGGCGACTCGCTCCATAATCCTGAAAAGAAACAACGGGATACAGAAGATAAATGGATCTGTGAAGTTTCCCCCTCTGCTTCAGTTATTTATGTTTGTTGGAACAATGCGTTTTAAATGGAGGTGGCTGGATGGAGGAGACAACAGACTGTCTGGTCTGTAGTGATACGAAGTCCTGCAGACTCTACTGAATGTCAGTGCTTCGGTTTACAGTGCACATAGAGACAAATCAATCGTAAATGTCAGAGTTTATATTCGTCTAATATTTGTTTTATTCATTGTGAAATGTTCTAAACTTGATATCAATACCTGCCTCTGATACAGACATACACACATCTCCCAGGCTGGGGCCAGCTCATTGACACAAAGCCACCCACTGTGTAATCCATCTCTGACCTCTCACTGCACAGGTCAGCACAACAACCTGCACTTCTGACCACCGACAGCTGAGCCACACACACACACACACACACACACACACACACACACAGCCGAGAGCTTCTATCTTCTATCCTCAGGAAATCACATTCACTCAGTGAGAAAATTGGCTTTGCTGCAGGGACGGAAAGAGAAATACAGCCGCCCCCATCCCGTTTCCCCTTTTGGCATCACTGCTGTCCTCCCGCTGTGGCTATAAGTAAAGCGCTTTAAACACACACACACACACACACACGGCCAAGTAAAGGTTTTTTACCAACCGTAGAGAATGAATTTTCTGGATATCGATCTTAATCTCTTTTTAGGCTGGTCTAATCTGTTCTGAGGAGAGACAGCAGGGCTTCAGATGAAGAAGAAAGAGTCGGGTCCGACCAGTATGATCCAGACTCACTGCTTCACATCTCAAGGCTCCCTTTAGTCTATATTCTTCTGCTCAAAGGGAAGCATAAGTCTTCATTCAATATACAATGATATAACTTACAGAAAGAAAAAATATAGCTTTAAAACTTATAAATTAGTTATCAAAATTACAACCCTGTGTGTCAGAAAGTACATTTATATATATAATTTCTATTTATTCTGCTTTTCTGATAACGTCTTGATGGGAAGCGTAATTGACTGAGTGGCAAAACATTTTCCAGTAAAGGAAATGGAGACTGGAGAGGTTACGTTCAGGAAACAAAACCGCTGGTGCTGTGAGTATCTAAACATAACTACGGAAAGGTTGACTCCTGCTGATGATCTGTGAGAACGGATACCGGCTAAAAAACAACTCAATACTTTTAGCAACTATTTAGTGAATCTTCTATTTATGTTGATTAAAAAACAAATCCAGCATCATTTCATTTCTATCAAAGCACGTTTGCTTTTTGAGGAGTAAATCATCTAATTGATAAATTGACTAATGATTTCAGCTCAACCGGCTCAATGATGTTTAGAGACCGGTTCAGGTAAATAATGGAAGTATTTGTGCTTCAGTATTCGTCACCGTCAGGCTTTCTTCTGATTTACTGATGTAGCACAACTTCCTGTAAGGTGAATAAAATATGAACAGCAGTTTCAGTGTAGAGTTGTAAAACTTTAAAACTAATGACGTGTAAATTAACTGGTGTAATGTTGGTATTGATTATGCCGTCACTCTCAACTCACCGGCCAGCAGCAACAATATTAATAATATTATTACATCATCCACATACATCAGTAGTGTCTCACACATGATTGATTAACAATTGAATCAATTAATCACTCAGATCTCTTTATTTACAGAGTTTATTTATACGCTCTGCAGCTACAACAAACCTGTCGGCCTTTTTATTCTTATCAATTAATTTAATTTATTACATTTTTAAGATAAAAGTATTTATTCTTGTCAAAATATGCAGTGTTTCAGTCTTTTTTGTAGTAATCTCTATAAGATTTGAGGTACCTGTGACAGTACCTACAGTACCAAACCTTTGACTGTACTGCATGTCACTGTATGGAAATACTGCGTGGTGAAGTAATTCAGGGCCAGATTTATGACATAATAACACACAGCAGTCATACAAACACACAGTACAGTACTTTAAAAGTACCACACAGAGATTTGAAGCTGTAATACTGTCACAAGGTTGTGTTTCCATCCGAGGCTGACTGACCAAATCCACTTTAGATACAGAAACATGGTTCAGTGAATCAGTAGATAGCAGCAAACACACACACACACACACACACACACACACACACAGATAATTGAATGTAGTGCTGATCACACACAACTGTATAATAGATGGACTGAAGGCCATTAGCAGCGTGTGGATGTTTAAATGTCTCCCTGCTCTTCATGTTGGATCAGGTTATGTTATATTAATGAACAATAACATTACTAATGTAGTAATAACTGTTAATGCAAACAAAAGTAGTAAAATAGAGTAGATTAGTTAATTAAGTAATAAGAACATACATAAAATCATGTAATATAAGCACATATATGGTTGACATGAGGCAAGATAATATTTCATAAAAAGAAAATATAAGTTCAGAAAAGGTTTGAATATTAGAGCGAGATACGAGTAGTAGTATAATCAAAGTATTTACACTCAGAGATTATATATATAGATATATAGTGATATTCACCAGTCCTGCTCACACGTGAAAAACAATCTGTCATTGATAGCAGCCTCCCTGTTCACTAGTGTTCACTAGTGTTCACTAGTGTTCACTATCATTACACCACATCCTGGTAAGTGACTGACATGTATAGTGAGGAAGCCACACTTACATTAACATGATCATTGATCAGCTCGACTAGACACTGTTTGTTTTTGGCTGTGGATCAGTTAAAGATGTTCCTGTCTGTAATCAGAGAGCTTTAATCTGGTTCAGTATGTTGCTTCATGTTGTTTAACCTTTTCTATATAACATTATAAACATCTCATGATGACATTTAGATGTTACAGCTAATCTCATTGTCCATGTCAGTGTCTCCACAGTCTGATGTAATGGGATTAGCCCACTGAGCAAACTGTGGCTATAATCCAGGATGTGTTTTATACACACACACACACACACACACACACACACACAACGGACACACACTCTCTCAGCAGTAGACTGCTTGACAAGGAGAAAATTGGTTTGGTCAACAGGGTCACACTTGGACTGAGTCTCCCTTCTTTCCTGTGGTTTACTAACGCCTGTATCAGTGCTGTGTGTGTGTGTGTGCATGTAGTTCAGACAGTTGTGAGACCTGACTTTGTAGCCTCCTTACAACTACACACACACACACACACACACACCGTCAGTAGGAAGTGAGCCTTTCCTCCTGCCGTGCTTTGACAGACTGTATAATTGCTACAGCTTCATAAAGACACGCTGAGAAAGTTGAACCAAAAACAAGGAAGAAGCCCTTCAGTGTTTAGTGCAGCCAAATGAGAGGATTTTATTATAAACACAACACTAAACTCAACAAGCTTTTCCTGAGCTGATTTAATCACATCATCTGTATCCATGAACAGAGAAATAAAAAGCAGAAACGCTGAGAATACTTTACAGGGATCACCTGTTTAGGATATCGCTGCTACAAGCTAGAAATCTGGAAGAGCTGAGCTTAGAAATGGAAATAATCATCTATAATCTATAATAATCAGGTGACGTTTACAGTCATCACATAACCAGAAATATCAAAATGACCATCAGATCAGCTGGCAGAGCTGCAGCAGATGAAGAGGCTCCAGTCTGGTGTAAATATGATATGCATTAGCAGAGTATTAACATCCCCACTTATAAAGTAAAAGGCAAATGTATTATTTTTTTTTAAGCATGATGCAACACGGAGGAAGTAGTGTGACGTACTGTCTCATATTAGCAGTCAGTGTTTATAATTTAATCGTGATTAAAGGGATTTTTAGTTATTTCTCAACCTGATTATCATTTTCTTTATTGCAGCCATCTAATCCAGACGGTCAAGGTCCGTGTCTACTTCAGGTTGAGTTTAAATAATAATAAATACTGCACCATTTATTTAGTACACTTCAAGAAGCTCGAGTCCTTTTTCCTGAATCTCTGGAACAGGTATAAATAATCACCTTAACTCCAGTAATTATCCTGAATGTAAATGCTGCCATCATTACCTGGCTCCACCAAAACCTTTTGACTGAGTATATAATCACTCTGTGATGTATTTGTTCAACCAGAAAGCTGACGTGTCTCCGGGGTGACTGACACATCCCAGCAGTTCATGTCTTCTTCCTGTCAGCCGTCCTGAAGGGAGACGGGCTGCTCTCATTGGACCTTATCTCTTCCTCTGTAACGGAGATAAGGCAGAGGAGCTATTTGCCTTGTTAATGTACTCTCTCATACACACACATACACACACATACACACACGAGCATGTTTGAGTGACGGAGGAAGCAGAACAAGAGTCCCTTTGCTCTCACATTGAAGTATTATGAAACTGAAGCGCTATCTAATCACAGATTAGTGCTTGACTCTGACATGCTTATTGTTCAGCTTTCTCTAACTCTGACTTGTCCCGTCACTCATTCTCATGTCATTTTTATCCTAACACTAAATTAGTCTCTAATTTTCACTTATCTTTGTGAGGAAATGTTGAACTTTCTTTTTTTAACCTGATTATATATATATGTGTTCCACTTCAGTTCCTTATGCCTACCTATAATATTAAGTTTGATTAATTACATGTAGCATTTAATGTAGAATTGATCATTACTGCATCAGTGGTCTTTGAAGAGCCTGAGCTTGTAAAACGAAGCTGTAGTTTAGTAAGTTTGGAAGAACTGGGTCCAGTTATGCACTGAAGTCTACTGAATGGTGACCATTTCAACCAATGTAATTAACAAACGTGCTCCAGCTCGCTGCAGCCCAATATTTTAGGTCTGGCCCCGAGGCTTTCACTTCCAACAAATACTCTGATTAAAAAGCTATTGACCCAAACAGTTTCTCCTTGACATACACTGTGAAATGGCAAGCATCTCAGCATAGTGCACTTAATTGCAGCTCTAGCAACCATGCTGTAAATGTGACATTAGATTGCAGCCGGCCTTTGCTCTGCTCAGTGGCATGAAAAGACCAAGAGCTTCCTTGGGCAAGGCTGGAGGGCTGCAGGCTTTATCCCATCACACACATCTCTGAGTGGATCTAATATAGATCCTATCCTAGCATAGCAGCATTGAAGGATACGTCTGGTGATATTCTGTATTTTTTCTTATCCTCAACAGATCCCATAAAACGAGCCAAACCTATCACATCCGTGTTTAATACTCACCAGGGCATCAAAAATATGTTAATCCCAACTGAAAGATAGTCACCTGCAAATGTGCTATTTACTCTTTAATGATAACAGAATTTTATTTTTATCTTTATCCTAAAATTTGTCAGTTTGGAAAGAAGATTGATGGTTGTTTTTACTCAAACACTGAACGTACAATACTGAATGTGAAACTGTGAATTATGAGTAAAGTAAGTGCATTGCCCTCTCTGACCTCCACCCTGACGGAGTTCATATTGTCTTATCCGTGTCGGGGAAAGCACGCCGCGCCCTGCGGCTCTTTGCTCAGTATTGACGCTCAGCACCGGCTGCCTTTCTGTGGGACTTACAGTCCAATTACATCAGCTATCTCGCAGGCTTTGTTACAGCTCTGTGAGTGAGTGTGTATCTGTACATTTGTGTATAGCAGCAGCTGAAGTCCCCTCTGATGTCTTTTTGATGTTAGCCTGGTGCTTTTAAGGGCTAATACAACAGGCCTGTCCTCCTAGCATGTCAGTGAAGTGTGTGTGCTGTCTAGCTGTGGAGGGTTTTTCCTGCAGACAGTGTGACAGGTAGCTTTGTTTAACCGCCTTAAAGCTCTTTGTTCTCTGCTCAGTTTGTCTGTCCGACCGCCTCTTCCCAGCAGCACCAGACTGTTACCTGTCTCTTACCGTTACTGTCTTTTCACTGGGAAGACGTGTTGAAATCTCTCCAGTCATAATGCCCGGTGAAGCACAGTTTGAATTCTACATACACGAGGATACATGAAAGTACATGAAAGTACATGAGGATACATGAAAGTACAAGAAAGTACATGAAAGTACACGAGGATACATGAAAGTACAAGAAAGTACATGAGGATACATGAAAGTACAAGAAAGTACATGAGGATACATGAGGATACATGAGGATACATGAGGATACATTAGGATACATGAGGTACCTCACTGCTGTGAAAAGCACACCTAAACGTACCTGCTGGATCGATTGTCTGTCTGCCATCCCGTCTATATAAATAATTAATTACATTAAAAGCATTAAAGCTGCTCTGGATTCCCAGTTATGATGCTAACAGGCAACAAGTCATCCTGCTTCTAATGTAAAAGCTGCACTGATCCATATTTTAATAGAAGCAAATGTATTGTAATGAAAGGATGATGGTTCATTCATCTGAAGACTCAACCCACATCCACTATGTTATAGACTACAGTGAATTTAATACCATAAACACTGGCAGCCCTTCACCATGAGGACATTCATACCCGAATCTGACTGATTCGTGTTGGCTCGGGTCAGACATGGCGGCTAGCTGGTTGAGCTGTTCTGTTAGCTTTAAGCTCTTTGAGTGAATGTTTGACATCTTCCCTCAGATGAAAGTCTTCTCTTCCCTTCATCTTATACTCATTCACTTTATCTCTTTTTCATCCCTGTATATTCATTGTTAGCACATGTCCGTTGACTGTGGGCTGTATTTACTCCACTACCCTTCCTGATAATCCCAAAGTGTCTGGTTAACAGGAACTCTCCTTCTCATTGTATCAGCCAGATGTTTCCTGCAGACAGGCGTGTATTTCAGAATCACTCACTGGTGTGTTGTGGTGTGTGAAGGAGGTTAAGCGAGGTGTGCTGACGAGGAAAACCTCTCATATGAGTTTCTTTGAATGTCTCAGCTTCCATTTTGTCATTGTCAGATGCTGATGTTTCCATGGCAACCGCCACCATGCTCATAGTACGCCCTGCTGCTGCAGTTCCTGACCAATCACACCTTGCAGTTACAGACAGCCTCAGTCATGCATACATTTTCCTGATCAATGAACTACTTGTTACGTTTTTTTATCCAGTTTACTACAATCCTTTTCTCTAGCTGCACGACAACAACGTGAACTTTTTCATTTGTCAGCAGTTGCATTTTTGCACCCACAGATAAAATCTAATGTGAGCAGGGAAGCTCAATCCAGTCTCAAGAGGCCACTTGGGATGCATTGGGGATGCGTCTAACTACCAGCTGTGAACTGCAATCTGCCTCTGCTGGATCTAGACACAATCTGGATATGAATCCTCCCACCAGACTACATGCTAATAAAACGCTGTTGCCGTTACACGTGAGGTCATGTGACTGTTTTATAGCTGTCTCAAACTTCAGAATGCATCGTTCTTTGGTTTTAGACATCGATTTTTCTGTTTGCTGCAGCTGCTAAACACGTTATCACCATGGTTTTGTCTGCAGGAGAAAGTTTTGTACTCAGATTGATATGAGTTTATATTAATGGATGTATTGTGACACGTACTGTAGCAGAGCGTTAAACTTAAACATCTCTAAGCTGCACTCCTCCACTGTAACTTTTCCTACTGAGATGGTAAATTGACTTTCCCCCGGTCTTCTTCTTCTCCGTAGCAGCGCCGTCTGACTGTCAAAGTGTGCAGAGTCAGCAACTTGTGACCGTGTCACGAGGGAGTCGGTTCCTTATTGCTTGTGTGTGCGTGCACATGTGTGTGTAATGATATGCAGATGCGCGAGCAAGGCGGGGATTGGTAATATTCAGATAAGACCAAAGTGTTTCTGCCTCTCTCGTCAAGTGTCAAAATCCAGGAAAAGTCTTCGAGCCGGAGGCAGGAGGTCCTGACTCCCTGTTGCCACAGTTTGATTGACATTGTCTCAGGGGGGCTGGATTTCTTCTGCCTTGCGGGACGCAAAGTTGGTGTTTATAGGCTTTATTTTTAATCTGAAGCTCTACAGATATGTAAAACGAGCTCGTCTACCTATGAATTACAGCAGATATATAAGATGCAGGCTGTGTGAAGAAGACTGCAAGATTAAATTCAATTAAATGGAAAATATTTGCTTACATCGGTGCACAAACAAATGCTGCACCCAGAATAGGTGTGACCTGAGGCCTGACATGAGGCTCTAATCTCTAAGAATTAATGTACCCAAATAACAAGCAAATTATATAGTTTGAATATGGACGAGAGACGAGGCCTGTTTTGCAGCGGTGGACACAAAGTCTTTAAAGCTGCAACGTGCTGGCATTGGATATAAATCTATGATAAAGGTAGGAAATGGTGAGTTCTGTTTATGTTTACATAATATATCAAGAGGATATGCTAGAAATCATACTATATAATCACCAATATCTATCTAATGTAAACCAATACGATCAATGTATTCATTAATACTACAGAGAAAAGCAGTATGATGATAATATGTTGATGTCATGTGAGGACATGAAGCCGTTCCTCTTTCTCTGTCAAGTTTTTTCCTGCAGCAGATCTTTTGTGTTTGATCACAGCTGACAGGTGGCTACTGGCCGACTCACTCAGGAGTTGATTCCTGCTTCTCTTTCAGTGTGATTAACATTCAAACAGCTTCACCTGCTCTCTGGTAGTTCAGGTAGTCACAGTTTAATTATATCGGAAAGTGAAAGGTTTTCTTTGGAGCCACATTGTTTGAAGACCACAGTGATGTAAGGGGGGAAAATATAAAATATATATGCTGTTGGAGGGAATGCATTCATATAGAAAACATATATACACCAACTTATTTCTATCTGATCCAGATGTGTGTAGGAGAGAGGAGCCTCCATGTGAAACCGTTGTATCTTGGTAAATATTCCTCCCTGAGGCGTTCTGCTAGGAAATGGGACATTTGCATTTTATACATCTAATGAATGTCAGAGATGCTGTAACTCAGAGTTCAGTGAAACCATGTAAAGACACTGTTGTCACATTAAGACCTATGTACTCTTTTTTACATATAAGAGAGTATAACATCATTTCTCCCCTCCTCTCCTTCTGTATGCTTTGCTTTAATTATTCACAATTTGTCGTCTTAAGCTGATGTTTATTTTCCTGCCACCCTTCATCCTGTGTTTTCCCTCCCTGAAGCACATTATTAAACCCAGAAAGACTTTGACAGAGTGGAGAGGAGGACAAGAGCAACTATTCACACAACAGCCGGCTTCTGAACCACTGAAAGCTGTCACCCTGTGTGTGTGTGTGTGTGTGTGTGTGTCTGTGTGTGTGTGTGGGTGTGTGTGTGTGTGTGTGTCTGTGTGTGTGTGTGTGTGTGTAAGCCTCTTCAATACAGCTGTCATGGCAGCAGACTCACTCTTCTCTGAACAGATCCATTAATTTATGAAGTATCACGCTCCTGGGCCATTTTTAATGCTACTTGAAATAGACAAGCATGAGTAACATGATATTTTTTATGCCTGAAATAAATATTTAAAATAAAGACACTACTCCTGATTAAATATAACATTAGGTCGACATACCTGTGCATTTATAAACACATTTAAAGCACCTCCTCCATCCTGACCAGTGTAGATTAAAAGCAGCTGGCATTAGCATGAGGATGGTCTCATATGCACTTTCCTTGAAGTGGCTTCAAGTACTTCCTGCATAGCGCAGTATTCCCGAGGAAGTACTGCACTCAAGGAAGCATTTGGCATCTTAAGTTTGATCATTATAAAACATATAAGTGTATTGTATGTTTTATAATGATCAAATGTCATCTAATGTGATTGCAGTATATTAAGAACTGTGTTATTTTGTACATAAATGAATCAGCTAATCATTGCATAAGATGAAGAGAGAACTGACGTGATAATTGAAGGAGGAAAAGAGAATAAATCAAGCAAAGAATGACTGGCGTGGAGTTGATGAAGGGAGGAAACAGGAGTCGAGGGCAGTGTGTCAGGATCCAGGAGGAGGAGGAGGAGGAGGAGGAGGTGTCTTGCTCTGTCCCCACAGACGCTGGTGTAATCTGGGCCACGTGTCCCACAAGGCCTGCTGGTCACCCAGAGGCCTGGCTGGATGATTCATCTTAGTTAGAGAGCTGTCCAGGCAAATCTCTGCAGACTGCAACACATAATAACACACACACACACACTCTGCCAACGTATGTGGTTGGAGAAGTCGATTGGCTGAACACGAACACCCACATATTTAAAATGTTAAAAGCCTTGTGGGGACCTTCTGCTGCCCAGTTGAAGCCCACTGCAGCCATAGTTCACTTCATTTAATTAAACCTTTAATCATATAATATGTGTCAGATATGCTCAGAACAAATATCAAATATAGAAGGCATAAAGATGTATATATTGTCTATATATATATATGTATATATATGTCTAATATTGTGTTCAGATCTGTCCCCTGTTGACACACATCAGTCACGTCTGTGTGAAAGGTGTGTTGACTTATCTGATGTATCATATGAAACTAGACGACCTGAAGCATCCGTTGGGATCAACCATGTCATGCTAGCTAGCACATTTAGAGGGGTCCGTTGAGCTCAAGATATCTGGATGAAAACGGCTTGTTTGACTGGAAAACGTCCTCCTCGTCCTAAACTCTCGGCAGGTTCGTACAGCTCTGATCTGATCTGCTTTTCTTTCCGTGACGAACTAAAACTCTTGTAACTAACGTTTGGTCGACTGTCAGGGAGCAGCTCTAGTTTTCTGTTTTTGCTCTTACTGTATCTGTGTATCTGAACCTAATCATGTCCTTGTCCTTAAACCACAATACTCGCTAGAATCACTTCATCCAGTCACAGGTGTCGTGTGTCTAATTGCCTCCTTTGGTTTTTGTTTCGCTCCCTCGTTCCTGCTCTCGTTCTGTCCAGAACAAACTCTTTACTCTCATTCTGCTCAATGACTTTGAGGAGGACAAACGTAATGGCAAAAACAGGAAGGAAGGTGGAACACATTTTGTCTCCTTTCTCTTTTCATTACTCATCTCAGGAACTTTAACCGGTCCCGTCGTCTTTGTCTTTGTCTACAGCCTTTGGCCTGAATCAATACTCGTAGTTTGGGTTTGTTGCTGTTTGTGGGGTCACAACATAGAGGATAACCCTAAAAATGACTATTGTGTACCTGTAGCAGTGTTTTTTTATGGAAACAGAAGCCAGATGATATTTTCTCAGTATTTAATAAAATCAAAACACATAATATTATAGTTCAAATTCAGGATCCTAATACTGTATTAATGACTTTAATCAGTCAAATCATGTTAGACGTGTAATATTGGGCAAAAGGTTTTATGTTTGCTTTGAAGCAGCAGCAGTTCTCCTGGTTCTCCTGGTTCTCCTGCTCAGTGTTTCGGGTTCTTAGCAGGTCCGTCTCAGCGTCTCTTCATGTGATCAGACTCCTTGATGTAGAGATCAGCTCTGTGGGGACCAAACCGTCTGCTGCAGGACATTTAGGACAATCAGACGCTACTCTCATTTTAAAGAGGTGTCAGGCTCAGAGACTCTTGGCTGCTTCGGTATTTGTCGTGATTTACGGCGGCATCATGTGTCCGGTAGATTGATCTCCATGTACGTTACGTTTAGTTTATGCAGGAAGTATCATAGAAAGCACTTTGATGCAGGAGACCTTTTTATTAATGAAAACTTGTAACCATGTCTTTTAGTTGCCTAACCCTTTATTGTTCTGTCATAACCGTGATTTTTTCCTAACATGCTGTAGAGCAGTGATGATCTTATATTATAGCCACATATTATACAGAAGTTATGAACAAGAAAAACAAAGATATTTTAAAACGTCCTTTGAAGAAACGATCCATTATTTGATAGCAACATGTCCTTGATGTGTTCTCAACGTGTACGTAACTCTGTCTCATGAGTTGAAGTGAAACCCTCGGGGAGTATAAGATGGTATTTTGATAATTCATTTCTTTATTGCATAAGTGGTGAAAAGATTAAGCTCTTAAACACAATAATTGTAAAGACATCACACCATGACAGGTATTTACACAGGTACAAACAGTCAGCTAGTGACTCCAGAAACAAGTTTATACTGTCCCCGAGGTACACACACGCACACACACGCACACACACGTCGTTGGTTGTTCATTTTCATGATGGATATTTTGTCAGAAGCACCCAGGTGTGTAACGTGATTATCAACAGTTTTTACTAATGTCATCAGCCACTGGCGTGTGTGTGTGTGTGTGTGTGTGTGTGTGTGTTCCTCTATTTCTGGATAATTCAGTAGCTTATTAAAGCTTGTTGGCAGTTTGCTTGATGGCCTTGGACACAGGGTGTGTTTAATTTATTCTTCTGCACATCCCTGGGAGTGTTTTTATTCTTGCCCTCAGTGTGCTCCTGGCATTATTAAAGGCATTAATCACTGGGATCTGAAGCCTTGTTACGACACAATCCTGCCCCCACAGTGCAGCCTGAACACACACACACACACACACACACACTATACTGTGGGGTAGTTTAGTGTCACCAGTGCCACCAAGTATGTTAACATACTGTATCTAGTCCTTCTGAAATATAAATATATTGATTTTAACATATTTATTGGTGGTGATGTTGTATTAGAGGAGTTGTTGACTGTCAGATGTGATTGTTTGTCAGTGTCTATGTGCCCTAGAGCAAGGCACAAGGTAAGTTGTCACTTTCTGTTCAGAGCATTTTAGCGCCTGCATGTTTTTCTGGTGTTGTACTGGCTTATTTCTGCTGACACAGAGCTTCTTCTCCTGACGTTTTTCTGGAAACGTAAACTGGCTTTTGTCCCGGCGAACACTTCCAGGTCTCAAAAATCTATTTCCACAACCAGCTTCTCGCTACGAGCAGCAGGTTATTTCTGTATTTGCCTTTTTGGAAATGATGATGTATTTCAGTCAGAGTTTAGGAACATTTGCAGCCACATCTGATGACATGTCGTTCTTATATAAACAGTATATATGTTATTTAGTAACTGTCAGTGTGCACATTTGGACGTTGCTGTTTTTTTTGGTTTGTGAGTTTCCATTTTGTTTTGACTCCGTTTTGCCTCCTGAGCTTCGCGTCGTCACAAACCTTTTTCTCCGCGGCGCCGTCTCTCACACCCTGCTAAGTCTCCGTCCCTCGGAGGCAGCCGCCAGCCTGCCGACACGCTTCTGTAGCCTCTCTGAAGAATAATGAATGGATGATAAAGTAATGCTTGTATGTGCGGTACCACTTATCTGCCACAACTGTTGCCCTGTATAATGAACTGCAGTTCTGCTTTCTGCAGATCAGATTTATAGTTGATCAGGTTGATTTGCAAATGAAGCACATCGAATATGTCTGCAAAGGGTCTGGAGGCACGTGTAAGCTTTACTGAAAGGTTTCTCCTGGGTGTCTGGTTTCCTGTATTTATGTTGTGGATTCATCAGCTCTTGTATGAGTGCTCAGATTTCATAACTGTCCCATTATTTGTATTCAGTCCTGTCATATAGATCATGTTGATGTCACACCAAAATACAAAAATACTTTTATATATGTCTGTTTTGCAGGACATGGTTCTCTGTTTAATGACTTGTTCAAACAGTTTGACAGTATATTGCTGTTTCTTCAGTCAGTGTCTGCATGCAGACTGAGGGATAAAGAGGCCTTCATGAGGGTTGCAGTAGTTAACAGAAAAACTGGACTGAACAGAGCATCATTCTCTCTGCTGTTAGTGGACAGCAGCCTCAGTTGGAGTCAAGCTGCTGAAACCCTGGCAGCAGTGTCAAACAGTCCACCACACGTCTTGGCCCAAATCCCTTTCCATCTTAACTGCTTGACTAAACTCGTGCCAGGAGCCGAATATGGAAGCACTTCACTTTCACAGCCAACAAAATCAGACACCTAAGAGACACCGTAACCGCTGGGCAGCAATGCTCCAAGGCTGCTCAGTCTCAGACAAAATCAGCGGTTGTAGCAGAAACACTGTGATTTTATCACCAACACAGTTAACATTATACTATATATTATGGAAACATGTAACAACAACAATAGGGCAGGTAAGGAGAGATATGGGCTAAAGATTATAAAGACAAAAACAACCTGAGATAGAGAGTTGAAGGAAGGCAGCAGGGCGGCAAAGCCTTCAAATGATGTGAGAGTGAAACGTGCTTTTTAAATATTGTCTGAAGTAATAACCAGATTAAAGTCTTGTATAGTGATTAACAAACTGTTCTTTATGTGGTTATAGTTGGTATCTTGTTGCTGTGTTATAACACACAGAGTTTAATGTAAACCCTCTTGTGATGAGAGTCTCTCTTTCATTGTCAGGTGTTTCGTAGGAAGGCGGTGGAGCTGGGCGAAAAGCTGCTGCCAGCCTTCAAAACACCTACCGGCATCCCCTGGGCTCTGCTTAACCTCAAGAGGTAACACACACACACACACACACACACACACACACACACACCACGGCGGCTCTGGTGGTATTTGAGGCAGCAGGTCTGATGGTTTAAAGAGCTGTGTGGTCTGATGTAAACACAGGCTCCTCTCTCACACGCAGACGTTTTACATGAAGAGCCGACTTGTTTGGTTTCTCATCCAGGACGACGTGTCAGCGGCGAGCTCTGAAGCTGAACTACACTCAAAAGACACACCACAAGTTTATCAGGCCTCTGACAAGGTTGTAGGTCACAGTCAGTGTTTGTATTAATACACTATGACACACGGCCCTGGGTTTGACTACTACACACACACACACACGTTTAAGACAGAAAAATCCTCCACCATTGATGTGTTTTGCATATTTTTGTACACAGACTTTTCTTGTAGTGGCTGTACATGCTGAAACGTTTTGGCGTTATAGTGCCAAAATGTAAGTGCATTGAAGGACATTTAAGGAGTACTACGGTCTACTGCCACACTCACATTATTAAATGCAGTACAGCATCTATTAATCTTCATTAGAGATATATTGAGAAACCAGAAAGGAACCGAGTAGTAAAATGAGTAGTAATGATCAGCACATTTTTAAAGTTGTGTATCTATAAATTGTGTCTTCAGATTGATTGTTTTAACAGACCAGCAGTCAACATGATGCCACATGTTCAGTTGACTCACCACATAGAAAAATACACTTTACATTACAGAAGTTACTCAACGGCCATCATTATTATTTTCTCATTGACGGCTCGGAGGACCCGGATCATCCGTCCTTCTGTCAGTCTCTCACGACGAGGACACACTCCTCTTTTCTTCTGTTTCCTTTCTCTCCTTCCCCAGAGAGTCACGACACTGCTGTTTGTCAGTCGTTAATTAAAAGGCAGGTTGTCATAGCGACAAACGTGCTGTAACAAATTAATTTTCTTTCTGTCTCTATGGGTGAATGGACTCTGCAAGTCCCCCGGAGTGAGAAGCACCCCGGTGTGTGTGTGTGTGTGTGTGTGTGCGCGCGCTCATGTGCACATGCATGATCCCCTGGAGACCTGAGCAGATTGCTGCTGATGAGGACTTTACCTGCATGACTGAGCTATGACAGCTCGGCAGAACACACACACACACATATTGCAGTGACACACACACACACACACACACACACACACACACATTGCAGTGACACACACACACATTGCAGTGACACACACACACATTGCAGTGACACACACACACACACACAGCTAATGCACCACGGATCAGGAAACTTGAACTTGTATTTCTATCTTAAGTTCTTGTTGTATGTGACAGCAGAGCATCCTACAGTGTGTCTGGTATAAATATATACAAACCAGTAATTTAAGTCACATTCTGATTCCCTGAAATGACTCCAGCTGGAAAAGTTGGACATGTTGCGTTTGTCTTTAAATTGCTGGTTAGAAGTACGTCAGTGTACATACTATACATAGCGTGTACAGTGTCCTGCGGTTACTGGGCGGCCCGCTCTGCCTCCTGAGCCACAGACGCCTGCTACTGACGGGCTTCACAAACGTTTTCAGACCTGCAGCTTTTAGTCAGTTTTCTAGGTTGGTGCAAACCTGAACACAGGTTATTGAGCGCTATCATGACGTCTAGGAGAAAAACGAGGAGCTGTTACCACGCCAACATACCCTTGACCCAAATTTTAGCAGAATAAATGTATAAAACACACTTAAATTTGGCCCAATAATTTGTTCTCCCCTCATCCCTAATGCCCCCCGTCTCTCTTTTACTCCTTTTATTCTCCTCCCCTACAAAGTAAAGTTTTTTACGTTCCCGTATTCCCTCTGCATCCTTCCTCAGTCCATCCTGGAGTGACCCAGTATCTCATCACGGGTACCGGTCCACTCCACCACGGCCTTGTTCTCTTTAATTTCCTCTATGCAGTTTTTCATCACGACACCTTGCAGCTATGTAGAGAGCAGCCGAGGGACCACAGGAAATAAGGCCACAGTTTAAAACTGTTATTGCCTCAACACCACATTATTTTACCATAAAAGTCTCATCTTTCTTTCTTTTTCCACTGAAGGCAGAGTTTAAAGTTTCTTTCATTAATGCCTCTTTCAAGATGAAAGTTGAGGTGACACAGTGCAGGTGACAGCATCTGGAAGTACTTAGCTTGTGGATTATTAGCATTATGGAAACCAGCGTGCTACTTCAGTGTTTTTACACAATCAGACAGATCTGATCTGTGTTTGCTTTAACCAGCCTAAGAGCAGACTCTCTGTTTGTTTAACATTGCTCAGGGAAAACTTCACTGACGTATTCATCAGGGTGAGGAAATATTGTTTTGATGTGCAGTAGATTTATCTTAGGATGCACTAAACAGCCTCAACGTGGCCACTTCTGAGGTCTGATAAATCAGAGCTACAGTACCTCTGGAATAATCTCCTGCTGTCCTCCCTCTGTGCATAAACCCATTGATTGCCTCTAACTGAGCAGAAAATGCTGCTAAAATCCAATTGCTTTGCTCCAATTGATCTGCCACATACTCTGGCCCCAACACAGCCAGATGGACAGAAGAACATTTGTCCCTAAATTTAACTTTGATTAAGCAAAAAGCAAAGAACTGAATCTGTGAGGCGCTGAACTTTCTATGTACTGAATATTTTACTGCTAATAACACTATAAATATTACTTTACTGTTCTCTTCATAATGAAAGCTTAATCATACAACAGTTGGTGAGAAAATATTTGATTTTATATTCAGTTGAAATATGTTTAGACAAAGATGTTGATCAGCACTGACTGTGAATTTCTCCTGATATTATGTCACACAGGGAAATAAAACCTGTAATTGCTCTAATGTGGTTATAGAAAGTCATGGAAAGATCATAACGTTGTCTATCAAGGCCACAGTTGAAATCATGTGAACACTTTACTCATGGTGTGTCTGTGTATTATGTATGTATGTACCCAGACTTTATGCACACGTGTGCTTTTCTACCGTTGGAAATTGGATTGGAAGCAACCAACCAACTGTTCCCTTTTCCTCTGACGCTCATTCTCTCACTTTTTCCACACAGCCTCACTAGTTACCCCGGCGTTATCTGCTTTAGCCAGTATGTCCCATAGCTCTTCTATTAACATTCAGGCTGATAAAGCTCTTGCAAATCACTCCCACTGTGCTGCATACTGACTGACGTTAATGGGATGAGGCAGTGTGTGACTGTGTGTGTATTAGGTTGTGTTGTGCTGTTTCATTCCTCTTTATGTGCATCGTGTATCCCACGTGCATGTTAAGTGGTACTTTGACATTGTTAACAAACTTTGTAGGAAGGTTTGAATCTTTTGAGCCTTGATTCATAAAATATCTTCTCTGTCTTAATGTTTTATTCAGACTTTACTCTCTCATACACATTTTCACCTCAGCTAACACTGTTACAGTATGCACTAGAGTAAGCAAAGCATCTGCTTTCTCCCCAACTGCTGGATAAAGCAGTGTCATCATCAGAATGACGCTGCTCTTTTTCCTTTTCTTGTGAAAGAAAATGTAAATAAAAAGACAGATTTGCTCCTTCAGCTACATCTTAGCACAGAGGCTAAAGCAATCAATCGTGAGCTCTTGGGGTCTCAGAGTTTGATTAATCAGCCAAGATGGAGAATGGCTCTATTAGTGACCCGGTGCCACTCTGTCATGGAGCCTTTCTTGTAGATGTGATGTGAAAATGCTCTGCTTAGTAAAGACTGATGACGGCATATTAACATTTTTCTTATCTGACTTGTGTTTTCCTTTTTTACAATGAGTGCAAAAGTAAAATAAGATATTGAGTACCTAACAGGGGAACACTGCAACTTCAGTGTCAGACAACAGGAAGTAGAGTCGAGTGTTATCAGCATAGCGGCAGAAGTCGTCAAACATTTAAGCTCAACTAGAAGACGTGGAGAAGTGTGTCTGCTGGTGCATGGGAGGCCAATCATGAAATAACAGATATTTATAGAGAATGTATCAGATGGTGAAAAAATGTAAATACTGTATCCCTGGAAGTGTGTAATTAATGTATATAATAATATATAATATGTTATTTACATATATGTATATGTATAGTGTTGTATGTGTAAATGATACAACATATTTAGGGTGTGGATTTCACTTTAGAATAAGGATAATTGTAATCTGTCCATTATAACAGTCTACAACCCAAATACAATTCAGTTCTCTTTAAATGACCCAAAACAACTAATCAAAGCAGTTTATTAACTTTCTATTGATCGTCTAATCGTTGCATCTCTAGTGTGAGCGTTTCTACGTCTTACCGTGGCCACACTCGTACATACCTACACAGCACATTCATACTAATGATACTGGTGGTCTCACTGCCTTTGGGCACTTCTTCAGAACAAAGAAAAGTCTGGTTTACAGTGTACCCAATGCTTTTTGTCACTCCCGGTCCAGCTCTCCTCAGGCAGTGGAAGGCAGCCGTGATTTAAAGCCTCTAATTAAGTTGCTAACTGTGAACCTGTCGCAATTCACATTTCGCCTGGAGGAGGAGAGGCACGATGGATTTTAAGACAGAGAGGAAGAGATATGAGACAGATGAAAAGAGAAGTCATGGCATGGATGAGGAGGACAGTGAAAGTGTTATAGGGAAGAAAAAAAGATAACTGGGCCAAAATATAGACTTCATCTAACCACAGAGTAGAAATGGATAAAAGGAGTGCTTCCTAACATAATACTAGAGCAGCGTGACAGGGCACATCCTGGAGTGACGTGCTAATTTATGGAGATGAAATGCCTATTCTGTTTTTCCAGGTTACTGCTTGGCACCGCAGAATTAAAATCAGTGTTGTTGATGCTGCTGAATAGACTAGAGGATATAAAACTACCAGGCTGCAATTTGTCATTTCACAGCTGGCCAGAAAATGGCTGAACAATAAAAAAGATTGGACATCCCCAACAGGACAAACAAAATAGACAAGACACCAAAAGGACTGGAATATGTCCTCCACCTCAACCCCTCATAATTCACACTGACATCAATCTGTAATGACCTGCTTCTTTTCTAGGTTAAGACTTAAGAGATCCATATTGGTCACATGGACCCCTGGAGCCCATGGTGGGTTTTTTTGGTTGTTCAGCTGAAATGTGAAGAAAATATATGACATCTGTAGAATAGAAATAATGAATAAAATGCCAACATGTTTTCCGACATCATCACAGCATTTTTCACCTTTTTTCTGACATGTATTTTCTGAAAGATGAATCAAGAAAAATACTCATTAGTTGCATCTGATTATCTTGGTGAATGTTTTTACATCCAGAATTCAAGCAGGACTTAAACTTACTGCAGATGTGACCTGGTAATCAAAGTTACATTACAGCAACTTGTTTTACTTTCCTGCTTCTGCACTTCGATCACACTGAAGCTCTCAGTTTTTAAAACATTAGTATCATACAACTGGAGTGTACTCTTGAACGTGGAAAATGTACATCGTGCTTGTTGCATCTCATCGTACCGGGTCAGAACCTATTATATCTGAGAGACGTCTCTCAGCATAACCCTAAGTGAAATAATTAAAAGCTATGGGCTCAGACTCCTGTGAGCCAAACAAACTGCATCATATCAGATCTCTTCATTTACAATAATAATAATCAGTTTTGATGCAGTGATGTAAATCAAATATAATCTCCTAAAAGTCCTTTAGTTCTAGGTCACAGTAACATTTCAATCTGACTTGCTTAGACAATAACATACTAATGCTTTCCAGTGTGCTGCATTGCTGCTGTTGGGTATAAAACATGGATTATCGGTTCAACAGAAGACAGCGTGATGGTGAAGAGTGAGACACCACTGTGCCTCCCGCTAGTCACTTCACTTTTCATTCAGCCAACTCTTAATGTGAATCTTTACACCCCTGACTGTTGTTCAAATTAAGCCAACTGAGATCACAAAAAACAGTCGATGGGATGAATCCATTACTGTCTTACACAACGTCTACACAGCTTCACTCGGAGCCCAACATACAGTCACTGTCATTATGCACATAAAACAGAAGAGACTGCACTTACACTGAGCTCATTTATTATAGCTTCAAGCTTGTAATAAGTCGCATTACATCCCATGTGAGAAAAGGGATGTAGAGCATGGCCTCTGAAAACTGGGCCACCAGGACGTGTGCATCACTAGTCAAACACAACAATGGACTCCCATCAGATGGGCTCATACAGTTGTACTGTGCAGTGTGCCAATGGATGAATGCCCGTTTTCAATCCCTGTACAGAAGCGAGTGGAACAACAATGCGAGTCCATCAGAAACCCGCCACCAATGTCTCTGAGCACAGCGGATATTGAAACAGGTTCACTTAGCCGAGGATAGAGCCGCAGCAGCTCTGACCCTGTGTTTTCACTGTTTTCACCAGCCTTAATGTATCATTTCAATCACAGTTCACCGTAAGCTGTGAGAGGTCAGACTGATCCATTCAATATGAAACACGCCAACATGTCTGTTCGGTTTCTGTCTGCCGTCATCTGGTTACTCTTATTTATGAAATCGAGGGATTAAACATTATTTTGTTATTTGTTTAAATGAATTGAACATAACCAGATAATCTTATAATATGTTGACATTGCTTGAAGTACGTTCCCACTGTGTCGTAGTTAAATAAGCAGACTATCTTTGCCAGCTGTGCTTTAAACTTGGTTTTTAATCAGGTTCCAGGCAGCAGATCTCAAATAGTCTTAAACGTGTCTGTCTGAAACGTGCACCCTGGCCAGATTAATAATATTCCAAACACAAACTCATCTATCTGTCTGCAGCATTATGTGTTACTTCATCGGTTTGTGTCTGCTTGGTTTGATGTCTCTTGTTTTGTTCAGTGTTAGTGTTTCTCACAGCAGGGCTTTGGCAGGGATTGGTGTGGACAGGGTGCGATGGAAAGGTGTGTGTTTGTCTTCCAGCCCTTCTCTACCCTGGAAAGGGATTTATCATTCATCACAGGGCTTATGAAAGGATTGAAAAAGATGGATAGACAGATCAAGTGACTGAGAGGGAGGAGGTGGAGGAGCAGGGAGAGTTATGCAGAGATAAAGGAATAATGTCACTTAAACACAGTGTCTCTTAGATTTAATACATCAGTGCTGGGGTTTAACGAGTTCTCTGACGGTGGTGATGATGATGACGGTGATGACGATGATGGTGATGGTGACGATGATGATGACGATGGTGGTGATGATGATGATGATGATGATGGTGATGATGATAGTGATGGTGATGACGATGGTGATGATGATGATGATGACGATGGTGATGATGATGGTGACGATGATGATGATGGTGGTGGTGATGATGATGATGACGATGGTGATGATGATGATGACGGTGGTGATGACGGTGGTGATGATGATGATGATGACGATGATGGTGATGTGGTTTTCTTGTCTGTGTTTGGTCGGCTTGATTAAATCCATGGTGTAATGGGGAACCAATGATGGCTCAAGAGTTGAAGGGGGATAATTAGTGTGTTCATCCATCACTTTTAAGAGATGTGTGTATGTTTGGCCCTTCTTACCTTCTTTCCTCTCCTCCTCTTTCTCATCTGTATGTCCTCACTACCCATCTTCCTCCTCTGCTTCTCCTTTCTATATCATGTGTCCACACTGTAGTGTAGACGTTGTGTGTAGTGAGTTGTACAATATATATGCATGAGTAGTCACACTGGGTTCTGAGTCATCCGTCCTTGGCCTGGAAATGATCTGTCAGCGGCTCTGATGATCCAACACACACTTAAACTCACCCTGTTACTCCTCTGTCCTTGTCAAGGATGCCAACATCGGTAACTCTCACATATGGTCTAAGTGTCAGTGCAACTTCATTCTCACTACAAGCAGCGTCTGGAGAGTTCAGCACGCTCCAATCCGGCAAGGATAGGATGTGCTGAACACACCTGTAATATGACAGCTGCAGAAGGGAAAGTTTAGGGTAACTCGTGAGGCCAGAGTCTACGTGCAAATGTCACAAAAGCAACACTAGTTGATTCTGTTAGTAGATTCTGCTTGATGTACAGAAAATTCCCAACGTTCCTCTTTCGGATTGATGAACTCTTTTGTCTCCGTTTGTTTTGTATTCATCCAGTGGTATTGGTAGAAACTGGCCGTGGGCATCAGGTGGCAGCAGCATCCTGGCAGAGTACGGCACCTTGCATCTGGAGTTCATGCACCTCAGCAAACTCTCTGGAAATCCTGAGTTTGCTCAGAAGGTAACTTATCTACAGAAAGAAAAGAAAACTGCAGTGCAAAACAGACTCTTGACCCAGTTTCTGTGTGTTAAGACCTTTTTACATATTTTCAATTCACTGTATGTGTGGTGTTTGTACTATTTTGAGTGAGATTCACCTGTTCTTTTCTGTTTCTTTTATCAATAGGTAATGAATATCCGGAAAGTGCTAAACCGTCTGGACAAACCCCAGGGACTCTACCCCAACTACCTGAACCCCAACAGTGGCCAGTGGGGCCAACGTAAGTCCTCCTCACTGCTACTCCTGCCTTCATGTAGAGTACCTGAGTACAATAACAATAGCTGGTGGACGACTGTCCTTGATGTCACATCTCAGACGCTGGGACATTTGTCCTCCAGCGTCCCGTCTGTATTGGTAAATGCCAGCTGGGTAATTCAGCGAGGTACACAGGTCAGTCATGGTTACCTCGCTGGATGCTGAAGTTAGTAACTAACAAGCTAACTGGTCTATGCACAGTAAAGAGAAGAAACACAGTCAGCCTCCTCATTATTTAAAGCACAATTCAGCACAGGATTAGTCCTGCACCCTTTCATCCTTTTCTACTGCAGATTATAGCAGATTTAAGCTGTCAGAGTTTTGGGGTTTCTCCTGAAAAGCTGCTTTTAATACAAAGAATCTGTTCACATAAGAATTGAGGTTTTTGTCTCCTACAGTTCTGAATCAATTCACAGATGTGTTCATGTCACAAGCATGTTTTGTGAACCCTAACGTCCTAACGTTGAGCAAACAGACGAGAGCAGCTGACCAGCACACACCGCAGGTTTCAACAACGTAAAGCAACCCGTCTGTTTCTCCTCTGAAACTCTGCTTCTAGTCCTGGACAGCAAACCTTTTAAAATAAAACGGCTGCAGACCATTTAGCTTATCTGCTAGTTATGTTTTCACTGTGTCTGCTTTTCTATTCATTCAGTCGAGAACCAAATCCAATTCTGAATCAAAGATGCATGTATGGATCCAAACCGATTTAATACAATGGACCGTCTGTATGAAGTGACTGTGACACGGGTCTGGTCTTTGGTGTGCACCTTGAGGCTCAACTCTGGGGTTAAATAGCAGCCTGGACTTTGAGGCTGATATCAGAAACATTAATAAAATTTGCATTTTTCACTTGAGGAAAGTCACCAAGGTTAAAGCTTTTCCAAGATGATGCTGAAACACTAATGCATGCAAATTACACCTTGTCTAGATTATTGCAGTGCATTTACTGCTGATCTTCTGATCTTTCAGAGAAAACTGTTCCACACCTGTAATCTGTGTCACTCTCTGATTGAAATCGTTGTTTTTTTAAGCGTATCCATTATCTTACACCAATTACTGCACATAAATCACCTTCTGCCACAATACTTCAAACTTAATTTATTAAACGTCAGATCCACAAACTGAAACCTTCAGTTATGATGTTGATCCAAACAAACTTAATCAACAACTATTTTAATAAATGAGCCTTTATGTCATATATATTTATATATATATATATATATATATATGTATATATATGACATGTTGCTGTGATCGAGGCTCTGTTTACTGTAACCTGTTATTTACACGTCACTATCAAGTATTTTAAGAAAAGTGTGTGTACTGGGTGTCATTTTGAATCCATTATCAGGCTCTTTAAAGCATATAGCCGAACAGTTAATGGTGATAATGACAAAGAGAGAATGAAGGTGTGCAGGAAAAAGAGAGTAACGAGGAAGACAGGAACATATGGAATAACAGAGCTGTAATAATGACGTCGCTAACGGCTCTAAAAGCTTGTTCCTGAAGCCAGTTGTCATGTGTTGCAGAGATATAATGACAGTAACACTGCAGAGGTCGGAGCGAGAGGTCAGAAATGAACTGGTCTTAAAGAAACAGTCGAGAGTTGAATGAGAAGATTGATGCTGCTCTCAGGTTTGTGAGGTAAATGTAAAGGTGACTGTTGGCTCCCTCACCTGCAGACGCTTGTTAGACGCCTTCTAAAACACATCAAACAGTCACCTTGTTTAGTAGGTTAGTTCCCCGTCTTTATGCTGAGCTAATAGTTGCTATCAGGGTGGGATCAATATGTCACGTAGGGCCGTTTTCTCTAATTGCTTTGCACTGAACTCCAGTTCGTTTTTCTTCTCGGTGCCTTCGGTTCAGACACATATGAACATCATACTGGATTCAGGAACATTAGGAAAATGAGCCTGCTGTGTTTTCATTTCAGCCACCTGCCAAGAACCACAAAGAAAGGCAAATTAGATCAGCTGTGGATTATGTGTTATGTTTTTACATTTTGCATACAGAAACGATGCAGACTCATCTCTGTAACTGACTGACTGTTTGAATCAGAGGAAAGCGGTTGAAATCACTTTAATAAAGCTTAAGCCATGAGGACGTGCTGAACGCTGGTTATTCTTGCTTCCAGCTTGTGAGCACTTCAGATTTTAAATGAATGAACCGTAATTATTTTTCATGCTTACTTGCTTCAGCACCCGTTTTACCTTGTAAAGGTATCGTGTTTGTTAAGACCATTCACTGTTTTATATAAAATCAAAGGTGACAGGTGTGGCACTACATCAGAAATCCTTTAATCCAGTTTCCAAGTATTTTATGCAAAGTAGGACTTATTCAGTTTGGTGTAGGAAGAATATTCTGAATAGAAACATCACATTTCACCAACATGAAAAATCCTCAAAAAGAAAAAATGCTTTTGTGCTTCTCTTAGTCAAAGTTGGCAGGAATGCATCTGTTGAATAAATGATGGCCGTTGGGTGTTTACAGCCTGATGTTGTCTGGAAATATCTCCACCACAGCCACAGAAATGTTTACCTAGTCTCCTTCCTATAGTTTGATTGGCCGTTGAATCCAAACAGCTGTTACGTCACCATGTGTGGATAAAAATGTTGAGTCATTGTTTCCACCGTCTCTCTGCTTCTGATTCCAGTACGTATGAATCTGTAGATACATAGTTGTGTGTATTTATAGCGTCTGTCGTCTGTAGCTGCTGTTCAGGTCTAACATTGAGCTTGTGGACGGCCGTTGCTGCTCTTTATCAGTTCAACACCAAACCATCCTCACCGCCAGCCTGCTTTCTCTTCACTTCAACATGATCACAGCTGACATTTAATCTCTGCGCTCCACAAACAGGGCCGGACTCTGTTAATGACACATGCATATGGATGAGCGCGCACACACACACACACACACACACTATCTCTATATTACACACACTCATCCAGTGTCATGTGAGGGAGATCTACAGTGTGTGTGTGTGTGTGTGTGTGTGTGTGTGTGTGTGTGTGTGTGTGTGTGTGTGTGTGTGTGTGTGTGTGTGTGTGTGTGTGTGTGTGTGTGTGTGTGTGTGTGTGTGTGTGTGTGTGTGTGTGTGTGTGTGTGCGTGCGTGCGTTCTCGTGTTCATCTTTATCCGTGTGTTGCAGATCACGTGTCCGTGGGCGGCCTCGGTGACAGTTTCTATGAGTACCTGCTCAAAGCCTGGCTGATGTCTGACAAGACTGATGAGGAAGGCAAGAAGATGTACTACGATGCCCTGCAGGTATCACACACACTCACACACTGCTGACAAAGGGAAAATACGTTCATACACCAGGAAGCACAGCTGTGAGGTGACTTTGACTTCTCGAAATGGGTTTTATAATTTACATACAGTCTCTGTTTTAGTTGTATATTTCATACACTACTACATGATATTACTACACATCTTCTACATCTGTCTCATTGTTAGAGAACAGCTCTGATAGCTGTAATAGTTGTTTGATGCATTTGAAGTCTGAACTTCGTTAGCGCAGACTGAAAATGACGCCCTGGCTCGTTGGCTGACGGGATCATCTCTGATTACAAGAGTTGAAACTCGTCCACTGAACAGTTTCCAGATTTCACTTTGTTCAGTTTGTGTCTACCTGCCGGGTAGCTAATGCTAGCTAGCAGCAGTCTGCAGGTGTGAGTGAAGCTTTCTGCTCCGTCTGTGCTGAAACTGATATTTAACTCTACATGGTAACCACTAAGTCAACCTCAAGGACACCAGGAGAACTTCAGTGGCTGCAGTCACAGGATGGAGGATTTTCTCTGAGTCACAATAAGTGGCTGTTTGATAATCATAGACAGTAGATGATGGAGAGCGGTCTGTTGTATTATTCCTTGTTTGACTAATGTAGATTTTTGATCAATAAAATACCAAAACTTATGATGATACAGTTAAACACACAGTTGTATAAGAAGACAAAGTTATGGACCAGATTAATCTACAGTAAATAGACACACACGCACAAGTGATGGAGCTGGACAAAGATGATTGGCTGTTAGTCTGTGTGTAGCACACAAATATATTAAGATGACTAAAACCAGAGTTCACCACGCTGGGATACTTTACCCATAATCCTCCCTGATCCTCTGGATTAAAGGTATTCTTGAGAGTCTGAGGAAAAGACGGTACATCTGAGTCACAGCAGGACAAAGAAATGATAACTCTGGGTCAGCACGGGCAAAATACATAAAAATCATCATCATCATCATCACTTTGCAGGGTTTCACCTCCACATCCACACAGCTTTTTATAAGCCGACATTTGTACCATAAATCAGAAAAAAGAGTTGCAGTATGAAGCTGTCGAGATGAAAATGTTGAAAATGGTTTCATTCATTCATTCTCAGCAGAAAATAATGGTCATAGTGTTGCTGTTACTGTCCCACAAAGCGTGAGCTCACTGTACATCTGCAGACATCCGTACAATTATCACAGTAAATTAGATTGTCTGAAGTTTGGTTAAAACTTAAGTTTCCGTCTGCAGCTAGAATTCTTTTACAGTTAAAAACGAGGTGAAAAATTACATATATGAAAATACAAATATCAACACTCGTATCTGCCGGTGACTCCAGTTTATGGACTTCCTCATTAAAGCCTTTATTACTGATACTCCGTCTCTCTCAGGCGATAGAAACCAACCTGATGAGGAAGTCGAGCGGTGGGCTGACGTACATAGCTGAGTGGAAGGGGGGGCTGCTGGAGCATAAGATGGGTCACCTGACGTGTTTCGCGGGCGGCATGATCGCTCTCGGTGCTGATGGGGCGCCCAACGACAAGACGGGCCACCAGATGGAGCAGGCCGCAGAGATCGCCCGGACCTGTCACGAGTCTTATGCCAGGACCGGTAAACGCACACACACACACATGCACACTTTGTCTCCATGAATCCATGTTGGCTAAAATGTTTATACTGAAGCTTCCAACGTAATTTTCAACCTGAACTTTCCGCTACATAAATGGACCTTGTGGTGAGATTATGTTGAACTCTAACTGTTAGACTTCAGTTAGACCCTCCAGCTGCAGCACGGAGGAGCGACGGCGTTGAACCAGATGGGTTTCCAACTTTTACAGCATATTAATATAATTTTGGACCCAATTATTAACTTTAGATGCTCTAGAGAAATCATCTACACAGATTACATCATGTCTTGTTTTGCTTCGCCGTAGCCTTGAAGTTGGGGCCGGAAGCGTTTCGTTTTGATGGAGGGGTCGAGGCCATCGCTACACGCCAGAACGAGAAATACTTCATCCTCCGTCCTGAGGTCATCGAGACCTACATGTACATGTGGAGGTTTACACACGACCCCAAATACAGAGAGTGGGGCTGGGAGGCCGTTCAGGTGAAGTACTGAACATATGTATTTTATATATTTGGCCAATAATGCACCTGACTGGTGTTAATTGACTGATGTATTTTCCAGGCCTTGGAGCAGCATTGTAAAGTAGAAGGAGGCTACAGCGGCGTCAGAGACGTCTACGCGTCAGCAGCCAACCACGACGACGTACAGCAGAGCTTCTACCTGGCAGAGACACTCAAGTAAGACACACATCCTTCACTTCTGTCCTCCGGGGATTGTGCTGTCATCACACACACACACACACACACACACACACACACACACACACACACACACACACACACGCACAGTCTAAGATGCTGTCATTCATTCAGATAAAACTCCAGAGAGTCGCTCAGGTCACCAACAAGGTTCTTCTACACAACCTTATAATCTCACAAAAATACATCCAACAATACTCACACAGGTCAAACAAAGAAGCTTCAACACATGAAGCTCCCAGTTAAACTGGTGACACGTATGAAAACAACCAGAAAGTGAAGAAGACCGGTTATCTGTGTGTGTGTGTGTGTGTGTGTGTGGGTGTGTGGCTCTTCTTCTTCTGTAGTTTTTCCTCTACACCAGACAGCTGTTGACAGGAAGTCAAGGTTAGCTTAATAGAAGCTGAAAGGGGCGGGGCACCATCCAATCCAGCTTTTTTATAGGCTGTAAATTTTAACAAGCATCACCTCTGCTCCTGATTACACCAAACACACACACACACACTCCAACACACACCAAGGAAGATGTTGGATTGCCTTTGCAGGTACAAATTGATTTGTGTAGAGTTATGACATCCAACATGAAACACTTTGTTAGCAAACACGTTCATCAAGCTGCATCATGGTGTTTCTCTGGGATCTAGTCTTCACTGCCGTCGTCCTGCTGGGGTCCTGCTGGGGTCCTGCTGGGGTCCTGCTGGGGTCCTGCTGGGGTCCTGCTGGGGTGCTGCTGGGGTCCTGCCGGGGTCCTGCTGGGGCCCTGCTGGGGCCCTGCTGGGGTGCTGCTGGGGTGCTGCTGGGGTCCTGCTGGGGTCCTGCTGGGGTCCTGCTGGGGTCCTGCTGGGGTGCTGCTGGGGTCTTGCTGGGGTCTTGCTGGGGTCCTGCTGGGGTGCTGCTGGGGTGCTGCTGGGGTCCTGCTGGGGTGCTGCTGGGGTGCTGCTGGGGTCCTGCTGGGGTGCTGCTGGGGTGCTGCTGGGGTGCTGCTGGCAGGACGGGGCTCGTTGTGGAGCTTGAAGTCCTGTTTTTACGTTGTCCCTTGTTGCATTTTCTGAATTTCTTCCTCTTGCTCACACATGAACATGATTTTCCGCTGAATCTCATTTATTTAGTTTTGTTTTTATTGATCCTTTCTTCGCTTACTCTACATGATGAAATCTCAACTCTTCACTGTGGACCCGCAACTGTCCAAAAACACATTTTCTTTACTTAAACTGACTTTCTCAGCGGGCCTTTGATGGGTAATGTTATTTTGGGGGAATTTCATAACATCTAATGACATTGGATGACAGAATTTCATCATTCGGGTTTCATAAACTGGTCTGAGCTGAACCACACCCGTCCTTCTCTCTCAGCTCCACGTCTGTTTCATCAGCGGTTTGGCAGGATGATTAATATTGCAAAAGCTGAACACAAGTCAGGAAACAGTGCAAATCCCAAAATGAGTAATCTTTGTAAAGAAATGAATAAAAGGGACAAAGAAAACAACATGTCCTCTATGATGGACAAACACAGGTCTGATCATTACTGGGCTGTTGAATCATAGCATTGAGCCTGTTACTGTCTCCACTTCATTGAGCTGTAAGATCAATAATTTGCTTTAAAGTTTAAAGTCCCGTTGCTGTGATCGTTTCTTCACCCAGGTCCCAGATTTTAAGGTTTCCCCTTCTTTCTCCTTCAGGTATCTGTATCTGCTCTTCTCTGATGACGACCACATACCGTTTGAACACTGGGTCTTTAACACCGAGGCTCATCCTCTGCCGGTCATCAAGAAGGACAGAACAGACAAACCCAATGAAGTGGAGTAGCCGACCGTCCTGCGCTGACGGCGTGAGAACCTGTGATCCTGTGAACCTGAGCCTCCAGCTGTCTGTCTCAAACAGTTTAACCATTTGGAGTCCCCAATGGCTTCAGATGATTGATTGGATGTTGATTTCAGTTTTTTTTTTTTTTTTTAACGGGATCAAAAGAGAATTCAAGCCTGCCAGCGCTGAATTCCTGCTGTCGCATCTGCTTGAGTGATTTTTAGACTTTTTCTAGCTCTGAGTCCCGACGCCTGAACCAACATATTAACTGCTGGATAACGTCATAACTTGTCAAAATGTAATAACACGTCCCCCTGCTTGAGTTTACAGTGATAGACAGTATCTGTTGTGAGTTTGTAATATTTTTGTGTTATAAAAGCAGGTCTTATCACATGAACATGGACACATTTCAGCTCATTCAGAGGGACAGTCTGGACAGTTATCACCTTATTCCTCAGTTATTGTGTTGCTAGTTTCTTGTGGAGGACAACACTGAACCAGTTGATATTTTGGACCCTAATCATTGGGCGCCAGTAAAACTCGTCTGAGGCTCACGAGGCTGAGCTACAGGACGCTCTGTTCACGTCACATGTGTCGTCTTTTCTCTCTGCTGCACCGCTTCAATATCTGACCCTGCGTCAGCGACGGTGCCGCCGCCACTTTACTCTCTACGTTGTCTTCTGGGAGTTTTGCATTTCTACAAACATGGTTGTGTCTGTGGGAGTAAAGGAAAGCCGCAGCACAGCCGGAGCCTCTTTTTCTAAACCCACAGAAGCTTTCGTCCTCACTCGTCTCCTTCCTCTGAGTTTGGTGTGACAGGACGAGCATCCACAGCTGCTCCCTGCACCTCCTCCCCACGACGGTTACACACGCCGCCCTCGTCCTCTGCTTCTAATCCTTCGTTCATCTTTATTTCTAACAACTCCACCGCCCTTTCTGAGGTTCGACTGATACATGTTATGTGTTAATGTGTCCATCTTATAACACTGTTTTCAGTTTTTCCCTTCAGGACTTTATTTATTTATTTCTTGAACAATCTGTCAATGCAAAGTTAACGTCCATAAAGGGTTAGGAGATGTTTTTTCTTTTAAAAAGACCAAAGCCAACGATCTGTTAATCTCTTAATACCAAACCGTTTGTTTCTACTGCTGTTGTTAAAAGATGCTGTTTCATTAAGAACAAATCTTTTGTTGGGAACTATTTTCAGTATTTACAGCAGCCACAAGGTTAAAACTATAATAAATAAATAAATGAGTGTTTCCTTGTAGAATCTGGTTGAAACGTGTCATTCGAGGCCTGTTGCAGACGGTACCTCCTGTAAATCACATGCGTGTATCGGTCGAACACTCGTTTTGCTTCTTCTTGTATCTGAGCATCGTTTCCAGCGTCGGACAGGCTGTCAGATCTTCTCTCCTCCATGAGGAGACGCGGACACTCGACTTATCTGGAATATTTCACCTTCACACACACAGGAAGCCATACTGATTCAATACAGCTTTGAGGTTTTAGTTGGCTTCATCCTCTACAGGAGGAGGATGAAGGCAACATGAGGGTTGTGTTGCTGCTGCTGCTGTTGTTGTTGTTGTTGTCGTTGTCATGTTCAGCTCATGAAAGTCATGCCCAGTAAGTTATTTAGTGAGATTTCTCCTGATGCCACACAGATCTGTATCCAGATAAAATCCGGTTTAGTCTTTGATTTAGTGCCTTCACTGTTGGAAAGGAGTCAGAGAGAAGCCGCTCACACAAACACACCAACGAACAGTCTTAAAATAGCTTTACAGACGAGGATTGCACCAAACCAGACGTGGACGTCCTGAAGTCAGACATCAAAGCCGAGGATCACATATGAAAAGATCTTACCTGTTTAAAGACTTTTATTTGTTCCTCGTATCGGTGTTTGAGACCCGTTGGCAGGTATTTCCTGTACTACACTGACATCTAGTGGTGGGAGTTTATAGTTACAGTCCACATGGGACCTGCGCTAAATGACTGCAGTCTGAAAAGTTAACATTATATAACACTGACTAATATACATGATGACGACCAGCCAGAACAAGCTGCAAACCTGCATCTTTAAAATGTGTTTCACTTCTTCAGGTAGAAAAGGTCACATCAAGTCATTAACTTCATCTTGTATATCTGAGAGCAGATATGACACAAAGACAGTCGGTGCATCCTCACACTGCTCCTGTTCCTCTGACTCCAAACGAGCTTTAAAACCACGAGTGTGACAGCTGACACGTATCAACCACAATCCTGAAGCCTGTCTGTAATGGAAAAGTTGTGTTTATGCCAAGAAGAAGCAGATCAACATTTCAAATTTAATTATAAATAAAAAAACAAGGAGCTGATTATGAGTCAATTTGAGTCTATTAAATTCAGATTAAACATTTTGTTTTTTTTAAATCATCCCCAGAAATGACGAGCTGTACCTGTCATGTAGTGATCAACACGTTAATGTAATGAGGATCAATTGTAATGGTTGTGTTCATTTATTCTGTAGTAGTACAACAAGAGTTGTAAGCATGAATTTAAAGGTGCATTTCAGTGATTTATGACCAGAATAATCAGCTGTGATGCAACCGTCATGTTTATACTGATATATGACCAATAATTTAACTGCCGCACCTTTAATGTGATACAAGCTGCAGCAGAAAAGGTGGTTTAATGCTAGAAAAAAGGCACCTGGGTGTCAATCAAACCATTTTACGGGAGGATAGGAATCATATGAATGTACCATCCAATGTGAAGTGAAGAATATTTTATATTTGTCTTTGTTTGTTCACTTCTGTGTGTTTTGTTTTATTCTTATGTTTAATCTTGGAAAGCACAAACACGACACGAGCCTGTTGATGTCTGATAACGTGACATGTTATCGGGACATCTGGACACATGAACCAGATGTTTATTGTACAGCATCAGTCTGAAATATTCCTGTCAATCCTTCATATCTGCTAAAGCATCTTCCAGCAAGTCAAACTGTGGACATCTTTTCCCACATCATAAAGCTCAGTGTTTGCCATAAAGATTCTTTAACAAGTTAATTTTATTCTGTGAAACTGCAGGTTGGTGTTGAATGTTCAGCCTTCAGAGTGATGCGACTTCAGTTGTGACTGAATGTGTTTAACTGAAGTCGCTTGTATTCCTCCTCGTCTACACATCTGTGTTTTATGCTGCACTGGTGCTGTCTGGATTTGATCACTAGATTGATTTTTTTTATTACATATTAGAGGTTTGATGCTGCAGGAAGTACGTAAGGTGGTATGAAGTCTGTTTCAACATAGTATACTTGTGTAAATCTGTGTTTTTTCCTGGTAGTAGTGTCGTGGTTTGACACGTTAACACCCCCATGATGAGATTTATGACAGATTTATATTAAATTAATCCACACGGATGTTTTGGACAATTGAACGTTTTTATCCTCACTGCATTTCGATAGGATCATAAATACGATAAAACGTTGTGTGGACGTGCAGCCTTATATTTCTGAAACGTTGAAGCTTAGAAACATCATTTTGACTTGTAATTGAGCCTTAAAGGGCTGCTCCACTGCGTTTTTCCTTGAAGGAAGGCTGAGACAGTATTAGGCTCTGCTGCTGCCCCTCTAGGTTCACTGAAAACGTGTAAACATGTTGTTTTTTCCACTCATGTGACTGATCGGGTTGTTAATGAGGACTGAATGTGTAAAGTCTGCCTCATCTTCAGCTGTAGTGTGACTTCAGGCCTCTCGTGGTCACTTCAGACTTTAGTTTGTTTCAATTGTCTGAATATTGTGTTGACGATCTGTTGCGTTTCAATGTCTTTCTATTAGTGAACATTAAAGGGAAATGCCACCCATTTAAGGAATTCACTATTAAGTTAGTATTTGTGAAAATGCACCACTTCTCCCTAAACATGAAATAATGCTGACTTCATAACGTTTCTTAATTGATGCAGAATCGTTAAATATGACTGAACTGTTTGGGGTTTAAAATGGTTGACATTCCCCTTTAAAAGGTTTGAAATGTGTGAAACCACCTCAGAAACGTCTCTGTATAAAACATTGCTGATAATCATTCCATTGCACGTAGTTTACTTTGTGTTTATATGCAATATTTTAATTTTGTGGGGAAATTTGTTTTATTGTATTAATATTATTATTATTGTTATTAAGGAAACAAATGTAAATATTTCATTCTCTCTACATTTATATGAAAATCTCCTGATCTTATGGGTTAAAATGATAATGAGCAGCAAACTTTTTAATAAACTATATTTGTTACACTTCTATTGTGAATAAAGAAATCTTTTAATAAATGGGGTTTTTGGATTTGTGTGTTTTGTTTTTGTTTTTGTTTGTTTCCTTCAGGCATCATATTGTTCAGGTTATTATTAATACATTTACCTTTGTTGAAAGCTGCACCGCCGTGTCTGGTTGAAGCTACGGTGGCTTTAAAGTTAATGACGAGGCTTTAAAATACATTAAATCAATTATGTTTAGCAATAATAATGCTTTATTTTTCTATTTTACTATTTCTGTGCTGTTTAATTGATATTTTCTGTTGTAAACACACAAACAGAGCTGCCTGTCTAAAAGAAATAAATATATTTACTTTGCTGCACAGGAAGTGATGTATTTCATTCACTTTAATGTTTTTTAAGTTGTTATTATTATTATATTGATCTTAAAATCACCCAATGAAACAAGCAGCACAGCGAGTACAGAAATAGATTCAACATTATCAATAAGAGTTAGTTCTGATTGGCTTCCTGATTTTAATATTTTATGGACTGAAGTCACATAAATCTGTCAACGTCGAGTCCATAAAGTCACTGAATCCAACAACAACAAAAAACCTGAAACTGTTTTTATTTACTCAGGTGGAAAACGCAGGATTTACTTCTCGAGTCTGAAGGTTCAACGTTGACATTGAAAACGACCAGAAAGTTAAGATTTCTGTGCCAAACGTCTTTCTGTCATGATGCCTTTAACCTCTTATAACCAACAGATTCACTGCGAGAAGAAAAGAATAAATGAATCTGACGTCATACAGGAAGTAATACTGATGTAATACAGGAAGCTGTTTTCATTAAGACAAGACAATGATGGGAAGGAAAGCATTTACCTAACCCTGACAGGAAATCTGATCTTTTGTGTGCGTCTTTTCCTTCCACTGAAAGATGGAGAAGGTGTCTTATCTTCCTGAACCGCTGCTGCAGGGCATGATGGGATAGCAAAGAATAACAACGATATTATAAGGACAGTTGTTCATCTTCATCAGCTCTGCTCTCTCAGTTAATGCTGTTCGTATGAAAGTGTTGCAGTGTGATGATGACATGCTTTCTGTAAACATCATTAACTGGATCACAGATCAAGTGCATGTACAGAAAAACTAATGATCAGTGTGAAACTGTTTCTAACTGTTTCTAACTGTTACTGTTAAACTGTTAAATCACCTTAGAGCAGCCTGTATGATGCTTCAACACGAACAACAACACGAATAGGAAATAAACAACAACCTAAAAGACAACAAAGTGTACAGTCAAAGAGTACAATTAAGGAGAATGAAGGCCTGAGTACCACCAGAGGGCAGCAGAGAGCCATGCAGGCAGGAGGCCGACCATCATGCCATTTGTTTCCACTTGAAATGTTAATCCTCAGTTTATATATATATATATATATATATCATGTTGTTAATGTTTGTCTTCTTATAAACTCACTAACAGTTCCTCCCAGCCGACTCTAAAGGCTAAAAGGTTATTTTATGTTTCCATTTAAATCTGACGTCTGAGCTTAGTGTCACATTACTTACAGCACAAAGGTCCCACAAAGTGAAACCAGTGACTCCTGCGGTTTGGTCCATGCATGCTGTCACATGTCTGCTGCCATAAACTGAATTTAAAGTAATATCTGATATAAATGATGATTTAGTAAATTCACAGCTACTATTTAGGATGTTAACATGGCTGATGTGTGTAATTTGTTATCTTGTGGGGAAGATGTCACCAGTTTAAAATGCTCCGGGACAAATGAGGCTCAGATTATCTGAACTGAAGTGGTTAGCTGATCATGTTTGAGGTGCTAAATATGGATATAACAAAGGTTTTCATGATACAGAGAAGAATAAAATAATAATAAAATAAAGGAGGAGAACATAAGTGATGGAGAGACAAGGAAAAGATAAAAGTGTAAAAACAAGCCAGCAGTGAAAATGAATGAAAAAGTGAAGAAAAAGGCCGGATCCAGAGAGGAAGCAGGACAAGAGGAGAGATGATGAATAACACTGAAAACCACATTAACACACCTGAACAAAGGAAGCATGAACACAGCATCACTAAAGCAACGATTCAGACTGAGCATTAATAGAATATCGACGGCTGGCTGTGGACGTGTCCTCATCAACGTTGATCTGGAGAAGCGCCGGCGCCGAGGCTGAACATTAGTTTCGCTTCAGGGCATGCGACCTTGCAGCTACTCCATAGCAGGCGGAGGCCTCCACCCACATTCAATGACTCCATGTGTTGAGATTGAGTTTATCTTTCTGTCATTTCTGTGGCTTTGTCCTGTGTGGAGGTGTGTTTGTATTCATTTATGGCCTTTACATGTTGTACCTGAATCCCCCCGGAGGTGATCAGAAATGTCTTTGGTCTTGTTTGTGTGTTCACTGTTTGTCTCTTGACCAGAAGTCTGTTATCCTGTCAATGAAAAATGATTTTTATATTTTATATTTTGCTCACATGACTTCCTGAACACAACTGTGCTTCATCAAATCAGCACAAACTAACAAACATACAGAAAACTGGGCCAGGTGTTTCAGGACAGGTATACTCAGTAGTACAACCTTACACACATTATACCTCCATTACAGCAAAGAGACACCATGTAAAAACAAGTCCACCATCAACATTTAAACACAGGAAGTTGATGTCACTTCCTGTTTCTGTTGCTCACCGGTGAACAGTGATTACAGCCGCTGTCTTCAGCAGTGTTTGTCTACACAGGGGGACATGTCCTATCAGACAGAGGACATAGAGACACTGAAGAAGCAATGTCAAACTTAAACCCAAAGCCAGGATACAGAGGCTGAGTGAAGGTGGTGTTGAAGGTGTGGAGGTGGATCAGTGAGTCAGAGGAGACTCTGTAGAAGGTCAGAGTGCCAGCAGGACGGTCCACATACACTCCTACTCTGTGGCAGACAGAGGAGGACGGGATGGACGTTCCTCTGTTATTGTGCCAGATGAAGTAACCAGCATTAGAGCAGCACAGACTCCAGGACTGATCATTACATCCAAACACGCAGTCATCACCGAGTCCGTTTCTTCTGATTCCTCTGTAACTCACTGATATATCCACTCGTCCTCTCCACTCGACCTCCCAGTAACAGCGACCCGTCAGACCGTTTCTACACAGCAGCTGCCAGTAGTGATCAAATCTGTCTGGATGATCAGGATACGACTGATCCTTTCCCACACCTGTCACCTGACTGTTGTTGTCAGACAGTTTGAGGTTTCTGTTCACTGTGTTTGTGTCCAGCTGAAGTTCACAGAAATCTGATGAAGAGAAGAAGAAGCAGTTTATCATCTGACATCTAATGAATTTATTCTGTTGTTCATTTCTATGAAGTTTAATGATGAAATAATACAACTTTGTATTTAAAGAGAAGTGGTTGTCATGAATCAAATTAAATCTACACTTACACCTCCTCACATCAAGTCTTAACCTGTGCTCTCCACCATCGTCCAACCTGGAGGAAGAAACACAGCCACAATGACCGCTGTTCAACATGAGTGACACAGAGACTGGCTGCATCTGTCTCTCCATACCTGAGGGTCTCCAGTCTCCAGTGTGGATCCTCCAGTCTAGCGGACAGCAGCTTCTCTCCTGAGTCTCCTGGATGGTTGTAGCTCAGGTCCAGCTCTCTCAGATGGGAGGGGTTGGAGCTCAGAGCTGAGGCCAGAGAAGCACAGCCGTCCTCTGTGATCAGACATCCTGACAGCCTGGAAGTAAGAAAATAAAGTTACCTCAGTGTTTTAGAAGATCATGTTAGCAGGAAACTTGAACAGATGTCGACCATCGAACATCTGAATCCTGACCTGAGAGTCTCCAGTCTACAGTGTGGACTCTGCAGTCCAGCAGACAGCAGCTTCACTCCTGAATCCTGCAGGTTGTTGTTACTCAGGTCCAGCTCTCTCAGACTACAGGACTGGGAGCTGAGGACTGAGGACAGAGCTGCACAGCTTCTCTCTGAGAGGTTACAACCACTCAGCCTGAAGAAGAATTAATGATGAGCACAAAATATTTTATTTACCATGTTGTTCATATATCTGGCAGTTCATTCACTTACAGAGCTTTGTTGGAGGCTTTGACCACTGGCAGCAGCCTCAGCAGAGCCTCCTCTGAAGCAGAGTATTTCTTCAGGTCAAACACGTCCACATCTTTTTCTGATGATAGTAAGATGAAGACCAGAGCTGACCACTGAGCAGGAGACAGTTCATCTGTGGAGAGACGTCCTGATCTCAGGTACCACTGGATGTCCTCCACTAGAGATCGATCATTCAGTTCATTCAGACAGTGGAACAGATTGATGCTTCTCTCTGCAGACACATTTTCACTGATCTCCGTCTTGATGTACTTGACTGTTCTCTTATTGGTTTGTGAGCTACTTCCTGTCTGAGTCAGCAGTCCTCGTAGGAGAGTCTGATTGGTCTGTGAGCTACTTCCTGTCTGAGTCAGCAGTCCTCGTAGGAGAGTCTGATTGGCCTGTGAACTACTTCCTGTCTGAGTTAGCAGTCCTCGTAGGAGCGTTTGATTGGTCTGCAGTGAAAGACCCAGGAGGAAGCGAAGGAACAAGTCCAGGTGTCCATTTGGACTCTGTAAGGCCTTGTTCACAGCTCTCTGGTAGAGATGTTGTAGTTTAGGTTTTCCTTTAAAGACTTTAGACAACCTTGATGTTTGTTTTTCTGCCAGCAGATTGACTCCAGAGTTGATGAAGGTCAGATGGACATGAAGAGCAGCCAGAAACTCCTGAACGCTCAGATGGACGAAGCAGAACACCTTGTCCAGGTACAGCCCTCTCTCCTCTTTAAACACCTGTGTGAACACTCCTGAGTACACTGAGGCTGCCGTGATATCGATGCCACACTCTGTCAGGTCTGATTCATAGAAGATCAGGTTGCCTTTCTGCAGCTGCTCAAAAGCCAGTTTTCCCAGAGACTCAATCATCTTCCTGCTCTTTTCATTCCAGTGTGAATCTGTCTCAGCTCCTCCATCATACTTGGCGTTCTTCAGTTTGGTCTGGACCACCAGGAAGTGGATGTACATCTCAGTCAGGGTCTTGGGCAGCTCTCCTGTCTCTCTGCTTTTCAACACATCCTCCAGAACTGTAGCAGTGATCCAGCAGAAGACTGGGATGTGACACATGATGTGGAGGCTTCGTGATGTCTTCATGTGGGAGATGATGGTGCTGGCCTGCTCCTCATCTCTGAATCTCTTCCTGAAGTACTCCTCCTTCTGTGGATCAGTGAACCCTCTGACCTCTGTCACCATGCCGACACACTCAGGAAGGATCTGATTGGCTGCTGCGGGTCGTGTGGTTATCCAGAGGCGAGCAGAGGGAAGCAGCTTCCCCCTGATGAGGTTTGTCAGCAGCACGTCCACTGAGGTGGACTCTGTAACATCAGTCAGGGTCTCGTTGTTGTGGAAGTCCAGAGGAAGTCGACACTCGTCCAGACCGTCAAAGATGAAAACAACCTGGAAGTCTTCAAACCTCCAGATTCCTGCTTCTTTGGTTTCAGTAAAGAAGAGATGAACAAGCTCCACCAAGCTGAACTTTTTCTCTTTCAGCACATTCAGCTCTCTGAAGGTGAATGGAAATGTGAACTGTATGTCCTGGTTGGCTTTGCCTTCAGCCCAGTCCAGAGTGAACTTCTGTGTTAAGACTGTTTTCCCGATGCCAGCCACTCCCTTTGTCATCACTGTTCTGATTGGTCCATCTCTTCCAGGTGAGGCTTTAAAGATGTCTTCTTGTCTGATGGTTGTTTCTGGTCTGACTGGTTTCCTGGATGCTGTTTCAATCTGTCTGACCTCATGTTCATCATTGACCTCTGCAGTCCCTCCCTCTGTGATGTAGAGCTCTGTGTAGATCTGATTCAGGAGGGTTGGGTTTCCTGCTTTAGTGATCCCCTCAAACACACACTGGAACTTCTTCTGCAGGTTAGACTTGAGTTTATGTTGACACTCTGCAGTATTGGTCCCTGGAGAAAACAAAGTGAAAAATTACATCAAGAAATCTTTTGATGTAAAACAGTCTTTAATCACATTTTAAAGAATCCAAATGGCAACAAGGACTTATTGAGGAAACAAACCCTCAACACCACTAGACCGGTCTAGTGAGCAACACTGCAACAAGAATGCTGTAATTTCCCTTTCATGGTAACTAGCGATACCATCTGAGACGAAGCTCTGGCTGACTGATCAGTATAACCTGCCAGTTCCTTCACTTAGCTATTCAAATATACCAACAGTACATAAACCTCATCTCTTTACTTAAAGGAAGCAAAATAAGCAATGATGAAAATACAAGAAATGTATAATAATGAATAAGATATCATTTACCCACAAAAACAAAAAAAACACCACCAGGAAAAGACCAAAACTGATTGAGCTTTACGTTTTTTAACATCAAGTCAGCATCATGCATTTGCCCAACAACAACAGGACAATAAGAAATGAGCCTGAGTCATTGTTCAGGAGCAGGAAACACAGTCTGCGTCCAGCAAACAGCACTGGCATGAAGATACATGCAGATGACATGTGAGAGGTGTCAGCGTGAATATGACTGCATGTTACATGTCAGCTGATGCCAATCCGCTAATACAAGTACCTGATTTAAAGCTATTTTACATGAGTAGATACTACTACAATAAATCTGATGTAACACAGTTTGAAATATAATATTTTATAATATCTCCCATGTCGCCCCTGTTTCCTCTCCATCGTGTTAATTCTGTTAAAATCCTCTTACTGCTCTGCAGACGCTCAGCCAGCTCCTCCTGCTTCATTCTCCTCAGGAAGTGCAGTGTGATCTCCAGAAAAGCCTTTCTGCTGCGCCTCCTCTGCTCTTCCTCCTCACCATCCAACACATCCTCATCCTCACTCTGACTCTCTGAGCATTCTGGGTAATCTGGACTCAGAAGCTCCTGGGTCTTCTTCAGCTCGTTCTTCACAAAACTGCTGATGTCCTCCTCCAGCCGCTGGAACAGAATAAAATGTAAATTCAACTCGTACAAGTCAACATGAGATCGTGTGGTGGTCCACAGAGTGCAGCATGGAGAGTGGGGTGGGAGTTCAGTAATTAGTCTGTGGCCTTTGTAGTTAACAGTAGAAGATGTGCTTTCCAATTACACACCATGAATATGAAGTCCAGGTGTGTCTGATGCTGCTGGACTGACGGACCACTGAGAACCTCTGAGCTCTGCTGGTGGACTCTGTGAAGAAAGGAATAAATAATGACACAGTTCATAAGAGACACAATCATTTTACAGTCTTACCTCAGATCAGCAGGCTGCTGTCCATGTTTGAAGTTTAGTGGTTCACGTATAGACCCTTCACTCTTCACAGACACATCTTCTTGTCTGTTCTGATGGATCCTGATGGAGACAAAACATTGATAAAAATCAAATGTTCAGTAAAAATCCTCCAGAATAAAATACTGCTGAGAAATAGGTAGAATTTTAAAGGGTTTAATCCTGATAACGAAAATAAATGCATGAGATAAAAAAACATTTACCTTTGATTAGCGAAGCGTGGTCCATGTGTGAAGTGAACAGGCCGATCCAAAGACCGCTCACTCTTCATGGACACACAGCTGAGTTCAGGTCCATCAGAGTCTGGTCTGTGCTGCCAACTGCAACACACGCAGAGCTTTGAGTGTGAATAATGATGGTGCAGTGACGGACAGTTAGAGGTCCTCATCTCACCTCTGAGCTTTGGTCTGTCCGTCATGTTCCTCAGAGGGAGGGACTTCCTGCTCTGTATCCTCACACTGATTCATAGCAGAGACTCAGCTTCACACACACAACCGCAACAAGCTGCACATCACACCTCACATTAGCTTTTATTACAAATATGAAGGTGCTATAAAGAGATTAATGAGAATTTGTTTTGTACATGACAAAATAACCATAAACCCCAAAACAGCCATCATTATACCACCAAAAAGCCTGAATTTCTATGTCCAAACTGTATTTTCATCAATCCACATGTTAAAGGGCTTTTTTATATTAATCTTATAATATTTACATTATACCTTTGAAGAGACAAAGATACTTCACATGTGGGCTCCTGGTGGCTGAAAGGCTGTGAGCTGTGGTTCTGGTCCATATGAAGGATTCTGCAGCCTTTGGGACAGTTGAGACTTAACTGTGTCAAACAGGCTTCAGTTAAACAGTCTCGGTGTTGATTAACAGTTAAAATAATGAACCTGAAGCTGAAGCTGATCAACCAGTTCTGACACATCCTGCATTTTTCACTGAGGATGGGATGAACACAGAACAGCTGCTGATGTTTGATACATGTAAATCAACTTCAATAATAACAATAACTTCAATAGAAATACTTATTTATATAGTTACACATGATATAGATATTTTTGAAACAGCCAATCAGCATGAAGAAACATTTCAGCTGCTGTACAGTCAAACAGTGATACAACATAATGTGATCAAAGTGATCGTGTTGATCAGACATTCACAGATTTCTCTTGTCGGTTTCTCACCTGCTGAACTCACTTCAGGTAAACTTACAGCTTGTAGATGAAACGCTGGGAGAGAAGAAGCTTCTCATCCGTCCTCGTCAGTCCTGGTCTGTGTGTGCATTTGATCTCATAAGTTCAAGTCTAGAAAACATCAGAGTGATGTGAAAACCTGTCGAACCCGTCAGGTGAGTGTCAGAGATGATGTAGTTCCACCATCTAATAAGTTAAAGATCAGCTGAGCACACACAGACCTGACGGAGGAGCAGCAGTCTGGATCACATGTGAGTCTGATGAAACACAGTCTGAGGTTTAGACGTGTTTCTGGATGAAGATTTCTGCTGCTGAGATGAAGTCCTCCTTTTAACCCAGTGGGGTTAACTTCCACTGGTGACACCTGCTGGTTGAAAGAAAGCACAGCAGGCACTGAGCATAATACAAACTTGTGTATCAGAACTTTGTTTTAATCATCACGCGACCCCAACGAGATTTATTTTGTGACCTTTTTGAGGGGCCCGACCCATAGGTTGGGAACCACTGGGCAGGTAAAGCCCAGAAAGTATGGTATTAATGACAAGCACCATTATGTAATATTATTTTATATTATCTAATATTCAGTTTATTCAAATTTTGGATGACTGATGATGGATGACATCTGGACATCTTCTTATTTCTCATTTTTATCACTGAGAAATGTAAAAAATAAAAACGTGTCAGTAATCCAGAGATGTTTGTAGTTGACTCATCACACAGAAATCTAACCTATGAGGAAGAAGGTGAACGTAAATATTACCTGCTCGGCTTCTTTGTCCAACTTGTTTTCATGTCATGTTGAAGCCCGGTGCAGCCCTGGGGCGTGACACAAGTCTGCATTTCTGAAATGTTGAATCATATTAAAGTGTTAATCAAGGAAAGATTGACGATCTTTAGTGGTGGCACCGTGTATGGAAACAGCAGATGTGGTAGAGAGTCTATTCCTAAAAAAGGTTCAAGGACTCCAACATGTACTTTAAGAGCATTAATATTACCGCAGATTAGCAAAGATGAGACATCTACTGAATAACTGTCATCAGCATAATTAACATTACTGAATGTCTTTCAATTGACTGTATTTCACACTAAATAGTTAATATTTATATATATATATATATATTTAAATAGTTTCACGTGTGGACTGATAAACAGTAAATTTAATAAATCCATGTCGATCTTTTCCAAGCTACTGTAGCTGTCTTATTTCATATGACATATTTTATGTGTCATATCTGAAGCCGTCAGAAAGCTGAACTGAATCCAGGCTGTAAAAAATATAACTCAAATAAATGTTGGTGAAAGGTTTACATTCAGTTGCAACCTGCATATTCTCCATGTACAGCACGATATTAATACAGAAGAATCCATCAAACTGTTTAGAAGAAAGTCGAGTATTAAAACAGGGAAGTGATAAAGCTTAAATACGAGGATAAACCCTCAAGTCTATCTTGTCTCAGTTGTTCAATAAAAGATGAGCAGAGGAAAATGCTTCTTCCTTCAGGGTTATTGTGGCTCAGCAGATTTACACACACACACACACACACACGCACACACACACACACACGCACACACACACACTTTTCAGGAATACAGGTGCAAGTGTTGCATCCTGTGCTGCTGCTGAATGAACATTGTTTCCAGGTTAAAGCTGAGAACATCTTCATGCTACACGTTTAGGTCACACAGCACATGAATAAACAAACCTCAGTTACAGTAGTTGTTGGTCTAGTCTGCCTGACGCATTGATCCGATCATTGACTCCTATAATACTCCTATAATATCCCTATAATATCCCTATAATATCCCTATAATATTCCTATAATACTCCTATAATATTCCTATAATACTCCTATAATACTCCTATAATATTCCTATAATACTCCTATAATACTCCTATAATTAATATTCCTATAATATTCCTATAATACTGTTACATCAGTTTTTACCGTTAACACTACAGTGTGTTTTGAAAAATAAGATATTAAAATGCTTATCGCCCACATCCAGTAAAATAACAAGCCTACATAAAATATGTGTTTAGCCTAACAGCAGTTATATTAGATCATATACATCGAGATTATTAAGGTAATTATAATATCAAGACTTCGGCTCGGCCTGTATGATAATCCTGCAGTCCTCGGGTTACACTAACCTTAACCCTAAGTGTGTACTACATGTGTACTTTCTACGCAGTAGTCTTTCTTTAGAGCTTATTCATTACATAACTGTTATTATTATTATGTGACCGTAGCACTCAGTAAAACACAGATTACAAAGCCTTATTATGATTATGTATGTATGCATTTAAGTACATCCGTGGATTACTGTGCTGCTACTATATGAGTTTTAATATTACATTATATTGAACAAAAGTACATTTCCGTGTAACTGTCTCGAACATGAGCTGATATTTTAATCTGATGTGATCGTGCTGCGTTATTATTCTGACGCCTGCACTTATTATTTGTCAGCACGTTGTTTTATTTACAACATGTCAATTCTGTTTTATTGTTGTTTTCATATTGGGTATTTTATCTGTTGCATTGTTTTGATTTATTATTATTTACATTATTTGCCTCAACAAAGCACTTTGTAACATTTAAAAAAAAGTTCTGTATAAATAAAATGTTGTCGTTGTCATTGTTGTTGTTATGTTATTGTCATTGTTGTCGTCATTGTTGTTGTTATGTTATTGTCATTGTTGTTGTTATGTTATTGTCATTGTTGTCGTCATTGTTGTTGTTAAGTTATTGTCATTGTTGTCGTCATTGTTGTTATGTTATTGTCATTGTTGTTGTTATGTTATTGTCATTGTTGTCGTCATTGTTGTTGTTTAGTTATTGTCATTGTTGTTGTCATTGTTGTTGTTATGTTATTGTCATTGTTGTTGTTATGTTATTGTCATTGTTGTCGTCATTGTTGTTGTTAAGTTATTGTCATTGTTGTCGTCATTGTTGTTATGTTATTGTCATTGTTGTTGTTATGTTATTGTCATTGTTGTCGTCATTGTTGTTGTTTAGTTATTGTCATTGTTGTTGTCATTGTTGTTGTTATGTTATTGTCATTGTTGTTGTTATGTTATTGTCATTGTTGTCGTCATTGTTGTTGTTATGTTGTCGTCATTGTTGTTGTTAAGTTATTGTCATTGTTGTCGTCATTGTTGTTATGTTATTGTCATTGTTGTCGTACATTTATATACATAACATTCAAAATGACTGCTAGAGTCAGATGAATAAATAAAAATATGATGCAATATAAACAATAAACTAACTAACATAATTGTTTCAATGTGATTCATTCGTTATGAATATTCAGATGACCTTCCTTTGATGTCATCAGTCGAGCCAGCGTGTCATTGACAATAACAGCGCAACACTTACATCACCGCCCACGTCCACACAGTCACTTGATAATAGTGCTACTGAATGAAAATCTATCCGCCAAGGAGAGAAACACTACTGTTCTGGGATAAATGCGATAAAAGATAAATGCAAATTGCAAAAATTTAAAGTCTAGGAAAATAATTGTGATGATCATGATAAGAACACATTAACCCTGTAACTTACTGCTGTTTTTACTGACCTGGAGGGACTCGTATAACATGAGCAAAAATAAAAACAACAGCAATTATAATTACATTCATCAAAACAAAAAAATACTGATTAAAAATTTTTAAATTACTTTTTTGTGCATTAAAAAAGATGAATAAACTAAACGAGCATCATCGTTGGAGGACTAATGTGTTGTCCGTCCACTGGATGTCACGCTGTCTTGAGTCACAGAGGTCCAGCCCGCAGGCCTGCGACAGCTCCAGCAGGTGCACAACAGGCATCAGGTCTGTGTAACATTTGGTACAGGACACTGCTGCTCAGCTTGAATCTGTGGAGCACAGTGTCCTGGAATATATTCACAGGTGAAATCCTAAATTTAACATGTTTGCCAGTGAGTGCAGCTGCCTCTCACAGTCACTTCTCACGGAGAAGTTGTTCTTGAGTCAACCTGACCTGCTTTCTGCTGTAAGTATTAAGATAATATGGATGTCACGCTCCTTCAGGTTTAAGCACTTTTTAATCAGATGTTAAGTGGAGAAAGAATATTTTGCTTTTGCAGCTATTTTTTGTCAGATAATATAATGAAACAGCAGATTCTTTGTTTTCAATGATATATTGATATTTTTCGTATTGTCATGGTCATATCGTATCTAAACCAGCAATGAACGGATCTACGAGCAGCTCCATAGATGGAGACTGAAATATGATCACTGTTGTTGGTCTGTGGAGACGTTTCTAGTCCAAACTACTAGTAGTAGTCAAAAATATAAACAATATTAAATAATGCTATAATAAAAAACATGCACAATGACATATTTTAAGTTAAGTTTTGAATCACATGACTGCTGGTTTCACAATTCACAAATTGGAAAGAGATAATAAAAGAATATATCTCAAATACTTTCACACCACAATTTGTTGTACCGGCCTCATTAAAGGCTACTAAAGGCTGAACATACAACATTATATTCAACATGAGGGTCAGATTATGCAGAAATTCATTATCTCACACTTTCACCATTTACTCCAAAGGTTAGATGACAACTCACTAAATATACATATATATGTATATATATATATATATATATATATATAAATATATAAAATCAGACTACAGTATCCTGCACTGATCTTCCTGCCAACACACATGTCAGCGTGTCATTTCATTCGCTCTCCTGCTTTCTGTTTCTCAGCAGTTACTTAGCTACTAAGCTGTCATTTCCCACCATCTGTATGCACACAAGAAGATGATACTGGAGTTATAAAAAGATGTGCCATTTGGCCATAATGTAGGAGAAATAATGCAGTCATTCTGTACTAGATAAGCCTAATGTTCATCTCTCCATCTGTCCCCACCATAACAAACAACAGAAACGAGGATCCAAGTCAACTGTACGGTGTTGTTGTTGTTCTTGTGTTTTCATTTCTTTTGGCTGAGTAGACCTCTCAACACCGTGTGGGTGAGTACAGACTGCTACCTTCCTGTTTTGGTGCACTTGTTAAAGTACTATAAAATCACATTTCTGTTCTCCAAATATTAGCTCCGTCTTCCTACTTACGTCTCTTGAAGCCCGCACAACATTATCACATTAATCACACAGATCAATATTTATTTATTACCTGCATCAGAGCTACTGCTACATGCAGTTTGATCTCATTCCCAGCATTGCTCTACACAGTTTAAACCTTTTTGTTGGTGTTAAACAAAATTACTATAAACAGCAGACCAGCAGTAGCAAGTAAAGCACCAACAATAAAACGTTGAGGTTTGCAGCTGTTTAGTTGCATGTTAAATCTCTACAGACGACACGTCAGGTCATATGTGAAGGGTTGTTTGGTCACTTTGCCTAACAGTGAGGATGCAGAGAAAGAGAGCAACAAGATGCAGATTTACTCTACAGCATCTCCATAAGCTGGCAGGGGAGCAGAGGGATGACAGGACACACACACACACACACACACACACACACAGAGAGTCCCTAAACAGACCATACATACATATATGCATGCTTCTTTGGACGAAGAAGGTTGAAGAATAAAACAGCTGTCAAACAAAGGTACCACTTTCTGTTAAAAAGAAATTCATTAATTATGATTTTCTGATACATTAATCAACACATTTCAACTTGCTCATTAGGAATGATAGTTTATTATTATTATTATTCATCATTATTCACATGAAAGCATCGCGTGCTGATATGATGACTATCATATGACTGTGTGAATCAGTTTCTACTGGAGCTGCTTTTGTGAATTGATCTAATATTTGGTGTTTTATCACCTTCTCTTATGTTTCACTGATAGTTTGCCTTCCAGTGTTAACGCTGCACACTGTATATCTCAATGAGCAAACAGAGATTAGATTGTTGTGGTTATTATGTTGTCACCTTTATTACTTTCTGGGTTGAGTCAGTAAGACGAAGCTCGAAGCAATAAAACATTCCTATTATTAGGTTTGAAGAAGTGAAGCAGAATATGTGCCTCAATTTTATATCCTCTAAAAATAGAAACACAGATGGATGACAAACAAGTTGTGTGTGTGTGTGTGTGTGTGTGTGTGTGTGTGTGTGTGTGTGTGTGTGTGTGTGTGTGTGCAGGCACAGAATCAATCCCCAGTACACAATGGAGAACAATAGAGAGCAGTCCATCATTCTGTTGCACCAGATGCAACCCACATTCCCAAAGCGCTCTCTGTTTTTATTTGTCTCTAAGGTAGCAGCACACCTCTTTGTTTGTTTGTTTGTTTGTTGCATTTAATGTGTGTCCGAAGTACAAACACAACACTGTAAATATCATATCTTTATTAGCCTTGCTTTGCTCTGTCATGTTGCGGTTAAAAAGTAGATCTCCAGAAGCCAGATTCAGCGAGGTAGAGCTGAGCCAACATGTCCTCCTTAATTATTCATTAAGAGCAAGTTAAATGAAGATGTGCCCTATTTACAAGATGATCACAATCAGCAGTGATCACTCTTAACATGCTGCCGTCACACAGACACACACGCACACACACACGCACACACACACACACACACACACACACACACACACACACACTACTGACATGTTCAAGACTAAAAGCAACACGAAGGCTGTAAGGTCCGACATTGGTTTATACAATATCTTACAGTTTGTAATGTTTATGTTTCATGTCAATATTGGATTTAAATGATCAGTTTTCTTCATCAACGTCCATATCAACAGCAGCTGACTGCACATACAACCAGTAACAATCACTACACAGCTGCTATCAGGACTCTGCCATCATGATGGTCACTTACTGTAATATGATTTCATGTCCCAAGACAGGATTTAATAAATGAAAGGACCTGGCGCTGGTGTTATTCTGCTCCTGTCACTGTGAGAAGGATCTGGCTTCCTCTGGGTGTATTTTAGTTTTATCGAGTTACTGATATGAAGACAGAGGAATAAATGTCCCCGACAGTCCACCTCAATGACATACATATGATGCCAAAGGAAAGTCAGAGGGTCTAGGCTCAGTAGATGATGTTTGTTCTCATTATAATGACCTTAATGTAGCGACAAACAGCCTACTGACTACAACAGAGGTTCCTAATGAGCAGCGCGGTACACTGAGGAGAAAGTACTATATAGACTACATGAAAGTACAGTCGCACTAAGACAATACAGTTAATATTGGAGTTTATTTAGATGCGACTGACACTGACCTCATAAGACATCAGGCAGCATTCAGCTCTCATTTCTTAAGATATTATCTTATGACACCATATCTCAACACTGACCAAATAATAAGATGTCAGTCATTAGCTGCTGATCCGCTTTGGCCCTGAATGTTTCATGCCGTTTGTATGTTTGGGCTTTGTGGGTTTTTGGTGGTAAATGTTTGTACATGCAGGAGATTTGTTGAAGCTTACTGATGCCGTCTGCCCCTGCTGTGGGAATCTGCACAGAAACCAACAACTGAGCCTGTGTGATGACCTTCGATGCTGTAATGAATCAATTCTGCACCTGGGAGTTTAATACTTTTATTGATGGACCTTGAGGCCTGATATTAAGTTCACTCTATGAATTCTCAAACATCCAAATACACCAAATCTATCTGCATGAATTACTGCAGGTGCCACTATTAATACGTGTTCACTGTCCTTATAGGTTTGAAGAGGTATTGACCCACAACAAGACAAAGCTTCAGTCAACAAAAGTGATTATGAAGTATATGTACTATATGATGGATGTACTTGAACATGTACTTGGTAAAGTGAAGAAAGTTTCTTGTTGTATTAATAGTTGGCTTATCGAGGTTGAAGTTAGGTCAGGGAATATGGAAATATATCACTGACAGTTACTATGATCATAAATTATAATAGTAGTGAAGGAATGAAAAAGAAGAATCAATCAATACCGCTCTCATGTCTGTTGGTTTAAATGTGGAGCTGGAGCCAGGAGGCAACAGCAACCCTGTTTGGGTCAATATAGCACCAACACATCCATCCACTGTAAGGAAACCCAGACATCCTTCCTCCCAGGTCACAAGAAATATTCAGTCCCTGCAGCCTATTGTGGGTCTGAAGGCAAAGCTCTTAATTCACCAGTTTTACCAGTGGACACAAGCTTTGGGTTGTGACTGAAAAAGATTACAGATACAAGCATCTGTTTCTGGACTCAGCCTTCGAGATGGAGTGAGGAGCTCTGAGATCAGTTCATACAGCTGCTGCTCCTTCACGTCAAAAGTGTTTAAAAATGCCACCCAAAACCTCTAAAACTCACTAATTGGTGCTATGTATCATGTAAAACAACACCTTATGGGTTTAGGGGGAGTTATGTGCTGTAACGCTTGACCGACTTCCTGGAAACCTGTCTATGTAAGGACTGAACAAATGAGACACAGTATGTGGTTTAGCATATAGTATACATATAGTATACGTATAGTATACAGAAACCCTACGGCTGCATGAAGCATAAATAGAAAGCAGGATAGTTGCGTCATCCTTGCGATGATGACTATGCGAGGGAGCGCCTGCAGCTGCTGCTCCAGTCGCTTTAAATGTTTTATTTCACTTCAGTTAAGCTTTGATAGATGAAGTGACGTCACTCAAGTCAACTTGATGCATTCATGTTCCACGGAAGAACTGCACACGTCATGTGACCTCCCCACCGGGAATTAATGCTCACAGTCACCTATAAAATGTACACGTTATAAAACACTGCAGATGAATAAAACTACAGCAAAGCCAAGTGTGCTTTAGGTGTACGTTAAAACACTTGCTTCTCATGATTTATTATTTCTATAGGGGTAAACAGGAAATGGCTCGTATGAATACTACATCATTGCACTGGCCGTGGTTCAGTTCAGTTTTTTTTAAGTGATAATCAATAAAAGTATATTACAGTAGCTTTAGATACAGTTTTTATACTTGTACTGTGAGTAATATCTTGATTGTGAAGCTAAATTGACTCGGCTATGAATATCACTGCAGATTAACTATCGAGTCCATGACCACAGACCACAATCATGTATGATGCTGTATGACAATACAGGTTGCCTACTGAGCATTAAATAGCTCCAATTTCAGCAGTCAGGATGAGAAAAGCTCATCTGAAATTTAAATTTAAAATTTGATCTTAGACATTTGTTGTTATAATTGTCTCATTTATTCTTTTTATACAGTTTAATAGTATATACGGTATGTGTATATATTTCTTTATTTTCTTAATACACTATATTATTTCTCTCTTTCTTTCTCTTTCTTAGTGGGTGTAAATCAGATAATCTCATCTGATTGGCTTGATTATATTTACAGTCATAACGTGTCATGTTAGGTCTCCAGAGTCTTTATGTGTAACGTTTGATATTTGAGAGCATTATAAATGACGTATCCCACCTTTACTTCTGCTCTTTTCTTATTGTAGTCAATGGGAGAGTAAACAACTTTATGGTCTTTCTGTTGATTACTTGTCATCTTAAACTTATTGTGCAGTACTAACATATTCCCTCCATGTGTTTTCTGTGTTTTAATGTATTGACTGCAACATAACCTGCTGCCCTTTTGTTATTGTACATGATCAGTGTTGATGTGTGTATTTGTCATGTGTTTTTCATGTACTGGGGTACGGGGTGGGGGTGGCCCCAATCTGAAATCTCAGCTCGGGCACCAACACAGTCAGGGCCGGCCCTGCCTGTCATGTTTACCACGCTCACCGCTCTCATTCCCATTTGTCCGACAGCACGTGAACGCAGCGCTGCTCCCATCCTGCGTGAATGCAGCACCGAGTGTTGAGGTGATCCATGGCAACAGAGGAGCAGCAACCAACCGCTGAGCCTGTCCTGCACACACACGCCTTCAGTGTCTACACGCTCCGTGCACCGAGGAGGAATCACTCTTAACGGCTCCCGTTCACACATCTCGGATCAAGGTGACCGACCGGGAGGCAGCCAGCTGCCCGAAAACTGCTCCACATCTGCGCCAGGTGACCGCGGACCGGAGCCGGAACTCGGAGCACTCAAAGCGGACACATTGTGGACGGACAAGATGGTAGCAGCTAACGCTTCTGGGGCTTAAAACCACATTTTCTCCCTTTAGTGCAAAATGAAAACATTTTCACCAGTTTGCGGGCAACAACGGCGTCACGTCTCTCGTTAATTCCCGCCGCTGTCCCGGTCCTCCCCGCCGCTGCTCGGTCCGGCTCTTCAGCGCTGTCCAGCCGCACATCCACATCTCCCCTGAGCATCTGAAGCATCATTGTGAAGATGGCGACTGGGTCGGGTTGGCAGCAGTATTACTGCCCTGCCGGTCCGGGGAAATACAGTTCATCCTCAGCCACCAGCATGTCCTTCCAGTCCGGCATCGCCATGGAGTATACCCAGGACCTGCACCTGAAGATGAGCAAGAAAATAGCACAGCTGACGAAGGTAAGGAGCGTTTCTGAGGCCTGAGCAGACAACCAGCCCTGAGGTTAGACCCTATATCCTCCTGTTCTTCATGCAGAGCTGGACATGTGATTCATGTTAATGTATCTGTGGAGGTTTCTACTGAATATCAAGCACTGCTTTCTCCGTCATAGTTGACTCTTTGCGTTGGTTCAGCAGCTGCATTTCTGGAAGATGGTGAAAAACATGTGAAATGCACCTTTAATAATACCTGCCTGTCATTCAGGTTGTTGATGTTGTTATAAATAATGATGCAGCTAAACTTTGATCCCTCATGATGACAAGCTTGAGATGAGACACAGGTTTAAATATCACTGTATTTAATTACAGTTGGTAACAGTACTGTTGCATTCAGGAGCTCATTATGTGTGTGGGATGTTGTGTTTCTACCTGTGTTGCTTTCAAGGGCATCTCAAGTGTTTTGTGCCCTGAGGATCAACGCTTTCATCTCTCACTCACCAAAATGAGAGAGCTCCAACTTCTAACGCGACTCGTCCACAACATTGACTCAGGGTCAAAGCATGTTTGTGGCTCCAGTATGTCATTATCATCAAGCCACACACACACACACACACACACACACACACACACACACACACACACACACACACACACACACACACACACATATTTCCAGGTGGCTTTTTGCCTCTTTGTTGCTGGTGAAGGATTTGACACCTCAAGTCAGTTTTATCCTCCCAAGGATTCACTCGTGACACGAACCATGAGTTCTATCTATCCATCTATCTATCTATCTATCTATCTATCTATCTATCCATCTATCTATCTATCTATCTATCTATCTATCTATCTATCTATCTATCTATATAGACACAGAACAATGCTGCATAAACGACTGAAAACCACAGTGAACATTAAAAAGCTTCCTCACCACAATCATTAATGCACATTAATTCATGTGTTTTGAGGGATGCATCCATGTTTTTGAAATCTGGTTTTTATAAGCATCTGTCAAGTATTTCTGTACATTATGAAATGAACGTTGGATGCATCATCTTGAGGAGTTACACAGCTGTATAAGGAGCCTTTTTGTGCCAACTGAATGAATGGGTTATCAACGTCCTATCACAGCTTTTAAAATGTCTTTATGATGCCACGATTTCATTCTTTTTGTTTAGTCATAATCATCTTTAAATTCATTTTTTAATGTAGTATTAACCTCTTCTATACAGTTATTTCTTTTCATTACCAGCTGAGCTGAACACTATTTCCGACTAGTACTTAACGACTAAAACAACAGGGAATGCTGGGAGTGGGATGTTCATGTGTCTCGTCACATGACTCTCCCACGTTCCCACAGGTGACACATCTGAGCTTGTGTCTCCCGTGCCGTGTTGTATTCAACGCGACCATCTGCTCACACTGACCGCTGAGCTCGGTGGGCTCGGTGCTGCGTTCAGGAATCCATCGAACATCTCGTCTTCTTAGCTTGTTTGCATTTGGTGATTTATACATATGTACACCTGACAGGTTGCCAGTCTGAGCATTAAAATAGCTTTCATTTTTTATATTAGGAAAACATTTTGTCAACTCAAATGTTATATATTCATATACTTTTATCTTGTATGTATATATTTATTTTCCTAATACATTATATTCCTTTGCTTTGTTTTTTATGGATCATATTGATCTAATGACACAACAGCCGGTTGCAACTAATGATTATTTTCATTTTCATTGATTAATCTGCTGATTATTTTCTCAATTAGTCGATTACTCGTTTGGTTTGTAAAATGTCAGAAAATGTCGATCACTGATTCCCAAGATGAAACCTAAAATGTCCAAACCAACAGTCCACAGTTGACTGTCATAGAGACTAAAGATGTTTGTGATTTTATATATATATGTATGTATATGTATATATATGTATATGTGTGTATGTATATATATATATATATATATATATGTATATGTCATTTCTGGCCTTGCTTCGACGCAAACATCGACTCTGTATGCTTTTGCTGGGACTTCATGCATAGTCAGTGAGTCAGTCATTGATTGTAATCCTCCCGTGGTGTTGGATTTCATGATTTGTGATGCAAGACTTATTTGCTGTCACTGTTATTTAAGACTTCATGCAGTAATTTTTAATCCCACAAAGCTGCTTTCTGGCCTTTTGTGTAGCTCAGGCTCTGCAAGGATTTTGCTGTCATGATTTTATTTTAATTTTTGGAAAGCTGTATTTCATAAGTTATACTCTCTGATGGCTTTGCTTTTATTGTAGCGCCTCTGTCACAAGGCAGTGTAGGGTTTTGCTGCTATGGCAACAAGTTTTATATAAATTATAATTCAGGGCAACGGCATTTAAAAAGTAGGCCGAGGACTTTTCATAAAAGAGTTAGTCTGATTTTGTAGCCTGTCAGGATTCAGGACTGAAGTTTGTGGTTGTTGTCAGAGTCCTGAGAAACAGAGAGGCCAGCATGTCATTTAAACAAATGTATTACTGGGTTTCTGTGTGTGTGTGTGTGTGTGTTTCATCAGCAATGCCTGACTGACTTTAGTGTTGAAGTGAGTCGGAAATAGACCTCTGAGCTCTCCGTGTATTTCTGGACGAAGAGATTGGAAGAGACAGAGATAGTGAAGTAGTATAGTGTGTGTGTGTGTGTGTAAGTGTGTGTGAGTGTGTGAGTGTGTGTGCAGTTATATTCTGTTGCGCTGCAGCACCACAGCATCATCGTGCGCATGAACATTTCAACAGTAGTTTTTTTAAATGTTGAAATATAAATTTGAAGAACCGTCACCACACTATAAAAAGTCTTCTTGCTCTCCAACATTTCTGAAGCTTTGTTTATGTTGTTATGTTTTGTTTATGAGCACCAGAAATGGAATCAACTATACAAACATGAGTAAATAGATGCAGGACATCAAACTGATATCGGCTTTTTAAAAATATAAGCATTATTCACAGTGATTCCACACAAATAAGCATCAATATATGGACTCAATACATGATCAGTCATTTTTATAGATCGATACATGCATCAACCCAAACTGTCAAATGTTGCTCCTGTCTTAGAAAAAGCTGCTTCACAACCAACAAACTAAATACTTGTTATACGGCTTCTCATACATACATAATGTTTTTATCACTGCATCTTGTTGCAGTATAAATAAACCTAATATTTACATTGGCTGTGTGTTAGTTCAGTACTGAAAGGAGGACTGGAAAGAAGAATATCCGAGGTTTGACAGAATACATCCTGAGTGACTGAAAATACTGCTGAAAAAACACAAAAATATACAGTCATCACTTGGCAGCAACATTAAAGCCAAAGTGTGTGTGTGTGTGTGTGTGTGTGATGCACTAATCCAGGGGTGGTGGTGCAGTGATCTGTGTAGCCTCGGCAGGGTTTGAGAGCAGATGGTCAGAGCAACACGACTCCAGACTTGGGAATAGAGAATCAGGCCTGAGAGGGATTTTAAAGTGTGATACTGCTCATTCAGAGGCAAAGCTGCAGTTTGCTGCTATTGGTTTGAATTTTAGATTCAAATTATTATTATTTTTATTTACAAACAAATTAAGTATAGCATTGAAATTAAGTAGAAAATATGCAGAAATATGTTTTCTCATCAGGGTGGAAAATATCTGCTACTACAACTACTATTACTAAGTACAGTAAATACCACTGTTACTGCAACTACCACTTAATTTGTGGAACAGGGGAGGTCAGACTATTAAAACCATAATAATATTATATTAATTGAATGAAAATGTAAAAATATTCCCATGACACACATTAGAAGTAGTTACTATAAATCAGATACTGAGATGTTACTCTGTGTGTAAAGAAAATGACTGAATTGCTTTCTAGTTTTCACGCATGTACTGTAATGCTCTGTGTGCTGTAGAAGACGCCAGGCAGGGAGACGATAAAACATGCTGAGTGACATCTCATTATGAGCTGCTACCTCTCACAGAAAACAGGAAGCGCGAGGAGAGAGTGATGTCGCCACCGTGGTCCTGAGCGTCTTCTCAAGAGGTGACAAACTGTGAGGAGTACAGCTTATTAACCTCTGCCGGATGCTCCTTCACTGATTGTCACAATTCTCTGTCAGATTTCATTAAGATACGGCCACACACACACACACACACACACACACACACTCTCATAGTGAAACACACATCCAGAGAACCAGGATAAGAGAAAGAGACATTGGCCCTGAGCACCATCCAGTACAAATAACGAAATAACGCTTTGCCGTCACACACACACACACACAGTGGCTCATTCATTCGTGAGGTGTGTATGGAGGATGATTTGATGAATCATTCTTAATGTTTGACCTTGAACGTTTCCTCTGCCTACAGACAGCCAGAAGCCACATCGCTATTAATCCTCTCCAGCCTGTTTTCGTTGGCTGATGCAACAGCCAATCATGTCGCAGCAACAGACAAGACAATGCAGGATTGGCTGTCACATATAGCATATTTCCTTTACGTAAACGGCTGAGGGTACCAGGCCTGTACCAGTAATTACAGTAATCCACGGAACAATAATCGCAGCGCTCGAGTTCCACCTGAGACGTTTTGGCGGCGCACCACTTAGCTGTAGCATGCAGGTAGCATGCTAATGTGTGTATGTTCGTATACAAATGCTGATATCTCCATATTTAAACGGTATTCTGTCTCTTCTGTCCCTTTGAGTAAAAATAGCACATTGAATGTATTAAATTAAAGCAGTGTGAATGTAGCCTACAGTCGAGTCAACCGCCCTGCACGTTATATAACAGGCACCGGGATTTATCCAGCAGGCCTACTTCTGGCCTTTATCAGAGACCCGGCTTTTATTGGAGGAAATGTATCTGACTAATAGTCAGTTGTTTTTGTGTAAAGTCTCATAAGAGCCTGTCAGTGTATTCCAGCTCTGATATGATGGAGACTCATCTGTTAACCTACTGTTATGAGATGTCTCATTCCTGCTGCGGTGGGATTGTACTCAACAGACTGTAAAAGCTGCAATGAAACCTGCTTCACTGATCCCTGAATGCTAATGTTAATGTATTTAAGGCTGGAAGTTGATTACATCAAAGAACACAGTATACTGAATGAATCTAAGCATATTGATATTGTCTTCTCCCTCAGGTGTTTTACACCTGTCTGCTCCCCTCTGCCTCTCTTCCTCCACTTCCTGTTGTTGTATCCTTGCTCTCAGTGTTCATGGCTGTCCAGTAAGAATAGTCCAGATGAGGATATTTCCTTCAGTACTATAATCCGCCTGCAACAAGCCTCAGTCTGCGCTGGACTGTTTGACCGTCAGGTGATGTAACAGTCCTGGTTATTATTGACAGGCACCAGCTTGTGGGTAACAGCAGCTGTGCAGAGCTGATTGTGTTTGTAGACGCACAGCATATCGATCCATAATATCAAAACACTACATGATATTATTGATCCATAATATCAAAACACTACGTAATATTATTGATCCATACTATCAAAACACTACATAATATTATTGATCCATACTATCAAAACACTACATGATATTATTGATCCATAATATCAAAACACTACATGATATTATTGATCCATAATATAAAAACACTACGTGATATTATTGATCCATAATATAAAAACACTACGTGATATTATTGATCCATAATATCAAAACACTACATGATATTATTGATTCATAATATCAAAACACTACGTGATATTATTGATCCATAATATCAAAACACTACATGATATTATTGATCCATAATATAAAAACACTACGTGATATTATTGATATTAAACCTGACCTACTCATCCAGAGTATCATCGTCATTTTTTTGTGGCGTCTCAGATTTGATACCTTTGTGATAACGTAAAAACATCATTTGATATATACGATATATCGTTCTCACCCTGTCAGAGATGGTGTCTAAACTGAAAGCAGAAACCAGAGATATCAACCTGCACATATGACAACGTTACTGTGAAGATGTTGCATACAGGGCATTTCCACATGGTGCATTTGGCCTGCTAAAACATCCATATACAGTACAATCCATCTTTAATGTGTGTGGGCCACGTTCCTGCTCGACTCATGCATTCATTTTATATAAAACTCTGCTGCTGGTTATTTCAGCTAACGAACCTGCCTGGATGAATCTACTATATAGTCATCTACATTTATATCTAAACTCGACAGTATATGCAGTTATTTACTTCCAATACCATGAATGGGTAAATATCAGAATCAGCCTTTAAAACCTAATTCTGACTGAAAGCTACTATAAAGTACGGACTCCAGCCCACACATTCAACTGGAGGAGAGTTTTTTGGCACGTCGTCAGTAGCAAGTAAGCATCAAGATTTTAGAGGCGAAGGTCTGCTTTGACTTTCTCTTCTTTTCTTGGCAGCTGTGTGAGTCTACGTGGCCACCAGGGAGCCGTCTTTACTCACCGGGTTCTGTTTCTGATGGAAGACACAGACTAAGAGCACCTACAGTAGCAGTTAACCCTCAGTATTGCTTAGATGGGCCTTTAAGAGGAACAACAGAGCCACAGGCAGCCCATCACACTCAGCAGCTTTACTGAATTCATCCCCTACTGTTAACAAATGAGGTTGATTAGATGAGTTCACCGGCTATATGATGATAACACCAAACTGTTTGTGGTGAATGTAGTTTCCTGGTGAGTTACTTTCCAGTAATAAACCAGGCAGTAGTAAGTAAAACAAATGATAGTGAGTTACGGTATGTGCTCAGTATGCATCACAGAGCCTCTGGTTATATATATGTGGGATTGTTTGGCCACATAGCAGACGTTTCAGTTGAGGTTCAGGCTAGATGTATTTTTGGATGTCATCTCTGTACATGTGATGTTACAGGCTTTACTTCATGTATATTATGATGTATATTATCTGCTGCTGAAGGAGCCTAAACGTCCACACAGGGATGGATAAAGCTTCATCTCGTCAGGTTTCTGTGTCACGCATCAACTAACAGTGAAAAGATGGCAGTGATTGTCCTACAGTAGTAACCCTAACCCTAATGCCCTGAAATATGCATATCAAATATCAAAAGTATTGGTCTTTCTTAGTTTCCGTTTGTTTCTGGTTGTTAATTTCTCAGGTCCATCTTGGCTCTCTCTATAACTGGCAGGCCCGTTTACTCGTCTCTCCTTCACGTCCTCGCTCCATGTCTCTGTTTATCTGTCTGTCCTTCCCTCTGGTGGAAGGACATCCAAACAACAGTGCTATGACTTCACCCAGCCTTCGGTCCGTCCTTCCATTAAGATAAGATGAAACTGATCTCTGAGGAGGTTTATAAGAGCAGACAGTAACTGGAGACAACAAAGGAAAAATATTAGAATAAAACACATATATGATATGTTCAAATATGTATGTAATGTGTCACATGTATGGACATAAAAACATAGAAAACAGAGAAGAAAAACAGGAAGGGAAGAGTCATTCCTTTCTCACTCCATCTCCTGTTGCCATGGAGACGCAATAGTTCTCATAATTTATCATTCAAACTATGAGTCTGTATCAGCGGTTTATCTTAAATACATTTTAGGCATTCAGAAATTGCTGTCATCCATGTTAATTAAAAAAGAAAATCAACGTTTTTTTCAGCTTTTAATTCACAAAGCATTATGGGAAATCCATTAGAAGGATGATGGTAGAAGAAGTTTACCCATATTATCTGTCATTCGCCTTCTGGGCTGTCTTCACCCTGGATGGCTGACTGCATGACAACCCCATGACTCAGCGTTCCTCTTTTTAAACCAATCAGTCCTCTGAGTCGTGGTTTATGTACAATCAATAAGGCTCATTCTCCACGAATGCTTACATTGCTTCTCTTTGCCTCTTTGTGCCTCACAGTAACTTAGATATTCCTTTAATTATTTTTTTTTGTTGCTCATTCCTTGTTTTTTCTACTTCTTAATGCAGCAAAGCATTAAATGTTAGTCATCATTTGAACACAAGGCCAATAGAGCTTCTGTGGGTTTCATGTTCATTTCCCATTTTGTAATCAGCCTAATCAAAACGTAGTGCTGCAGCAGAGAAGAGCGTCCCAGCATCAGTAACCCGGCAGCTGTACATTCACCCCGTTCATCCAAATTAAATAGTTGTAGATTTGGGCACCTCTCGCCTCTCTCTCTCTGAGACGCTGATCCATCCGATGAATCTCCTGACGTCAATGAGCAGCAGCAGATCTACAACTCCTCTCAGCTTCTGCATGTTTGACATGGAAAACATCTTTCCATTGTGTTTGTGTAGAGAACATAATGGGTTATTGAACATTGTGTAACATCCAGAGGAAACGTGACTTTAGCCAGACAGCAGTGCTATTTGCTGGGATGATGAAGATGCAGCTGGTAGCATCAGTGCTGCAGTTTCGATATCGTCATACTGTTTACTGAATTACAGTGTTGCATCACTACAGTCTTTCAGAGTTCCTCCTTTATATCCAGTTATACAGTATTATTTGTGTTTCACTCTTTTTATGCTCATGGTTTATCTAGTTGTTCTCCTGGTTCCATTTCTATCAGTTGGTGTAATGAAGGAGTGCATGATACGATCATTTAATACTGCTGTAGTTTCACAGCCAGTTTTGGAGAATCTTGCTGAGTTTGAAGGACAGACTAGTGTTTGTGCTGTAGAAATGAAAGGTCGATAGTTGCTTGCTTGTAATGAGACTCTGATCCTACGAAGTGAAAGACAAACATCTTCACACAGCTCTCACGTTCAAAAGTAATGAATGTTCAATATTGATAAATCCAAAAAGAAACTATCTGCTTCACGCAGCTGCAGCTGAGTGCAGCGTTGCACTGATTGTTGCTGACATTAGATAATGATGCAGTATGTTGTAGCAGTTTCTGGTGCTTGTAGTTAATTTGAAAAAGGCAAATAACTTTATGTTATCATGCTTTTACTATTGAAAATTAACTGCAATAATATATATATATATATATATATATATACTGCAATAACATTACCTTGACCAACATTGATTTTCCACAAATCCGATTTAGGCTGCCAGTGTGTGACGCTGCGCCAGCTCTTGTTGTTAATAGTTAATAATAGTTAATAATAGTTAATAGACAGTCAGTCATGGATTCACAGCTTATTACAGCACAATGTTTGACCAGCTCGTGTTAACAGCACAGCCCTGCTTTACTTTATCACCCCATTAAATAGATGTACACACACACACACACACTCACACACACACACACACACACTCAGCCTTAATGCTGCTGCTGATGATTCTCGTGTTTCTTCAACTGGATGCAACGATTACTACGAGCACACGTGCAAAGTAGACCAGTTTTCTTTCAGGCATGTTTTCCTGCTCTATTTGAATAGGGTTCACTCGTTCTCTACTGCATCTGAAATACAACAAGTGATGAGATCACACACACACACACACACACACACACACACACAATGAGTGAAAACAGAGAGGCTGCAGGCTACAAGTGCTATAGACACTGATGCCACTGCTAATGGAATTCAATGTGCTGTGACACACACACGCACACACACACACACACACACACACACACTCACACACACACAGGAAGCAAGAGAGCGTGGACAAGGTATGCAGTTCCCAGAGGGAGCCAGCGCTGTGCTATTCTTAACCTGCTCTTTCCATAATGAACGTCCCATTCATACATCACATGTTGTGCAACGCAGGCTTTTCTGTGAGCGCTGAAACCAACATTTACATTAAACTCTGATACGCTGTGTTTACTGCAGACCTATAGATCTATAGTCATGTGATCACAGTGATCACATTCAGGAGCAACTGACCTGGTGTAAGGCTGTTAATTTAGACAACATCATGACATAAATGTTTCTGGATGAAAGCGAGTCCAATTAAACAAGGTAATAGTTAACAAGCCCTAGTGGATCTGTCTAATGAGTTTAGATGATAAAGTGCAGTAAAACACTGTCTTTCAGTGTGTGTGTGTGTGTGTGTGTGTGTGTGTGTGTGTGTGTGTGTGTGTGTGTGTTGTGGGGTCATCCTCTATTTCACACGAGGCCGACTGGGAAGCAGATGATGGAGGATGTTTCATCATTCAGCTGCTGTGGACACATATCCACACACACGACCGTCTAAAACCAGGCGTCTGAGGCTGAGGTCAGATTGGATCAAGCTGCCGTTGCCGCAGCCAACCATTGTGTGTCCTTCTGTCAGTGTGTGTGTGTTTGCGTGTGTGTGCTTGTAGATATATTTGAAAGTGCTGTGTTGTGTTTAGCCTCTAGGCCGGGTCTGTGTCAGTCAGGGTTAGCCCATGCAGTGAGGGAGACAGCTGGAGAGAGAGACGGTTGACTGGACAAGCCGGCCACCACCTGGATACACACAGACACACACACACACACACACACACACACACACACACACAGTAACAAGAAAACAAAAGAGAGGAAAGAAAAGCAAAAGCAAAGAGCGTCACTGAGAACACTATTGTTCTTCTCAAATTGAAATATTACATGGTAGCTGGAGGAGAGCTGGAGAGTGAGATTATTGCATTTTAAAATGCTGAACTGCTGTAGGAGGGGAAACTGGCACTGGAAATGCATCCCTTGAATATGTTCATGAATTTATGTCCAATGCAGGAGCTCAGCAGCGATTCAGGAAGTGATGTTCTCCTAATATAGCGAGGTAGGAGGTGACAGGCCTCACTTTTTATTAACTGTTTTAGTTGCTCAACCTTCACCACGCTAGATGTATGGTTAGTTGTCATGTGCAGATATTGCAGAAAGAAAGAATTTTTAGGACAGGTAACATCAAAAATCACTGTCATTGAGTGCAATCAGCCTTTTTGCAGAATCCTCTTTCTCTGGTTGTTTGGGGCCAAATAAGGAGTATAAGCAAGCACACTTAGGCTAACCTTAACTATCTTGGCTAAATTATGCTAACAGGCAGGTATTGCAATCAAGCAGGTGAGCAAACAGTCAATCAACACCCACACAGCAGAAACTAAAGCTACTATCAGTGTTCAAATCATATTAAAGGTAAAATGACCACACGCTCACTTGGTAGAGAGCTGGTGATCACACACCAGAAGATAAAGAAAGATCAGCAACACTGAGACTGTTTCTGTTCATAATAGAGTCAGAGCTCTATGCTGTTTGGGTCTGAAGATGATCATGATTGATTGATTGATCACATTGAATAACAGCTTCAACCCCACGATGATGACACCCTTTGAAAACCTATACCAGTCGCAACATAACTCAAACAAATGAGCATGCAGTCGACAAACGTAAACTGTGAGACATTAGCTGTCAACAGAAGAGCAGCTGAATGAGATCACATTATCACATCAGGCTGAGTGGATTAGAGAGCGAGAGACTGCTGCTGGTGACTCATCTGACCTGATTCTGAACAGCAGAAGCAGAAAAACCCAATGAAACACATCACGTACCTATCACCACACGTAGGATGCTATGCTTTCATATGCTGACTAACATTCAACCCACAGCTCGCCTCCTTTTGTTCGCTCTGTTTGCATGATGGGCGTTTTGGCTAGCACAGTTTGTTAAATTTAGCACTCATTTTGCATGACTAGCGTAGGAAATAAATGCACGTAACATTGCGTTCAGTGCAACAGTTCTGTAAATGAAGACGGTGCAGAGCGTCTGTGTGAAGCTAACACCTGTTCCTGAAGGTTGCACATGTAAAGTTTGGTTTGGCTCAACGTTTTAAGTGATGATTTTGTTTGTGTCTTAGCCGTTAGCACATGTGAAAGCCTCACGGGAGCTGAAATATTTCCACCACACCACTGCTGGTGTTTCCCAGCAGCCACTGGTGGTAGTACAGAGCGTCCAACTCCAAATACTCTTTGTATTATGAATTATTAATCTGTGACGCTTTTGTATTTGTAAAACTTTACCAGAGCCTAGAAAAGCGATTTTAAAATCCATCCCAAAGTAACGTCTAGTAAAAGCTAGAAAGCATTTATCATTCATCTGAATAGGTGCCATCTATGAACCGGTATCCAGATGCAATAATCATAATAATAAAAATCATGCTCTGCTATTTCGCAGTATGACACGTCTATCGTACACATTGTTTATTAGCTCAGAGTACGGACTCAAACAGGATGTTTTATTCATATGTTCAGTGACAGTCACTCAGCCTAGACAGATAAAAGTTTGCTGTATAATTATTTTTAATCAGTGTGAGCTTTAATTGGTCACAATCTCTCCCCTGAGCTCAATCATCTGTCTACAGTTGTGACTGCCAACCTGCCGCCTCGCTTCCTTAACTCAAACGCTGCTTCTATGTGCGTCACCAGCTGAGGTGAAATTACAGGGTTTGAATTAAAAATTGTGTTCAGCCACTTATCTCCCTCTGTCTTTGCGTTTTATTTGCCCCACTCACTCTCTCCCCATCACCTGTTCTCACCCTCATCCCTTTTCATAGAGGCAGCTGTGTCTAGTTACCATGGTAACCGTTGCGATAAGCCTTGCCAATCAGAGGCTGTGTGTGCGCATCTGTGTGTTTCGTGTTTAAACCCCCTCCCCTCCCTCCTCACCTGCCTGTGCAGTGTGTAATTACAGTCTACCCACTCACTTCTAAATATATTTCAACCCTTAGCAGGCACCTGTGGAAACTTCAGCTTCAGTACTTTGAGAACAAAGTGAAATGTTGCAGACTTTGCTTTCTTCCAGCCTGATGCTGAGGACACTCAGACTCTCTTCTCTCTTCACGACTAGTTGCTTGAGGGGAACAGACACAACACACGAGGAGATGAAACGAGCTGCTCACTTTTTCTGATGCTCGTGTCTTCATGACTACAGCTATCTGCTCAGGTCTGATTGATTGCTCAGCTGATAGGATGCCAAATCCACCTTTTTAAAAATGTAAACTTGTTAAAACATTTCCTGAATTCAATTTCACTGTATTTAATTACTATGTGCTAGAAAATGACGTGATGCTGATGTTTTATTATAATTGAAATGTCAGCTTTGAAAATTCACATTTCATGGATTCTTTAGTGATTTCTTTAAAGGACAAGTTCACAGTTTTTAAAGTTTTAAAACAGTCAGGAACCAAATGATCAGTGATCATGTGTTTGTTGCTGTAATCATCCTCCTGTTCATACTGACCATTAGATCCCTTCATAACACACTTTATGAAAAATTACTTGAAAATTTTTACCTTCTCAGTAAAAAAATTTACTCTCTCTTTTTTTTTGATAAAAAACAATGAATCTCTAAAGTTCTGAGGCAAGCTTCAGTCCAACATTGACTATTGAAGAAATGAGAGAATATTTCTAATGTCTTTTTCATCTATTCCTATTTAAATAAACAACATCTTCTGCAAAGGCTGTCTGTGTGGCTGCAGTGTTAACATTACATTACATTCACTTGTGTTAGCTGGAGGCGATGCAGCACTCGCCTGCAAGCTATAAAAAACACTGCATTCCTGTGTTTTAATAATGGCATGCACTGCCAACAAATGTAGGAGCATATTTACGATTCTGCTACTGTTGCTCATAATCAAAGTTTTGCAAATATCACATCTTGCCCTGGTGGATAAACGCGCCCACACGCATATTTTCCCTTCCTGCTGTGGCTCAAGTCCCACATGTAAACAAACTCAGAGTGTGCAGAGCGGTGTGAAGATGATCTGTATCTACGCACTTCAGGAGAAGCTGCTGTCTGGGGCGGTTGGTCAGCGCTGCCTGCCTGTTCTCATCTAACACACACACACACACACACACACACACCTACACACACACACACACACACACACACACAGACACACACACCTACACACACACACACACACACACTCCTGCTTCTGTTCCCTTCTTGCTGGCAGGTGAACGATTGGCTGTCCCTGACCACAATGCACTCTGCTTCAACCCTGCTCTTCTTTACACACATGCTACTGCACTGCTTTAAAAAGCCAAAACTTACATCCACATATTGATTTGCAGTAGACACACACAGCCTTCGATCTCAAAAGTCTTCTCTAATTTAACTTGAAGTCTAAATATTGTTCCTCTAATGCTGCTAATGCTGCAGCAGTCCCCGTTCAACCAACCGTGTGCCCTGCAGCGAGGAGGAAGACGAGGCTACTCAGCCTTCCCGTCAGTTTTATCTCAGCATGATTTGACACCTGTTATTTGTTTCCAGGAGCCACTGTGTTCTTATCTGGCAGGCTGTAGAGGAGCTGGGACAAACTGTGATATTAGGAGCGAGTTAAGTTGTGTGGTCTGAGTTATAGTAGCGTCACTGATGTGTATAGACAGTATTTATACTGTGATTACGTACTTTTCTTCTGCTTAGATAAAAATTGTAGCTTTGAGTGTTTTGAGAAGCAGAAATGAGCAGTGCTGTTTGAGATGTGTAGTATTTTACATACGAGGGGCACTAAGCTGTAGTTATCTGATTTGTTGCAAGGCCGTATACGTATAACTAACGCTGGATGAATCTGATATTGAGACTGAAAGGAGGACGATTCAACGCCGGGCTCTAACTTTGTGCATGTTCGTGTGTGTGCTGTATGATCAGAGTCAAATGATCAGAGTCTTGTAAATGTTCTCCGCCTTGTTCTGCCTCTGAACTGAACGTGTGCGTCAACAATGCTGCAATTAGCAGAGACGCCCAGCACACACATACATCTCTGTCTCTCAGTAAATACAGTAAGTAAAGGCTGCACTGCTTCATTCAGGCAGGCTAGTTATACTGCTAGTGCAAAGACAGGTGAGATATCTGTTCTTTAAAGCTGCAGTAATTGATTTTTATGGCAACTTGAGGGCAAAAACTCCAAACTTGACTTTTAGTGTATAAAATGGAATTTGGTTGAGCCAATGTTGACCAGAAGCAACTGACTGCATATGTAAAGCTGCACTGATCAATATTTTTAAGGTAACAATGGATCAAATGACCACGTGTAACAGTAATTCATCTCTATATGTTGCTCCCTGTCTACGTAACAAGGCAACACATTCAATACAACAACTTACAGTACAAAGTGACAATATGTCAGTGTTTAGAGCTTATCCTGCAGCCATTGAGAAGCAAAAGAAAATGTTTTAATGGCTTTAAAAATTCACATTGTATTAGCAGCAAATCTCAATTATTATGCATGAACTTAACCTGCAGCCAAGATAAAACAAAATGAACAGATGACTGTTTTTAATCCTCACTGAAGCATCGAGGATCGGAGGATGCTGGGACGACTGTGGGGAAAACATAAAAGGCTGAGCAGCAGACCAGAGAGATTACAGGCGAACTGTGCATGGGTGTGTAGGCCCGATGAGGGGAGTCGGATACAGAGAAGATAGAGAAACGGAGCTAGAAAGAAAGTGAGATGTGTCAGGATAACTCTCCAAAGGCTCCCTCTTCTCCTCCTACTCCATCGTCGTCGTTACCCTCCTAAGAGTGTCACACTTTCTCTTCAAAAAAACAGGAAACGTTGTCTTCTCCCTGCTCTGTTCTGATATCTGCTGAGACGGGACGAATGGTGGGAAAGAGCGAGGGATCGAGGGATGAGAGTGGGGTGGCAGAGCAGGAAGAGGAGGAGGAGGAATTGCTTTTGAATTGCTCTCAGTTGGTGTTATCTGAAACACTTCAGAGTAATGAGGCACGCTGTGTGTGTGTGTGTGTGTGTGTGTGTGTGTGTTGAGAGACAGGCTGGTCCTCAATTTGAGAATGAACCATTTAAAGGCTTGAAATTGGTGTAAGAGTTAAAAATAATGAGACTAAATTCAGGTCAGTGTATGATGCATGTTGTGATTCTTTCTGCACAAACACAACATTAAGGACTATGTCAGGATTCACCTGCACTGACACGCTCTTTCTCTGCATAATATGTCTGATATGTGTTTGTTGTGTTCACCAGGGGCCGCATGCTTAAACGATGCATACGCACAAACGCCATTTCCCACACATAAACTAGCATTTATTAAACAGACACACATTGGAAAAAATGAATAATGAACTACTGATATTGCCTTTTGAATACCATGGCAACGAAGGAAGCTTTGAAGCTTTAGGTACTGCCCTCGCGTACACACAGGTGTGGTCCTTGATCGAGTTTTCTGGCCCCAGATGATTTCAGAGTGACTGATGTGACTGATTTAGTGGTCAGACTGAAATCCAGGATATCTACATTAAAGTATTTTTAGCAGGGATCCAGTCATGCTCACATTAGCTCACCTGCCTGCTTAGAATCAATATTTTAACTGTAAAACTTGGCGTCTGCAAACTAGATCTACTGCCAAACATCTGACCAGCTGTCAACACCGCTCAGCCTGACAATGTGTCTCTGTAAAAGGCTTTTAGACGGTACAAAAGGCTGACATGGCTTCCTTTTCATCTCTCTGCATGCATCATATTTACTGTCTGCCTTTTTCTGTTTTACTAACAATATTCACCTTCAGTCCTGCTCGATGTACTGCAATTAAAGCAAACCTTGACCTTCATGATGAAATGTCAGGTTTGATCTATGAGGCCCAGCGTAGGCATCAGGCAGCACAGTGTTACATTCATTTGTTATGATCTACCAGCTGAACAAGACTACCACCACTGTAAGTCAATTCCTAGAAAAGTGTGATACTGATCTTGCTTTTATTTGCTTTGTATTCTGTGGATACACCGGTGCAGATCATGTTGGCTCAATCTGTAGGATTATCTGCACTGAGAAGCAGCAGGAAGGCACACTAGTCAGCACATTTGCAAAAATTATGTTAAAAAAACACAACAACTTCATGTTAAATTCTGCACTCAGCGACGGGACCTGTGAGAAGTCTGTGCTTTAAAAGGCCTTAAGTAGTTCACACCACTTGTTCTTTTCTTGTTTCAGGATAGTTTTAGAAAAGTCACAGAGGAATAAAAGCCATATTTCCACCAGCCTGTGAGCAATGTGCAAGCAGCTTGGTGTCCCATATCAAACAAACGCCTTGCTGAGCACACAGGCAGAAGTGCTGCAGATTTAGACGCTTGGCACCTTTACAGTCAAGATAATAATACCATTGTTCTTCTTTCACTATGTCTGAATTTAAAGCTCTACCAGGAGATTAAAGTAAAAATGAAGAATTGATTGAAGAACAGTACCATCCCCTCTAATTAACTGCCAGATTAGACCCATTGCCCAGTTTATATTCTGGTGTCAGGTACAGTGATACAATCCTCTGCATGCAAAACATGATAAACGTATTATCACTGAAATATAAGTAATATATTTATAATAATATAATATATATAAGTACATTCTAATCAGAAGCCAGTGAGCTCTCAGTCCAGGGATGTTTTACTCTCACGTTGCTCCGTGCACTTTGCTGACTCCAATTTCCAAATTGTCTAAGACACTAAAAATCCAAACAAATATAAGCTTCTTCCATTTGAAAGCCACTACAGAGCCAGGATTTCAGACCTAAAGGGATGTTTTCTCTGAAGAAGGCAGGTCATGGTAGAAGCTTTTTATGTAAGCAATAAACATGACATGAAAGCAGGACTTTTTCAGCTGTATTAAGTTATTTTCTCCTAAAATGACAAGAGGAGCAGATGATGTAATTCTCACATGTAGTTTGAGTGTGTGTAGGATAGGGTGTTGCTTTTTAAGAGAGTTAATGAATCTGAATACTTCAAACAGCTTTTTGGATTTCGTGTCAGAACCTTAAGAAAGACTTAATTTGACAGAAACTATTTATCAACTTTCTGAAACCAGTTCAAGCAGCATTGGTGTGGGGGGGGGGGGGGGGTGTCATGCTCCGTTCTTCAACACAACTACACCTGTCATTTTTCCACTGCACAGTCAAGTGCAACATGTTAAAAGTAAGTTATTGTTGTCAGCTTCCCGAATAATTTCAAATAAAGAGTGAGAGAAAAAGGGGGGTGGCAGTGAAAAAAGAGAAATAAAAATTATGTTCTAAAGCACAAATAAATAAACACGAAAAACACTCAGCTGATGATTCGGAGACAGAGACTCATTTTCCTCCTCTGCATTTCTCCTTTTCATCTATTCATATATATTATTATATACTCATGCAGCAGTAAATACAAAGAACAACAGGACACATCTGTGTGTGTGAATGCTGTGCCTCAAAGGCTGCTGTGAGTTTAAAATTGCTCATAGGTGTAATTTGAATGATCTACCAGGTTCCTCAGATGTGGTGGAAACACAAACAGACTGTAGTAAGAACTCGTGCTGGAAATGAGGCGTAACTGTTGAAGCTCTAAACTTCATGTTGAAGAACGTATCATCTCTGATTGTGTGCTGAGGCTGAAAAATTAAACCAATATGTTCAATGACATAAAACAATGTGCTGTCAACGTACAACTTACAGATGAACAGCCATGTGTAAAGGCCTGCAAGCTCTAACTTTAGCTAGTTTCATTCTGTCTCTATCTTTGTGATATTTGCTTGTTGCGTGGTTGTGTTTTGTCAATCAACTTATGCCCATTTAAACTGGAAACTAAAAATATGTCAATCCCTGCAGCTGATCCAAGCTTTTAGTCACTGTGGTTGGGTCAGGCTAAATTGGCATTTGCTTGGCATAGAGACGGCATCAGTGGGTGCAGACCAAATTTACTTTGGCGTCTGGCTCAGCTTTTAATGAATCAGGGCCACACACCAAACACAGCGCTTAATTCAGGTTGAAAAAACTGTACTGTCAAGTCTTACTGACTGATCTGATCTCATGACAGCGTGTTCTCAGACGGCGGCGAATAAAGCAGAAAACACGGAGACATAAACTGCAGCGGTATCATGGATGTTTGTTTGTTTTATTTTCCATTTACCCCCCAGAAGGAATGGATGTTTTAGCATTATGTAACATAAAACAATGTTGTAATATTTAACCTGGATCCCAAATAATCCCTGCTTGATCTTCAGGCTGAATACTTGGGATCTGGGCAAGAACACACGTTCGCACAGAGACCAGTAAGACCCTCCATCTGCTTTTTGGCAGCTCAGATTTTGATGTAAAATCCAGTCGAGGTGCTGAGCCAGTTTTAGCCTAATCAACGGATCTTTGATATGATGGTTCACATGCCATAAATCAGGCAAAAGTAGTTCTCACTCTCTCATCTTCCAGCCTCTTATCTTGTCAGAGTCCTGTTCATTAGCCAGGCTGTTCACAGATACCCTCCACACACACACACACACACACACACACACACACACACTTCTGCAGCCCAGTGGTTCAACTGATGAGCGAGACAGAAGAGCTACAGCTGAAACCCTTTTCTTTACTTTCTTTGTCTGTTTACTTGTGTCTCTCCGCTCCAGTGTTGACATTTTCTGAGACCAAGGTAGTGATGGAAACACACACACACACACACACACACACACACACAGTGCTTAAGCCGCCTGTCTTTCTCCTCGATGATTAAACCAGAGAGGACTGGATGAAGGGCTTTTATAACACAACACCTGAAAGAACGGACACAGGGAAAAAACACGCTTAGATTTCAAGTCACATAAAAAAAATAAAAAAAACATTTTAGGGAATTTAACTGCAACTAATCATTATTTTCATTATCAATTAATCTGATTATTTTCATTATTTAATCAGTTAGGTTGACGTTAGGTTTCTCATAACTAAGATATTCAGTTTACTGTCATAGCAGACTGAAGAAATCAGAAAATATTGATTATCAACAGTTGGTGATTAATTGATGAATTGTTGCAGCACTACTTGTTTTCTAGTTCAACAGCAGCTTACTGAGCTGAATCGGGCATAAGAAGCTTTAAACATATTTTGTTTCCATTATACTTGTGTATGTGATTTGCATTTTTTCCATTTCAGTGTTATAATGTGCTTTTTATAGAGCTGTCTATAGTCTGTGGGTCTGCTGGGAGCTTACTGACCACAGGACAGACTGCCAGACCTGATGTCCATGCATCTATGCCTTCAACAGCTACAGTCTTAAAACCTCCATGCAGCTCCAAAACGCCACATTTCAGCTGTTGGTCATGCTGCCTTTATGAGGGATTTAAGCCTCTATCCAGCACTGTGGTGTGTTGTCTGTAATTCAAATGCACACATCTCTTTCTCACACACACACACACACACACAATCGTAATCAGATCAGCGTGTTTTCCTGTGGATGACAGTGGGGGGAAGGGTGGGATGGATGGATGGATGGAGGGATAAATGATAAACTATTTCTCCACTTGTTCCCAACAAACCCCACGTTGCTTCTCTGTCACAAAGACAAAGAGTCATATTTTCATGTTGAGGACAACCTTTCACTTTTCAAGTTGTAATTAAGCTTTGAATCAGTCCATTCTGATTGGTGAAGAAAGCTGGCGTTAAATGGAAGTGAACCAGCAGATCACACAGACAGACAACAGGATAACTGTGTAGGGGATAAGAGCAGAAATAATCACTGCTTCTGGCTGCAGGCCGTCAGCTCGGTGCTTCATCTGTGTGATGCTGTTTCTACTTGAAGAACAGCTGCAGACACACAGCAGCTTTTTCAAATCATAATGACAGAAAACATTTCTTTACACTTCGGTAGTTATAAGAGAAAGTAGTGAACATCTGTATAACTGTATAACTGTAACTATAACTAGTCAAGAATGTCAATATTGGATAATTCTGCAACACTGCAGATTACAATCAGTGTTCAATACAGTCAACGTAATTCTTCAATATCTTTCTTAAACAACTGAAACACTCGGTCACACGGTGAGGGTTAAAAATCATTTATTGCAGCTTATTGTGCACCAAGCTACACAAAGTGCACACAACTTCCTGTACTTGCACTGAATAATAAATAATAAGGCATAGGATCAGGAAGCCGGGTTGGGTGTACATGCATCTTTCCTTTAGAGGCGTTCTCAGACGTTACAGTGACAACAAATGCAGGAGGATGTTGGGATGAGATGAAGCCTTCGATCCCCCTGAAAAAAACCTGGGCAAAGAGCTGTTGTAGAAGCCGAACACCGAAAGATGAAAGGACACAGTGGATAGGCTGTAATCAACTCAGAGTCTCTCACACACACACACAGGCACACACACACACACACACACACACACACACCAGGCCACTGACAGCACCCAGGCTGCATCCCGACTGCATCATTGAGATCTGAAAGCTAGAAAGGATGCAGACTTTATCCTGTGACTCTTCATTGACATTGAACCTCAGCATCAGCAGGTCCTGGTTATGTGTGTGTGTGTGTGTGTGTGTGTGTGTGTGTGTGTGTTGAAGAGGCAGGAAGATAAAAGATGAAATGCACTCAGAACTTAACATGTACTAATGGATCCAGATGGTGCTTATTATTCAATTAGAGATGGCTTTAATGTTTAGATTACATAATACAGTAACACACACACACATACACACACTTACACATGTACACACACTCTCGCCGTTAGCCGGTGCTTTTAAGTTTAAGCACGTGTTTTGGCATCACTAGTTGGAAGTTTGGCTTTCTTTTAAACGTGTGTGATCTTATGTGTTCACTATGTCTTCTATAGAATCAGACACTGAGGCCCAGATTAACATTTTTCTGCATCAACCCCTTGTGCAGATTTATTTTTGAAGGTAGAGAAGCATTTATCATGTGGTTGATGTGTTCTCCTGGATTTATTTGATCCTCTTATGTATATACTGTGTGCATATATGTAGGAGAAAGGTATATATCTGTGTTTGCATGCAGAGTGCTTCAGAAGTCAGTAGAACTGCGGCTCTCGTCTCTGAACATCTAAAACGAGAGCAGACGTGTTAAAAAGGGCTGGTCCCACGTTACATTAAATGTGCTCATTCAGTCACACATCACTGCAGATGAAACTATTACACATATAATTTAAAAACTAATGGTAAGATTTGATGTCTGCTGTCTGCACAGAGCAGAGAGAGGAAGAAGCAGCAAGTAAACAACCTGGAATAAAAAGATGTGGGTTATTTTTCACCACAACAACTGTTTAAATGATATTATATTCAGCTTGATTGGTGATAACTGCAGTGAGCTAACTGTGAGATACTGTTTAGTGCTAAATGTTTCAGTGATAACTCTCCAAACTGGAATTTATTGGGTTCAGCCAATGCTGATAAAAAGTCTTATTTCATATTGTGTAATGTGTGTTTGCCAAACGAAGGGACGATCACGCTGGACACTTCTGATTTAGTGAACAATGTGTTCGCCTGATCTGACGCAGTACATCTTTCACTCTGATTGGTTCTTATGTTGAGGTCCATTAACAATTCAGACATGTTCCTAGAGCCTTCATACGATACAGTTATACAATCAGGAAAAAAATAATTCAGAGTAGCCTCGTCAAAGACCAAAGTTTGAATCATAACTGAAGTGTTCAAACGTCATCGTCTCTGTGTGCAGCAGCCTCTTGATTTATTCAGCAGCCTTCCAAAGCTACTGTATGTAAGTCTTTCCCAAAAACAGACCACAGATTATACAACTCCGCCCCTTTTCAGATGATTATAACAAGCAAGTCACGACTTCGCTTTCACAGGATTCTTCATTTAAAGTCTTATTCAATCCAAAAAGAGCCGATCTACTGATCACGGATGCTGCATTTAATTAAAGCCAAACTTATATTTACTCATGTTCAGACGGAGAAAGAAAGCACGATGCTAGATTTGGTGACTGTATATGTTTCATGATATTTGGTAACATTCATCCTTATCTGCCTGTATACAGTAGAAACATTGAGGCCTGCAGCCAGACATTTCTGTTGCCACAGTCTTCACTGCTCAAAATTAGAGAGTAAATTTCCAATTAGACAACGATTAAATGATAATGAGTATAAGACGATAATGATAATTACCTACTAATGTACCTGACTGCAGCTCAGGAGGCTTCTGCACTCATCACACTGTTCAGTAGTATTCAACACCATTACAGGGATCAGAACAAACGTCCAGACAACAACAACAACACATAGTTGTCAATTGTGTCGTTTTTCAGTTGAAAAGTTGAAGAATTATTCATAAAGTAAAGATCTCTGTAGTCAAGGACAGATCTACTGCGGTGGCTTTTTCTCTGGTGGATGTATTAGAGGGTCAGACTGGAGGTGTCTGGTTTCCCATCAACAGTACAATAGTTTGGTATGCAGCAGTTAATTGCTTACTAAACCAGTTTTCTCTAAAAGGCTTCTGCCAGTGAAATGACACATCAATAGTTGCAGCAATTAAATGCTGCGTCTCCCTGTTGCTTTTCTTCCACGAAGTTAACAGTTTTATCCCCAAGTGTGCAGAAATCAATGCGCTGCTGCCAAAATGTAGTCGTTCACATCTGTTCCCCTGACGTCTTTCAAAGCATGAATTTATGATTAAAGACACATACGTGGTTCACTTCATGTAATAAATGACCTCTTGCATTGTCTGTTTGTGACAGCTTCTAACATCCTGCATCTCTGTTTGTTTGTTTGACTGAATTACACAGCGATCGCCTTGCTGATATTATGAAAAGTGACTTAATTAAATCTTTTAAATATATATTATTATATTATGGCAGATGGTTATTTTTTTCTCACCATCATAGTTAACGGTAGCTCCTTCAGTCTTCAATAGTTCTCATTTTCTTCATGTGCTCAAACTCACTGCAGGCTGGAAAATGACAGTGAAATGGTCATTATTAGACATCATCATTATCATCAGACACTTTGTGTGCGCGTGTGTGCACGTGTGTGTGTGTGAGTGTGTGTGCGTGTGTGTGTGTGTGTGTGTGTGTGTGTGTGTGTGTGTGTGCTGTCTCGTAGGTTTTCTCAGGAATTATTAGATCTTTTGAGGTAGTTCATCCTTCTGTCTAAGAAGAAACTGCATCCTTTCATCTTGTGTTTTCCTCCTTTCATACATGACTTCAGTCCAGAGGAGCACGATTCAGTTGCATTCAAACCTTCCTAAAGTTTCTTTATTTGGTCTGTAGGTTAGTTGATTTACTGTTGTGATGCCTCTGTTGCACAAACTCACATTTAATTCATTTTGGTAGCTTTTCATCCTGCCGGCTCTCTGGCAGCACACTGAACTCTAAACTAACCTTTAGCAAAGCCTGCTGGGCTTTTACCTTTTGTTTTCTCTCTGGTGGTGTTCATGTGGTTTGCTTTCAGTTTCAGCTGCTGGTAAAATCAGTCTCAGTGTATTTATTCTCAACTAAAGGACTAAATACTCCAGATTTGGATTAAACGACGCCCTGCAGTTTAGTGTAAATGCATCCTGAGACAGACAGACTGGATTTAAAAAAGCACCAATCATGGAGAACAAATCATGTAAACCACAGGTCAATGGTGTGTGTGTGTGTGTGTGTGTATTTTGACACTAGTTACAGTTTTATTGGATGTTTGGAGTATAAAGCAGGATGTTCCTACTTACTAACAACTGATTCAAAGCATAAAGGAGAAAAAGCGTTAAAGAACAGTATAAAAAACACGTTTAAATCTCTAGAATATCGTCAGGAAGTTTCTAGAGACAGAATAAAAGTAAAGTTCAAGTAAAAAGAAGCTAAAGGAAGTTCGTTCCTGCAGCTTTTACAGGGTTTGACAGCAGAGTTATATTCTCTCCTGGTGAATCTCAGTCAGTTCCTCAGCTGGGACTTTCTCACAGCTGACACATGAAATCTGTGGCATTTCTCTGTCATCTTATTGATCGGCCTGGTACCACTGTCATTTATGCAAACTCCTCCAAGGACACAAGCTGATCGATCTGGGAAAATGTGAAAGGAGCACTGCTGTCAGATCTTCTCTCCCTCCTGCTGTCTCTGTGTGTCCCTTCTCACACATCCACACCTAAAAAGATGCACGTTTTCCTTCACCAGCAGGAGGAAGGGAGGAAGCTGCTGTTGTAGACTTTAAATGGGATGTATTGATGTTAATGTCAACAAGAAAAAAGAAAAAAAAAGCAGTTTCCAAAAACAGGTTACAGTACTTGGGTGAAGTGCAGATAAATAATGAATGAATAACTGAAACACTTCATGCTTCATGTAAAGGTCAGTATGGAGGAAAATGTTTCTATATCAGCAGGATGGAATAATTTACCTTTTAAAACAGGTTTCTCATGTGAAGCAGCAGCCTCATTCATCCACCCGACCCACGACCTCCGACCTCCGACCTCTGTTCGCTCTGTAACGTGCTGCTGACGCTTCATCACAGAGAAAAACATCCTGTAGAAAAGTGTCAAACAGAAATGAAATTATGTGCAGCAGAATTTCTTCCTGATATCAGTATTGATCTCTGTGTGCAGATACCTACACTGAACTAAAAATCATATTCATTTATTTACCTGGAGGATTAATGCACAACATATTGTTATATTATCAAATCCATGGCTTCCTGGAATTCATTTCTTACATTAAAAACATCATTTTTAAATATGGCACATATAAACCATATCAGCTTTATTTGTTTTATTAATAATGTCAATATGTGTAGCCTTGATTACCATGATTAGTGTGTTTCATCACATGACTCTCAGGATTCTGCTTCATCCACTTCCAGCGCCGTCGAGAGACTGAACCCACTGAATAATTTAGATACGAGGAGGAAAGAGGAAAAGATTTTTTTTGTTCCTAATTTTTGCACATGAAAAAGAACAGAACAAAGATCCAAATGAAAGTACAGATTTTATATGATTACATTTTACTTGACTGTCAATATGTTTATTATTTCTAGAGCTGCAACAATTAGTCGATTAATCAATTAGTTGACCAGCAGAAAATGAATCAGCAACTATTAAGATGATTGAAAAGTTGTTTTAGTCATTTTGTGAAGTAAAAACTAAGATGTGCTGCTTGCAGCTACTCGGATGTGTGTTTATTTTTTATTTAAGCTTTTCTGCATGATAGTAAACTGAATTTCAGATAAAACAAAAAGACATTTTAAAGACGATTAATCAAGAAATATATATATATATATATATGTATATATTAAATATGCAGCATACAAATGACAGAATAGGACGAAAATGTGCATTATATTCACTGTACCAGGTCACTAAAGTCAAAGTCTTTTTTTAGTGAGTGAATGTGAGGAAGAAACAAATAGGAAATAAAAAACTAATGCTTTCATCTCCCAGCACGGCGTGGCGAGCATGAAACGTGGATGTCATTGTTTCTTTTGCCCCCTTTTCTAATTCTGTTGACGGACTTTGGTTCAAGGTAAACAAAGACTCTTTAGCTCCATCACACAGTTCAATGTGCTGAATTATTGACTTTGATTTTCTCACAGCAGGGAGAGAATCAGGGGAAGAGTGTCTCGTGGTGTAAAACCCGTTTGTGTCCTGGTCCTTCTCTCTGTGCCTGTGAGCAGGGGGATCACTGTGCTGTCAGATTATGGCTCTCTGACTGGCTGCGTGTATTTTTGGGACAGATTTAAAGGTCAATCTCATACACAACAGTTTGCTTGTGTTATTTTTATCCCAGCAATACATGACATCAACGGGTTTCTAATTTATAACTGTGGGGCATCACTGATGCTTCTGAGCTAATACTAGAAACATCAAGACACTGTGAGGTTTTCTGCAGCTTATACTGTATGCAGCTGTGTGCTGTCACAACTCATTATAGACATCCTGATACTGCAGCGCGTTGCTTTTCTCTGATGGCTGCACATATTTGTTGCAACTGATCTATAAGCTGATCTGTGCATAATTATGATAAATGATTAATGTTGTACTGCGTCAAGGTTTCTTCTGGTTGTCCTCAGTATTGGGTAGATGTTATAGACCCCCTTCAGACATGCTTTAGGACTTATAAACATCCTTGCTTGGAATAATAAATTGTCTAAAATGTTTTTTTCTGCATAGAAACAAGTTCAGTTAAAGTGAAACTTTGTGCACAGAGAAGAAGAAAAACATCCAACTGAAGGAACAAGAAGAAAAGTTTAAATAGAATTTGATTATAATGACGGTGGAAATGATGCATGACGTAGTTCAAGCACTTACAGGTACAGTTGATTTCACCTGTATTTCTATAGTAACAATTCCTCCTCTCTGTTGCAGGTTATATATGCACTGAACACGAAAAACGATGAGCACGAGGCGGCCATTGCCACTCTGAAGGAGGCGCATGAAGAGGAGGTGCAGCAGATCCTCTCCGAGACCAGAGAGAAGATACTGCAGGTTTATTCTAGTTTTATTTTTCTTCAGTTTTATGTTTTTTATCAATGCTGCCACACTTTCAAAGTCAAGGTTGATGCACTCTGAGTGAAATCAAACACAGGACACAGAATATCTTCCTGAACACGTAGACAGGAAGGAGTTTAACGTTTGGATGTTTTCAGAGCTGTAACACTTTTCTGGAAGGTAAATAAATTGATGACTTTGTGAGTTATAAATAACGTAATTAGTGGAGGGAACGTCCAAACATGTACATATATAAACATATATAAATGTATATGTGCTATACCTTTCCACAGGATGCAATGTCATTTAACAAATATTAACTGAACCCTGCACATTTGTTCCAGTACAAGAGTAAGATCAGCGATGAGATGGACCTGAAGAGGCGCATTCAGTCTCTGGAGGAGTCCATGGAGCTCCATGAGAGGATGAAGAGACAGGCTCTGGCCGAGTTCGAGAGTTACCGTCAGAGGGTGGAGGACATGCAGCTCTGCACCGAGGCTCAGGTAGACGCAGGAATGGTGTCTGTGTGCTGAGTCTGCAGTAAGATCAGGACGAGTGTGGTCAGGACTTCTCCAGTTTCCGCACCTGTTCTGTGTTGTATAGTTTGTTTAGTAACAGAAACAGAATCAACTTTATTATATATTTTTTTATGGAATATAAAAATATATAATTATAGTATAATATAAAAGAAATACTTGAAATGTTGAGGAAGGAGGACAAATCTGACAAATACAATGAAATAAGAACTGGATCAAACAGATAAAGGTCAATAACAAATAAAATCCATACAAGGAAAAACATTTTTTGTTCTAGGCTCTATGTTGCACACAATTCACCTTTTGAGCATCTGTTCAGGTGCAAATTTTACCCAGCAGTTGGTGCAAGTTGCCTGCTGCCTTAGTGTTAATACTAATTTCTGACTGTGCAGCCAAATGAAATGAAATGTGTTTATCTGTTTATCTCAAGCTGCCCCTGACAGATGTTTATTCTTTGAATTTATTAATTCATGATGTGTTTTCTTTCTGATCAGTGACGTTAGAGAGGTGCCGTTTCTGTTTCACCACCCAGCTTGTAGCTCTTTAAAACCCACAAACCTATAAATCAATCGTCCCGTTCGCTCAGTCCATGCTTCCTGTCTTTCCTGGCAGCACACGCAGCGTGTGGTTTCCATGTCGAGGGAGGTGGAGGAGATGCGACGGTCCTTTGAAGAGAAGCTGCGTACGTTCAGCCAGGCCCAGGCCCAGTTTGAGCAGGAGAAGAGGGCCGCTCTGGAGGAGCTGAAGGCCCAGCACAGACAGGAGATCCAGGAGCTCCTTCGCAGCCACCAGAGCCAGAATGCAAACTACAGTAAAGACCAGGAGAAACTGGGACAGCTCCATAAAGCCGAGGTAACGCACTAACTACTGCAAAAGTAGAGCAGCTTCTGAAAGCCAAAGCAACAAACTCAATCACTACAGGGAAGACCAGAGGAAAGTGGGACAGCAGTGACTCAGATATTAACTGATGGTGTACAAGTGAATCAAACATGCTGTGCTGACGTGTTACAGGTGGATTCCCTGACGGAGCGGGTGGAGGAGCTCAAACAGGACAAGAAGAGACTGGTGGAAGAGTACGAGGCCAAACTCAGCAAGGTACTGCTGTAACGCAGCTCAGCTTTGGATAATTAATGGTTAGAAAACAGTGAAATCACATTTGTCGGCACCGTTATGTTGACTGTGCAGAAAGTGAAGGTTGCAGGTTCCTGCACAGTGATGTGAGAATGGTATAATTTAAGTACTGCATTTAGAAGCTATTAATTTCAATAAAAGTGTCCTCACTGACAGTGAGCACTGTCAGCCAAGTCATGTTGGCTTCAACTCTCACTGGTGTTGATTATTCGAGCATGAGATTGCATTATGATGAGAAAGCTTTTCAACAATAGTTCGCTGCCAGTTTTCATGAAGAAACTCAGGAAAAATATGAGTAATAAAAACATCAGTGTCCATGCTTAAGGTCTGTCTGTCTGTCCCCAGGCTCAGGCCTTTTATGAGCGTGAGCTGGAGGCCATGAAGAGAACCCAGCAGCTGACCGCCGACAACCTGTTGGCATGGAAACGCACCGAGGCCGAGCTGAGGCGGGAATTTCAAACCCAGGAGGCGGCACTCCAGAAAACTCTCGGAAAACTGAGGGCCGAGCTGGCCAGGGTAACGGATGAAGCTCGGGAACACCGGGATAAGTCCCACAAGCTGCAGGCGTCGCTCAGCACCGCCGAGAGCAACGTCAAAGTGAGTAAACTGCTGTAAATTATAATCCTCAATAATTATTGGCCATATTCTGACCTGCAAAAAGTATCCTCTGTAGTAGATACTAAAATAGGTAACAGTTTCCATGGATAGTCCACTTCATTGGTTAAAATACATGTAGCCATGTATGTGTGGATGGATTCTGGCTGCCATGTGTACAAATGTGTTCATTTCCTAAGTTGTCTTTGTCTTTGGAGTAGACTCACATGATTATCTCCGTCGTTGAAAATAAAGTTGACATGTGCTCCGGGGGAATTGCTTAAGTAGGTCTGGTTTGTTTTTATGATCTGCTCTGAAGTTTGTGTGGAATTATCCCTGATTGCAGGAAGCGTCCCCTCCCTCTCTGTGTTACTGAGAATATGATCAAGGTCAGCAGTGGTTGGTGTGCCTGGAGTTAAAAACTTCATTAGCTATCACAGCAATTAAGTGTAACCCAGATAAAGAAACGAGCGTCTATGTGATGCTTGGCTGTTTTAGTCTTCATACAGAACATAGCTGATATATTGTGCTGCTGCTGAGGTAATATCACAATAATCTCTTGATAATATCCTCAGTCTTTGAACATATCTCTTAATCCTTCAGCTGCTGCTGAGAGTTTGTTGTTGAGAGATAATAGATTCAAATTTAACCTCAACAAGATGTTTTAATCTTTATTGGGATCTATATGTCACCACACACACATCTCACATCCTGTTATTCTTCCTGTCTTGCCCAGTTAGCAATCACTGGGTTGGTAGAGTGACATCTTTACACTCTTTTCATTATTTCTTTTCGCTTTGGAAAATTAAAATTTTGCACCCGCTAATCTCGGGAGGCATAATTACTGTAGCGGCACTCGTTCTGGGTAGAAATAGTAGCATCAAATATCAACTTCACACCAGCTCTTGTGGCTGGTGTCAGGATGCTACCGCTCCTCGCTTCAGTGTTTCTGTCATCCTCCTTTAGTTTATGATTTCGTAGGCGAGTCTCCAGAGAAACGCAAGCAAATGATCGCTTGGCGTAATTAATGACTGAGTGTTCACAAGCTTCTGTAGGAATATGCGTACCAAAGCGTACAAATTATCCCCCAAGTGAAATACTCGAGTTGTGTTAAATTGCTGTTGTAACTGTCTTTGGACTAAATGCTTGACGCTCAGGTAAAGCATATCTGATCAATACACAATAAATCATCTAAAGCACAGTTTTCAGGGACTTTTATACTTAAATGGAACTGCAGGATTTAGCCAGGTCCAATAAGAAAGATGACTTAATGTGGGTAACAATGGGATTCTTCTTTTAGCTCAGATAAATCATCTTCTCCAGTTAATTAAACTATTAAACAGTTTCAAGCCCTCCAGTCCGACGTCAGACACATACAGATGTACGCTCTTCATCTGGGGGAACCTTAATAACTACTAAAAATATCTCATCATTGTTCCTGATGTTTTCACATAGCAAGCAGACAGGAGTACATTGTCTGACATGAAGAAAGCTGCACTAAATGAACAAGAAAAACAACAACACATGTTTAAGTGTGTACTGAAGACAAAAGGCAACATCGACTCACACAACATACATCACAGGAGACGCTTGACTCGACGCTATAAAGGTTTAAATTTGATACCCTGGTTCTTGTTTTGTCAACCACCTTCTTGAAATGATTTGTGCCATAAAGCTTGTGATTCATTTCCGATTAAAAACACATTAGTGAGATGCAGCGGGTGCCACGTGCACGATGCAGGAGTCAAAAAGTATTGAGAAAAGAACTCATGCATTTCTTTTCTTTTCACGGGAAGTGTAGAAAACAAGGACAATATAGCATAACAGCAAAAAGCAGTTTGAATAAACTGGACACGTCTAATTTGTGTGGTTATTATCATACTGAGGTTTCATTGTCTCTGCTGTAGCAGCAGTAATTAAGTTTGAGGGAGGCTGTTTGATGGGATTGAAAGATGTGAAATTACCTCTGGTGAGTTCTTACAGAGCACTTTAGGAGTGTGTGTGTGTGTGTGTGTGTGTGTGTGTGTGTGTGTGTGTGTGTGTGTGTGTGTGTGTGTGTGTGTGAATCCCTGAAGTCTATTCCTTATTAACTGAGCACAGTGAGTATTAGGAATATGCTACCAATATGCTTCATTCTGTAACTACATGTACTGTAGGTGTTAATGCTCATGATGCTTTACTAGAAATAGACTATATGTAATATATCATAATATCCCAGTAACTGTCCTTTATTTGCATCTGTCCCAGCCTGTTACAAAATGCATTTATTAGCTTTCTTAAGATGTCAAAGTGCAGAACAGTAGGAATCCAGCTAATACTAATATTATTAATATTTTCTCAATTTATCATTAAAAACTGTGAAAATGCCTGTTATAATTACAACAAATTTTTTTTTGCATATTTGCTTTAAGAATTACTCAAACAATTTGTCTGTTATCAATCGACAAAAACAGCACACCTGGACAACCAAGTGCTCACTTTGCTCACACAGATCAGGGCTATTGATAACTGTACGTTGTTTGACAGATTAATCAATACTTGGTGTTTCATCAGTTTCTCGTCTGTTTTCTTTAACTTACGTCTCTTCTGGGTAATGGTTCTCATGTACTGTCAGTCAGATGTGGCTGCTACCTACGTCTTAATGGAGTTTCCTTTCTTCTCCTCTGCTCTCTGTTGATCGAATCCCTCTGCAGGACTTAACCAAGCAGCTGGACGAGGTGACGCAGAACTCGGAGATCGTGGAGATCCGTCAGAAGGAAGCTGAATGTGAACTGGAGGCAGCCAGAGATCGAGTTCAGCAGCAAGCAACTGAAATACTGCTCAAAGCTAGTAAGCCTCTCCTCTCCTCTCCTCTCCTCTCCTCTCCTCTCCTCTCCTCTCCTCTCCACACTGCTGAATATTGAAGCTAATGGTATTCCCAGGCCCTCAGAGGCAGCAGGAACCCTTCTCACATCAATTATGCCCAGTTTAAGGTGTGTGTTGGTACACATGACGTATCTCCATCTGTACTTTGTCTAACAACATTACATAAACGTTACTGTTTGAAATGTGTGAGCAAACGCAGCAACTTAGCGCAGAATTATGCTCGACCCATTAGCTCCTACGAGCTTCTCATTCCCAGTGAAATGCTTTATGTGCATATGAGAGAAGCTCCAGCTGACAACTGTGACAGATGCATTCACTGCCTAGTTCAGACCATGAGCATCTGCATTTATTAAAGCTGTAGAGGAAAGAAGGCATTTTGTCATATCAGGATGACAGTTCAGCCCTTATCCTCAGTTGATTAGAGACCTACTAGCACAACATTTAAAAATGTTAGTGCTAACTTATTAAATATTAAAGGTTAATTCCAGTTTATTGCAACTTGGCTCCCTTTTTGTAATTTTACCAATAATTGACTGTCTAATCTAACATCATAATCACTAAACTCATTTCTGCCATCAGGTCTGAAAGGGAAATGAACGAGTAAACCACAAACAAACCAGTAATTCAGGCTGACCATCTGAACCAAGCTCCTGTGAGGTTGGAAATAACCCCTCATCATTGCATAGAAACCCCCCCGTCTGATTTCCTTTTAGCAATGTTACTGGATCTCAACCTAAATCACAACAATAGGATCCAAGTTATAATGAGTTGTAATTATCCTCTGAGGCCAGCAAACCTCAGCCTGAGTTTTGCATCAACGCCCACTGACAGCCAATCAAAGCTTTGTAGGCAAAATGAAAGACGTGGAAGTCATTTCTGCGTAACTCGCCAGCAATTAGACCATCCATAAAAAATCAACTAACATGGACACAATCGAACCAATGAAGTGAAACAAAATGTCAATACAGTGAAATTTAGTGAAACTCCGGGACCAAGTTAAAATTTGCGATGTGCTGACAAGATTTTATTTACCAAGCGTGTTACCTGCACCGATAAGGAACCTCCAAGACCGACAATATGCAGATGACATCACTTTGTATTCTTCTCACCCATGTCGGCTCTGTCCTGTTCTCCTTCCTGTCATAGGTCAGATCAGCAGCCTGCAGGCCACCCAGATGACTCAGGAAGCAGCCATCAGGGACCTGGACAACGAGCGGAGCCGCCTGAAGGACAAAGTGCTGAGGATGGAAGAAGAGAGGGAGGCTCTGCAGAGTCAGGGCCAGGCCCTGGACGAAAGGCAGAAACAGCAGATCCAGTCTATGGAGAAGGTGTGTGTGTGTATTTTGTATTCACAACAGATGGGAATAACAATGTTATGAATAACCACTAAGTCATCAAGATCATGTGACTGAACTTTTCTGTAGACTCGGCTAGACTTGGAGTTAAGGCATAAAGACACCAGACACCAGCGAGCATTACGTGTACAGGAACATGTAATATGCATGGTAAGATTTTAGAACATCATAATTTCAGAGTAAAACAAGGCAGATTGTCCCACATCATCACAAGGAGGAAGTATTGGAAATGAAGCCAAATGAAGGGCAGGTTGAAGCTCACCTAAAGTTATTTAACATGGATACCAGACAGCTTAAAAATAACACAAAACCACACAAAGCCTGATATGTTTGAGTCATCCCCACATTTAGCCCAGAAGGAAAAGAATATGTTGACCTATAAATCCTTAATATGAGATAGCAGCTTTCTTTAATTCCTTTAGGTTTATCCTTTTTACGTATGAACATTTGTACAGTATGCAAAGAAAGACTCATTCACATCTGTTGTACAATACCAATTTTACTGATGATTAAGAAGAAAAGTTTAATGCTTTGTGAGCAAAATGAACCTTTAGCCTGTTGAAAGGAAACCTGTCGATCACTTACAAAAAATCAAAAGCTGCTCCTCTTTTTACAAACCAAGCAGGCTTAAAGGTCAGATGATTTAAGGAACGGTGCAGTCAGCAGACCAACCACAGCCTGCGGTCAGTGTCAAGTGTCGTTGCTTCATGTGTGTTTTCCGTCCTTTTATCTTTGACATTTGTGCGGTGTAGCTCTCTGCAGCAGTTCTCCCACTGATGGAGGCTGCTGTGAATTTAAATGTCTTCCTGACAATAATGGAAAATCTTGCTCCTTTCTGTTATGGCAGCAGCAGCAGCAACATCCCATCATGCTCAACTGATTTCTGCTTCAAACGGATTACACAAAGTAATCTGGTTTTGGTAAAATATGCGTTAAAAGCGAAGAATGAGTTTTCCAACTTCTTTACGTCAGGTAGTGATTTGTGGCTCAATTGTGTTTGAAAATGATCAAACTGGAACAGACAGAGCATTTTTAGATGTTGATAAAGGCACCAGACTGCGACTGAAGATATCCTCATTGTTGGTTGTCTGTTCCTGTGCTTCGTGTCAGGTAATAGGTGTGTAACCGCGTGCATGTGGCTCTGTTTTGGGGCAAAGTCTGGCTAATTAAAACCCTGCAGAAGAAACGGCTGCTCTCCTGTTTAAACCAAATGAGCTGCAGATTTTAAATGTATTTGATCTCCAAGGAAAATCACTGTTTGCTGTGACCTTGTTTCATAATATACCAGCATCTCTGTGACAAACCCAGTGAGCCCACTGTTGCCCCGCACAGGGGGCATTTATTCTGGTCTGTCTGCTACACAATATACATGGCTTAGCAAATGTCCTATTAGCAGGACTTTATTCTGTCTCCTTTATGTCCTCTAAGTTACATCCTTTGGATTTTTCTCATTATTATGTTTTCCCTCTATATGTGGTAGCTTTGAAGACTCCAGCTGAAACCAGAAGGAACATACAGTAGTGTTATATTCCTTTATACCAACCAATAATCCCACTGTCTGTAATTTCCTTCAGATGCTTGACTTTTCCTGCTTTAGGTATAACACATTAAAGTGTGAAATGGTGACAAAGCTGATTTCAGATAGAGACAGACAGACTGCAGGATTGATTCCTTGGCTGTCACTTAGTAAACACTGCAATGTGGCTGAATAATACAGCATATGGTGTGAATGTCAGCCCAAGCTCTGCCTTGTGTGTGATCACAACACTCACCTTCCAGCATATTTTAAACGTGTGTGTGCATGCATATTTATTTTCTGTGTTTGTCAGACCCTCCGTGAGGAGAAAATGTCCCACGAGAAGGACATGAACAATGTGCGAGTCCGATACGAAGAGGACGCCAACCAGATGAAGGAGAGTCAGGCTCGAGCTCTGGAGGAGGTGGCCAAGAAACACAGAGTGACCCTGGAGAACGCCCTCAACAACGCTGAGAAGGACAAAAACCGCCTGCTGGCTGTGAGCACACACACACACACACACACACACACAAATATATTTGTATTGACTTCAAGGTTAGACCCAAATGCAGGGTTGATGCTGTTCCCTTATTGAAAGTCCTGTAGCATAAAGATCAGTGTTGAACGCCTGAAGTGTCTGACACACTTGAAATGGAAAAGATATGTTGTTCCTGCTATGATGGAAACAAAAGAATCTGTGGATGGATAGAAGATGACAATTAATGCAAAGTCTTGGTCTTCCTCGGTGGAAAAAGAACAGCTGTATGTTTTAATTGATCCTGCGTCATCAAGCCGTGAAGGAAGTGGAAGGATTACTGCCTACAGAGACCGGGGCAGGAAGTACATGAAGTACATGTGTAGTGAGAAAAAAAAGTTGTGAGAGTGAAAAACGAGTGCAGACCATAAAAGTAAAACAAGGAGCTGAAATACTCCGCAGAGTTTGGTTTGCATCATATTTGAACTGCTGCTAACATGATCTAAAGGTATTGAAATCTGTAAATTGGCTGGATAAAGGCAGATATGAACTAATATCAGATTAAACAGCATCAGTATCAGATCTTCACACATGACTGCTGTCAGCTCGCTCTGTGTTCTGGAAGGTTTGCAGCAGTCACATCACTTCAGTCTGTCCATGTTATGAATGAGTGGTGATTATGAATGACAGACATTGTGTAATATGTCTGCATATATTTTCATTTGATCAACAGCGGCACCGCTGACCACAGTGTCTGGTACCATAAATACTCTAGGCTATAAAGTCCATTTCTTCCTCTGCTGTTGGGAGGTAATCATGAACCTGTTCAGAGAGGAGACAGAATTACTTCCTCACAGACACTCTGTGAACTGGTTGAGGGATTTGAACAAGTCACAAGCCTTCCTCTCTCACCTCTAAACTCACTCTGCATCATTCACCATCTGCTGAGAAGAAGCTCTGAGCTCTGTTCACTTAAAGACTGTGAACTGTGAGCGTGTAGCATCTCATGGAGAGCTACATATTGTCAGAAATGAATAGAAATATGGAAGAAGGATACACAGTCGACATCCATTATCCCTCTCATTAATTATTATTTTAATGATTATGAGCAAAACAGCACATTATATCAGCCAAAACAGTAGCAGAAAACTGCAGACTGTGTAAATAAAAGAGCTTTCATAGGGGAACAGTGTCCATACATATTTATCATAGACTACATCTGGTGTTTTAGAGTCTAATTACTGGAAAACTATTAGACATTTGGAAAAAATGAGGGTTAATTTCTACTAAACGTGCTGCTAAGAGAACGATAGTTTCCACTTGGCTTATAGAAACGTAGAGCTGCAATGTCGATTAATTAACTATTTTCATACTTAAGTCATCGTTTTGAGTCATTTTCTAAGAAAATATGCTAAAATTCTCTGATTCCAACTTCTTAAATGTGAATATTTTCTCGTTTCTTTAGTCTTCTGTGATAGTGAACAGAAATCTTTGGGTTGACAAAACAAGACATTTGAGGACGTCAGAAACACTGATCGACACCATGGTCTGACATTTTATATACTAAACAATAAATCAATGAATAATAAAATAATAGATAATAATAAATGATAAAGATTAATCAGTAATAATAATTGTTCGTTGCAGCCCAATAACCAAGATGATCTTTTCTATTATTTTCTTTGTACAACTGTCCTGCTTTTCCTGAGTGTGCTTTAACTTCTTATCATCAAAAAGAGCAAAAATAATTAAAACAGACAAGCTGTTGCTGTTAAAATAAGCACTGCAGGAAAGACATGAGTCAGTGAAGCTAATGCTGGAAGTGGCGGTTAAATCCCTGAAGAATTCAGCAGCAGCTTGAATGTATAATCACAGTGGCATAGCCTCGAATAACAATGAACTGTCTGCAGTCTACAGTATATCATCTAACATGCTGCTGTCTTAAAGATGGTCTGTAACATAACATCATGAAAGTTAACTTACGTTGGGCTCAATGTATGAAGCAGCAGTTCCTTTTAGGTTTATAATCTCTATATGCACATGGATATTAAAATGAAGCATTAATCACACGCGGTAGAGTGACAGGAACTCAGAGATATAGACTAAAATACATCAAAAAGGGGCTTTACCGATGACTAAGAACCTGGGGAACCCAAAGAAGGAAATGCAGCCTACTGACGTGGGAGCGTGTTTCTATTTATCACCCATAAATGTAATTTAGGACACCTAACCTGGAGGAGCTTCTAAAGAGATGTGCCCTCCAAAAAAGACAAATAAAAACAAACTGTCAGTGAAGCAGAGATGTGGTGTCTGATGGGGAACCACGTGGAGACGATCAGCAGTCTGCCTGATGGGGAACCACGTGGAGACGATCAGCAGTCTGTCTGATGGGGAACCACGTGGGGACGATCAGCAGTCTGCCTGATGGGGAACCACGTGGAGACGATCAGCAGTCTGCCTGATGGGGAACCACGTGGAGACGATCAGCAGTCTGCCTGATGGGGAACCACGTGGAGACGATCAGCAGTCTGCCTGATGGGGAACCACGTGGAGACGATCAGCGGTCTGTCTGATGGGGAACCACGTGGAGACGATCAGCGGTCTGTCTGATGGGGAACCACGTGGAGACGATCAGCAGTCTGTCTGATGGGGAACCACGTGGAGACGGTCAGCAGTCTGCCTGATGGGGAACCACGTGGAGACGATCAGCAGTCTGCCTGATGGGGAACCACGTGGGGACGGTCAGCAGTCTGCCTGATGGGGAACCACGTGGAGACGATCAGCAGTCTGTCTGATGGGGAACCACGTGGAGACGATCAGCAGTCTGCCTGATGGGGAACCACGTGGAGACGATCAGCAGTCTGTCTGATGGGGAACCACGTGGAGACGATCAGCAGTCTGCCTGATGGGGAACCACGTGGAGACGATCAGCAGTCTGCCTGATGGGGAACCACGTGGAGACGATCAGCAGTCTGTCTGATAGGGAACCACGTGGAGACGATCAGCAGTCTGCCTGACGTGGAGACGATCAGCGGTCTGTCTGATGGGGAACCACGTGGAGACGATCAGCAGTCTGCCTGATGGGGAACCACGTGGAGACGATCAGCAGTCTGCCTGATGGGGAACCACGTGGAGACGATCAGCAGTCTGCCTGACGTGGAGACGATCAGCAGTCTGCCTGATGGGGAACCACGTGGAGACGATCAGCAGTCTGCCTGATGGGGAACCACGTGGAGACGATCAGCAGTCTGCCTGATGGGGAACCACGTGGGGACGATCAGCAGTCTGCCTGATGGGGAACCACGTGGAGACGGTCAGCAGTCTGCCTGATGGGGAACCACGTGGAGACGATCAGCAGTCTGCCTGATGGGGAACCACGTGGAGACGATCAGCAGTCTGCCTGATGGGGAACCACGTGGAGACGAGTCACACAGGTGTTCAGGATGCCTTCACGCTCTCATGTGCTATTTTTGGCTGACGCTAAATTTGCTTCTCCTCCTTTGCACACACAAAGAGACAACAAACAACTAATCAGGTTGACTTGTTAACTTCAGGACCAGTCACACACTTTGTCATTCAAGTCAGTGGGAAGGTGTGTCCAAACTTTTGACTGTCACATATTCTGATATTTGTCTCTCTAAATAATTAAAATAATAAACATTCTGCACATAAATTTTAATTATATTAAGCTCAAAATCTTCCAAATCTGAAACACATCAGGAAATCAGGGTGTGAAAAAGGTATAAAGGATTGACATTTAAAAGGGTGCAGATGAAAATGCGTCTTATAAGATGATGACATTTACTGCACATAAAACTGTATAAAGTGAGTAAAGTCATCAAAATTAGGACAAAATGATGTGATGAGTAACGAGATGGATGTGAGAGTTGGCTGAGGGATGTGACTCCTGAAGCCAACCAGTACGTGTGAGTGTGTGTGTGTGTGTGTGTGTGTGCGAGTGCGAGTGTGTGTGTGTGTGTGAGTGTGTGTGTGTGTGTGTGTGTGTGTGTGTGTGTGTGTGTGTGTGTGTGCGAGTGCGAGTGCGAGTGTGTGTGTGTGTGTGAGTGTGTGTGTGTGTGTGTGTGAGTGTGTGTGTGTGTGTGTGTGTGTGTGTGTGTGTGTGTATGTGTGTGTTTCCAGCATAAATATTTTACTGCTACTTACTTAGCCCAGAGTGGCCAACCTAACAGGGCCTAAGCTCATACATACGGTCTACACCCTCTTCTCAGATGGACCTTTTACACTGCTTGTCTGCTGCATATTCTATGGTTGATATTTTTACTTCATTACCTTTTTTAGCTCTTGGGAAGAACATTTCTGTTTAGTTTCTGTTTATCCTTCAGATTCAGCTGAATTGATTCAACAAAATCAGTTATTCAGTGTTTCTTCCCAGTATGTATTGTGTGTATCCTTGAGGCCCAACAAACATATTGTGTGTATTTCCTCATAAGGTTTTGCAAAGCCGATATTTGAATATATTTTTGCAACTTTTCAATAACGTCATCTAATGTCAGTAAAACTGCACAAAAATGTGATGCAGCACACATGCATGAGTTACCCGCTCGTCAAGACACCTCTATTGGTGATCAATACCTCCACAGGCTACCTTTACACTGACTATACTGGTGTGTGCAGGTATGTAGGAATAGAGCAATATGAGATATCCTGATGTTGATATGAAGTTAGATAACCATAGACGTTCCATTAAAACAACCTGCACCAAAAAAATCACATATGAAACTGGGCTTTAGGAACGCTTTAATGAGCCTGAGGTCTGGCTGTTTCAAACCAGCCAACCACTAATGAGACTGCAGCCGAGGCGGCTCCACCCGCATCAAATAGCCTCGTCCTTTATTCCAGTCACATACGGCCACGTGAGAGCAAGCGATCAAGTATTCTCTTGCATCAAAGTTACATAATGAGGACGTGTTTTAAATTGTGTAGAGTGATCACAGCTGACAGCTACATTAAGAGAAGAGCGCTGTGCATTTACATAGTTATTAGATATGCATTGCATATGCAGGCTGCCTCTTCTGGCCCTGTGTGATTTTCATGGCCTCATATTCCCTCCCACTGTGTTCAGATGTGTAGAAATAATTTGCTCTTGTTCACTCCTGTTCATGATTATGCTCTCAGTGTTGGTGAGAGAAATGTCCAGAATGAGAGTGACGGAGGAGGAGAAGGAGGAGGAGGAGCAGGAGGAGGAGGAGCGTCCACTGCTCCTTCAGTCATGTGTTTAGCTGCTTCTCTACAAAACGTCGGGGCAGACTGATGAGAAGAAATGCGTCTTTGTTCATCTGATCCAGGTTTCATCACATCCAGTTAATCATCTATTCTTTCATCAGCTCCATTCTTTCATCGCTTTAGGCTGGATCCAGACTTTTAATGAACAGGTCTGCTCCACCTTGAACATGATCAGACTGATAGGAGTCACCTCATGTTTTCATATTTTGTATTTGTCAAATATATTTTTTGATTCAAGGTTTGTTATTTTTTTTGCGGCTGTGATTAGAGAGTCAGATGTGTTGCATGGCAATAAAATTACATCCAACAAATGTACACTTCACATACGACATACAGTCACAATCTCACTGTAGAAAACACGCTGGTAGCATCACAGGCTGTAATCAAGTGAAACTTTAAAGCACTGTACATGTTTTTGATTAAAACAAGACATTTGATGTTACAGTCAATGGTTAACATACAGGTGTATAAGTTCACTAGCTAACTGAATCTCTAGTATAGTTTTAATAGTCACACTCTGGAGGATGCAGGACAGTGTTTAAAGCTGCACTAATTAGTTGTTTTAGCATCTTGTGTCGAGCAGCTCGCTCAGTTTTCTTTGAAGCATGTCATTGATATTGTTTGAACTATTTATTAAATGCATTCTTGTCTTGTCAGTTTCTACCTGTTGGTGAAGTACAAGATGCCACGAAGGATCACGAACAGTCAATGCACCGAATGTTTTTTACAGCATTACAAACTCCTGCGTAATGAATAACGGTGGCAAATTTCATTCGACATTACAATAATTTCTCTCAGCTCTAATTGTCCTTGGAAAGCTGCAATCATTGCACACTATAACAGAAACCGTTGCCCATTCATCAGCTGGCGTGATAAGCTTCATGGTGGCAACAATGAGAGAGCTCTTTCTCTCCTCTCCGTCAAGGACAATGAGTTTTTAGTATTTTTAGAAATTTGTACAGATGAATGCCGTTGATGGGAGGCAGGGTCGGATATGGAAACGCTGCCTATGAAGGATTAGACACAAACTAAACTCTGCTTCATTTTCCTTATCTGCACCGTGTTGTTTTAGGATCATTACTTGATATGAAATGAACTGAATGTGACTTGACTTGTTTGATATAATATGAAGTCATATTTGTCTCATTACCTTTTATGACTGAGAATAATCATGTTTATCTGCTGTTTATTGGTTTCCAATAAAACGCAACAAGTGACATTGTTCATCAAGGCAAAAGGAAATTTCAGTTTGAGTTGATGCTCTTGGAGGCTTTGATCGGTTACTAGTTTTAGACAGGTTTGTGTTTCTCATTGTTTTCTGCAGGAGCTGGAGCAGCAGTTTGAGAAGGAGCGCCTCTCATTGGAGGAGCAGAAGACGCTTCTCAAGCAGCAGCTGGACGATATGAGAGAGGAGCTGACATCCAAACTCGCCGCAGCCAACGAGGAGGTAGAACATTTACAATGTAAAATGTTACCGACTACATAAAATCAGTCATAGCTTTGAAATGATCTGCATATTTTAAACCAATTAAGATGTCTTTATACTGTAATGCACATTGTGTACATGTGTTACATGCATTAAAGTGAGTCATTCACTATACTTTTAACTTCTTGTTGTTAATTTCGCCTCCATAATGCAGAGAAACTAACTGAATCTTGAGCTACTTAATAATATTTGTGACTCAAATGTTAGAAAGATGAAGTAAACTGTATTTTCTTGTCAAATCAAATTAGCAGCTGAAGATTGTCCAACATGTGTGTGTTGATTTGTTCTGTACATGTGACATCATTGCACGTCAGTCCGTCCTGGGAGAGGGATCCCTCCTCTGTGGCTCTTCCTGAGGTTTCTTCCACCTTTTTCCCTGTTAAAAGGTTTTTTGGTGGCTGAGATATACTGCAGCTGTTTAACAGTCAAATGTGGCAGAGGATCTAATTGGCTTATATGTTTCTAATTGTGTTATTGATAACAGATATTCCTCTAGCTGAGTGACCCTGATCACACCTGAAAATCCAAATGAGTTTAAAACCTGCAGACTTCAGTGACTTTGAAGTATTCTGACTTGCTTTCGTTGTAGTTTAATGGGAATGAATGAGCTCATCTAGCCATGTTTTCTGGTGTACTGTTAAATGTTAAAATGAATATCTGATGCACTGCAAAAACTGTCTTGCCCCGCTGGCGCTAAAGTATATGGGATTGGCTCATTTAAAAATCAGAGTTAGAAATGGTTATTGAACACATTGTTGATGCAAATTTCACCTCGCAGAGCACAAAGTGCTGATGTAATTTTATTCTCGTTCTCTAACTGTCTGGCTGGCTGTTTGTCTCCCGTCTCTCCTCTCCTCAGCTGACTCGACTGCAGGAGGAGGTGCAGCAGGGCGAGCAGGACATTGGAACGGCTGAGGGACAGATCTCCACCCTGAAGGAGGCGCAGGACAAACTGCTGGAGGAGCTGGACGCTACCAGAGCCCGACTGAGAGAGACGAGCAACCTGCTGACTGCACTGCAGGTCCACACACAGACATTTATTTATTCTTTACACACCCAGCCCCAGTTTGGTCGATTTCCAGCACAATATATAATGATTAATTACAGCATCAACTCATCAATTGTTATTTGTGATTTTTTATTAATGTATTTCTTGTTTAACCTTTTAAAAGTTTAAAAACAGAAGCAATGAGTTGCACACAAGTCACAAACTGCCAGAGACCAAGGTGACATTATTCATTTAGTTTCGTCCCACCAGGAGTCTAAAGCTTCTTTAACTTGTAATCTTGCAAAACCCGTTGATGCCACTGAACATTTAATTTCAAGAATATAACGTAGTGTAGAAATGGCTTTGACCAGAATGGTCTGCTTTTTGATCAACACTGCCAATAGGCCATTTTGTGCTGGCTGTTAGCAATGTCAATGTAAGAGGCTTTAACCTATTTTCATGCTACAGAAAATCCCAAAATATCCAAACGTTTTCAGAGTTGCTTACAGAACTGGATTTGTGTCCAGGCGGAAAAGCCTCTAAAAGTGGCATTTAGACTGTGACGATGCATACACTGAAACCAAGGTCTGTCTGTCTGTCTGTCTGTCTGTCTGTCTGTCTGTCTGTCTGTCTGTCTGTCTGTCTGTCTGTCTGTCTGTCTGTCTGACTGACTGACTGACTGACTGACTGACTGACTGACTGACTGACTGACTGACTGACTGACTGACTGACTGTCTGTCTGTCTGTCTGTCTGTCTGTCTGTCTGTCTGTCTGTCTGTCTGTCTGTCTGTCTGTCTGTCTGTCTGTCTGACTGACTGACTGACTGACTGACTGACTGACTGACTGACTGACTGACTGACTGACTGACTGACTGTCTGTCTGTCTGTCTGTCTGTCTGTCTGTCTGTCTGTCTGTCTGTCTGTCTGTCTGTCTGTCTGTCTGACTGACTGACTGACTGACTGACTGACTGTCTGTCTGTCTGTCTGTCTGTCTGTCTGTCTGTCTGTCTGTCTGTCTGTCTGTCTGTCTGACTGACTGACTGACTGACTGACTGACTGACTGACTGACTGACTGACTGACTGACTGACTGACTGACTGACTGTCTGTCTGTCTCTCTCTCAGGGAGAGTTGGAAATCCAAAAGCGTCAGCATGAAGCCAAACTCATCACTACCAAAGAGGAGGAGAAACTCAAAATGGACAAGATGGCTCTGGAGCTGGAGCTCAAATGGACCGAAACCCTCAGGTGTGTGTGTGCGTGCGTGCGTGCGTGAGTGTGTGTGTGTGAGAGAGAGAGAGAGAGAGAGAGAGAGAGAGATAGATAGACTGTATATTAGACAAAAATAGTGAGTATCACACTCTGTCTTCAAGCAAAGACAGAGCATGAATTTAGGAATGGATGGGAAACTACAGTCTTTCTGTTTTCCTGCTTCTGTTTCCCCACACTTACTTGAATACACACACACACACGCACACACAGACACACACACACACACACACACACAGGTCGTCCAGCTCACAGCATTGATTATCCCTGGAGATCGACTTCTCAGTTCAATCTTGCGTTAAAGCGCTGCAGCTCAAAGTCTCTGTTTCATCCACAGATCAGTGAAGTTATTATTCAGAAACTGAGGATCTGATCTCGCAGCATTAAACTGTGTTAAATGGTCCAAACCTCAGAAAGATTTTCTCCTTTTGATTGTGAATAGACTGTTAACAGTATAAACAATAGTTTCACATGACTTATTTTATGAAGAATGGATATTTTGAGTTTAGTGTTCTTACATTATGTCAGCTTGTTTCCTTTTCTATAAACATCAACAACAGTGGTATGAACCTGTTGTTTTTAAGGCATATACAGTAAATATGGTAATTATTTATGCAGCTACATCAACAGAGCTTGGACCCAAAAAACTAAACTGTAGTAGTTAAAGTTGGATAATCTCTGCATAATCCACAAAACAGTCAACTGTTATTAAAGGGACTGTCTTCTTTCCTGAGAAGACAAGTGAGCTTTAAGCTGCTGAAGAGACCAAAACAGAAATAACATGTGAGTGAATATATTATATATATATATATAGTCTGATGGTGAACACGCAACGTCCTGATTCGATCACACGACGTCCTGATTCGATCGTCTGGTGGTGAACACACGACGTCCGGATTCGATCGTCTGGTGGTGAACACACGACGTCCGGATTCGATCGTCTGGTGGTGAACACACGACGTCCTGATTCGATCGTCTGGTGGTGAACACACGACGCCCTGATTCGATCGTCTGGTGGTGAACACACGACGTCCTGATTCGATCATACGACGTCCGGATTCGATCGTCTGGTGGTGAACACACGACGTCCCGATTCGATCGTCTGGTGGTGAACACACGACGTCCCGATTCGATCGTCTGGTGGTGAACACACGACGCCCTGATTCGATCGTCTGGTGGTGAACACACAACGTCCGGATTCGATCGTCTGGTGGTGAACACACGACGTCCCGATTCGATGGTGAACACACGACGCCCCGATTCGATCGTCTGGTGGTGAACACACGACGCCCCGATTCGATAACAGCTGCGTCGCATCATCGTGCTCTCTCTTCACACCGTCTCCTGTCTCATCTCTACTCTGACATACTTTATAATTCAACACATATTTCATCTACGAGCTGCTTCTTGGTGATTTGTCTGCTGTTAATGCCCCGGCTCTTTTTAAAGGTCACACTTGATGTTATTTAATATTTTAGCCTTTTCTCATTCTGAGCCCTTATATATAAATATAATTCTATTACTCAAGTCCACTCCAGCCCCCTTATTCACATGTAGCTGATACTTCTAGATACTCAGAGGCTTTGCTAACATCCTCTTAACACCAATATCATCAAATCTGTCTCAGAGGAGACCAGTTCTCTCAATTCAATTATGACCAATTTAGATTCTCAAAGGGTAAATGCAATGTGGTCAAAGACAGGTCATATCATATGTGATATAATCACTTGTCTAAGCTTTAAAAGTCACAATGAAAATAAAGGGCCAATAATATAGTAGTTAAGTCATTGAAACACCAGGAAGCCTCTTATACCTCTGTAGAAGTATGAAGTTTTAGCTTTTCTAAGTATTTGCAAAAACAAGCTTCCTCCTACCAGGGATCAACATCAGCAGTTATTAAAAATGGTGATTTCACCTGCTGTGCACCACACCATCTATAAAATGACAAGATCTTTAAATAAAGCAAATGTATGTTCTATGTTTCTGTCAAAAAAAAAAGAAATGTGATCGTCACACGCAGCTCTCTGTCACTCCTCTCTGTGTCCTCCTCATTAGCTTTCATTCACAGAGCTTTATTCTCTGGAGAAGATCTGTTCATTTGGTGGTTGGGGTGAGTACACCGTGGTTAGTGAGCCGTCTGAATGAAGGAGACTGGCTTGAATCTGCTTCACAGTGGAAACAGACGGTTTCTCTGTGATAGCGTCATCATGGAAATGAACAGAGGAGGTTCAGCGGATCAGCAGACAGACAGTATCCTGCTGGTTCGACCTGGTCTCATATAAGGGACTTGACCCTTTTAAATCTGAGTGAACATGCCACCGGCACATATCGGATGCTGAAATCAACAACAAACAAAAGCAAAGTAATGTGACACACGAGATGTAAAGAAACATCAAACAAAAAAGATTCAAATCATCTTCATACGTAAAGGACTTAATTTCTACTTTAAAAATACGTATTACAAGTAAAAGTTCAAAATTATTATAAAGTATTAGCAACAAATTGCTCCTAAAGTTTCACGATGCAGCTTTATATTATTAATACATTGATGTATTAATCTGTGAGAGTTACTTTATAGTTGGTCGATCCATAATAATGCATCATAGTTTAGTCACTATAGCTGCTGAATTAATAGAGTCAGATAAAAAGTTTCCCTTTAAAATGTAGTACAAGTACTGTCCTTCAAAATGATATGTATGTACTTGAGTAAATGTACTTAGTGCTTACATGTCTGCTGGTTTGGGAGACGTTATAGAGCTGCTGTACTGCGGCTCCTGTAGCCGGTGACATCCAGCAGGCTGTGTGTATGTGACCAGAGCTGCTTTCATACATCCATACATCATATATAGAGCCTGCCAACAACCCATCCATCCATTATCTATACTGTCTGATCCTGCACTGTAATGTACTGTATCGAATAGTGATGATAAAATACATCAGATGAATTACAAAAAGTTGATTTTAATCTGTAGTGAAACACGTTTTAAAGTTCAAACACAATTCGTCATCTCTTTGAAAACATAATATCAAAGTGATTTTAAAACGTGTTGTCAGCAGAAAGGACGCTTACATGAACGCGGCTCGCCGTTCAAGGTCTGCAGCTTGTGTTGTGTTTGCAATCTGATAAATCAACTATTTGTGTCAATGACCAGAGTGCTCCATAGACGTAGACGGACAACGGCTGGATGCAAAGACCGGGGTGTTTCTATCTCTCTCTCTCTCTCTATATATATATATTATATATATTTATATATATTTATACACTGAAGACATGTTATGACTGTGGCCTACACACACACATACAGTACACGCTATATCTCTACATCATATGTAATAGCACAGCCAATTATCCCGGATATTTATCTGGATATTTCTTCCATCTCTGACAGTTCCTTCAGTTTGTTGTTCATCCATCCCCTCATGTCTTCTCTCCTTCACCCTCATCCCTCATCCTGCTTCCTGCTTCCTGCCCATCAGATGCTATAGAACAGAGCAGGACCGCAGCTCTTTGAAGCCTTAGTATGTATGTGTGTGTGTGTTTTATACCGAACAGGAATGATGACACGTGTGAAGTGAAGTGTTCTGCATAATAAACGTGACTGTCTTGACATTGTGTGTGTGTGTGTGTGTGTGTGTGTGTGTGTGTGTGTGTGTGTGTGTGTGTGTGTGTGTGTGTGTGTGTGTGTGTGTGTGTGTGTGTGTGTGTGTGTGTGTGTGTGTGTGTGTGTGTGTGTGTGTGTGTGTGTGTGTGTGTGTGTGTGTGAGCGCGAGCCTTCCGCCTTCAGTCTGACACTTGCTGGCTTGGTGTTTTCTTGCTTGGATACTTCACTTAACAGCTGCCATTTCAACTCCCACGCAGCTATTACATTGGCACTCACACACACACACACACTCACTCACACACACACACAGCCCTGCGAAGAGCAGTTAGCAGTAGTGTTAAGAGTTGTGGTTGCTCAATAGATGCAGCGTTGAGGTCTGTCGTCTCTTTCACCAGATATAATAAGAACAATAACAGTACAAAAGCTGTCCATAAGAAACACATATGTTTATATATATATATATATATATATATTTATATATATATATATATATATATATATATATATGAGCGTTTTTTTGGAAAGCTCGCAGTCCTGCTGATGAAGGATTTATGAACATTTGATGGCGTCAAAAGCATTAACATGCAAATATGTGTGTGTTATAGGCAGGAGTGTAAGAAGCTACGTGAGGAGCTGAGAGAGGAGCACGAGGAGGACAAGGCTGCAGCATTAGCTCAGCTGGCACAAAGCAAGGAGCAGGAAATGAGCAACGCCAGGGAGAGCTGGCAGAGGAAGGTGGAGGACCTGCTGGAACAGGTAGGACTGTCACCTGTGGCTGAGTTGTGTGTGTATTGAATGCATGGGTGCCGTCCTGCTTCCTACATGACCTTCTTGTCTTTTTTAACAAGATGAAGAATAATAAAACATGTTGGTGCCTTTGGGAGAAATCTTAAAATGTTCAAAATGTAAAATAGGAGACAATCAGTGATCTGTGATGTAGAAGACCCTGAGTGGAGTTAAGATGTTTTAATCAACATGGGCTGAACACTAAAGCACCGGGTATCTACAGCTTGTAGTCGAATGGCTGTAATTATACCAGGAGTAAGAGAAATCACAGCTGCAAGATCTCCTGTCAACGCCACACTGACTTATTTCTTCATCACACTGGAACAAAACTCACTCACATTCTCACTAGTCCAGCCGGAGCGGCTGCTGATGCTAATGACGGCCTGGTGACATTAATGTGGCGTGACTAAGCTCTGCTGTGGTCATCGTACGCACAGACACACGCTGTCTGTGGCTTTATTTACTTCCCTTTCTGCACACCGTGTGTGTGTCAGCTGCCGTCATGCCTGCTCCATCTTGTGGTCCATCACATTCAGTGATTAATGTGTCTTCTTCTCTCCTTACAATCAGCTGAAGCATATTTATTTACTCTAATGTCAAATCAGAGCAGCAGTCAATCACACAGACAGGAAATCAGATGATGCTTCTGAGGCTTTTTTAATGGCCTGTATTTTAATAGATTATTATGTCAGTGCCTTCGATGTCTTGATGCATGAGCAGATGACTCACTGGATGTTTTTAAGAAGTTAAACTACACGTGTATCAGCAGTGTAAATATTAGTGTCACCTTAAGTAATGAAGTATGATGTTATGGTCTAAGCCAGTGGAGCACATTTGTGTCTATAAAGCTGGACGTAGCGAGGTGTGACGTCACCTGGTCTCATTGCGAGCATCCGTCTGAGGCGCTTTAAGGAAATTCAGCCTCTTTGCAGAGCACTAAGAACAGACTAAAACCTGCTTTATTGAACTTCACCTCTTATTATAGCATTCTTCTCACAATCCACACATTTGGATTTTGCTGGTCCCGTTCTAGATCTCCTTGTTGAAGCAGAGTCTGGAGATGCAGCTGTCCCAGTCGCAGTCATCGCTGCAGCAGCTGCAGCACCAGTTCAGCCAGGAGAGGGAGCACCTGAGGATGCAGCTGGACGAGCTGCAGACGGAGCACCAGAGGAGACAGCAGCGTCTGCAGGAGGCTCAGTGCTGCGCCATGCAGGACCTGGAGCACGCCAGGCAGCGGGACCTGAAGGTAGGCGATGGGAGGGGAACCTGCACACACGCATACGTATACTGGACACTGATGACCAGTACGAAGCAGAGATTAAAGATACAAACACGGTTCTGTTTAAACTCTGTTATTCTCAACAGAACAACACTGTCTCCTTAAGATGTGTTGAACACATTTCCTTCCTCATAAAACATTTAAAGATTTCCCTTTCTAAAAAAAAAAATAGATGAAAAATTCAGTTTTCATTTCTTTTATCAACTGATCGTAAACAGAAAGACCAGAAGACCAGATAACAGTTGTTCAGCAAGCAGCAAACTGAGAAGAAACCAGAAAATAATGAATAAGTACAAGGAACATCCTGGAACATTTAATTATTAGCAAGAACACAAACTTAGATCCATAATTAATGTGTTGTATTTACTTCAATGTATTTTGACACAGTGTAATGTCTGTAAAAAAGATCATCCTCTAATTACGTGAATATAAAGTTTTTAAAGATCCTGTGAACTCTGAGCTGTAGCAGCAGCTCCTCGACGAAGCCGTCCACGACGTTTTAATCCCATAGAGCCTTGTCAAAGTCAAGGTTAGACCGGCAGTGAGTCATCACCATCATTACTCACTCTCACTGACAGCAGACAGCTTCTATATCAAGCAGGTATACTGACAGCTCTGTGTTTCCTCTTTATAATGTCAAAGCATGCACACACAAACACAACACACACACTCGTCAAGGTGCCAAGAAAATGTTCTTCAACGCTAATCCTTCCATTTCACAGTCAAGGTCGATTTGGATCGGCTATACATCATAATTCCTAATCCCTTCTTCGTCTTGGTAGCTGTAATTGTATTAATACTTTAAGCAGAGTGGAGGTCAGGAAGCAGCGTCCTCATGATGTCAAATGAGTCTGTGTGTGTGTGTGTGTGTGTGTGTGTGTGTGTGTGTGTGTGTGTGTCCTCTCCTCCTCCACTTGTCCTGCTGCAGAAACTCTTCCTCAATGTAACATTACAACTAAACTGACCCCCTTCTTCGTCATGCAGTCAAAGTATTCGACTGTCACTGTCTTAGTTACCAGGCAGTGAAATAAAGTGTTGTACGGTTCTGGGTGTTTGTATTTCTGTCAGCAGTACAGAGAAGGAAAACTCAATTATCCAGAGTGGAGGCATTAGAGGGATGATGTATGTGTATATGTGTGTGTTATGTGTGTTTGGGTAGATGAGTGGTACATTGAAATACTCTGGCGTTATATCCAGGGAGTAATAAAGTTACAAACCCCAGACACACACACAAACATTCACATAACCCTGACTTCCTGCTCCAAACAGCTCCAGATCGAAGCCGTGACTGGAGCAATGACAGCCTGTTGGTTTCTTATCCTCCTCTGTCTTACTTCTTATTTCTCTTTCTGCATAGAATTAACAAAGTCTGCTTTCCTTTAGGGTATTAATAAGAACTAATATAAATTGTACAAGCAAACAGGACGAAAAGGTTATTTGATCTCTTCTGGACTCTAAATATTATTCAAGCTTAACAAGGAGAATAAAATAAAATCTTTTTTAAGTGTTCACAACTGGACAAATACAAACCTGTGAGGAAAAGCTCACAAGCAGACGTCCTGTAGCTTTGATTTAAAGGATAACAAAGTCCTGTGAGGATCGGCAGAAAAAGAAAGAAGGAAAAATACTTTAGATCATCATCACACTTTACCTCTTCAGGTCAATAAACATTATTAAAATGAAACTATGTGAGGAGGGAAATGTGCCCACTAACGCCTCACTGATGTTTGCAAGGTGTGATGAAGGGTTGCAAATCACCACTTACCTTTATCTTTATCCTACCTTTATTTAAATAAATAAAAAGTCACCTGTTGGACTTCAGATGGTGAACAGCGATGGTGTGTACAGTAGCTCAATGATTAAAGTATCCACAGTGTATATTTGTACCATTGCAATGACTCGTGTGGGTAAATATCTGCACTATTTCCTGCTGCTGCCCTATTCAAGCATTAAGTCTTGATCTTTCTACTCGTCTCAGAGTCATTTCTCACAGTCAGAGGTTATATAGTGTATAGCTTTATCTCTAGCAGGCTCCACTAGTCTAATGCTCCCTGTTCAGCCCAAGAAAGCTTTGAATAAACTGCAGATCATCACTGAGACCAGAAGCAAAGCAGGGAGTACATTACGCCTGCTATAAAGTCCCAGCGTTGGCTGCAGGTTATTCAGCTCCCGGGTTTTGAATCACTCTAGTATTTGAATACATATCCTGCCTCAGTTCCTCCAGCTCGGTCTTTAAATCATGTTCGGGGTCAGGATTGAGACCTGCGCTGAGCCTGAGAGGGCCAGAGTCTGACTGCATGTGTTTGCGTGATCATCAGTATCAGTATCAGCCCCTTTTCACTCAGTAACATGGATTCAGCCACCAGCTGAGTAACGAATATTGACTGTTCAGTAATGGAGTAAAGATTGAACAAACAGCACAGAGAGGAGAGAGGAGGAGGGCATATCAACATCTGAGTCAATTTACAATTAAAGAACTCACTGTGATTAGAGTAATTAATGTGCTGCCTTTAATTAAGGGTATAAAAGTAATGTGTTTTACTGACCCACAGCACTGAAGGACCAACAAATAAGAGAGATTAGTGGCTTTTTAAAAATCACTTTCTCATACTGTGACAAAACTTCAACCCACATCTACTTGCACCTCAGGAATCCTCTTGAGCCAGAAAAGCTCTCGCGGTTCTTTGAGCACTTTTAAGCATCAGTATTGTGAATTGTAGTTTCATAACTACCTTTAAACAAGTGGGCCAATTGTAGTGCTGACAGTAACGTGCATTAAAGCTGTTTGTTTCACAGATACGGACATATAATGTTGTAAAGCAACTTCAGAAACATGCTCATTTAAAGCAAGCTGGATGAACGTCTTACTGCTGCTCTTCCTCAGGTTTCCTGCTTTTTTCCTGTTCTTTTTTTAAATCAAGGGTCTAAAGGTAGAAGACAGATTGTAAAGCCCTTTTAGGTAAATTTGTGATATTGGGCTCTAAAAACGCTTGCCTTGAACACAAAGCACTGCTTCTAAAGTAAAAAATAAAAGCAATAAAAGATGACTGAGTGTGTGATGGATGAGAGAAGCTGGTACCCGGAGCCTTTCACACTATAACAGGCCAGGTATCGTAATCAGCTGAGCTCAGTGTGAGTCCCAGGGAGACAACTGTCAGTCACAGCTGTCAATCAACTCCCACACAGCAGACATCAAAGCTGCTATAATTTAGCAACTGAGATCATAATTACTTGTTGAAAACAATGATTGACTTGTTTCTAGAGAGAAGCTGAAGCTTGTCGTTAGTGGTCATCGGTGGTGCTTTAAGGTGGCTTCAGCATCAAGTCACCTGCACTGATTAAGGCTTTAGGAGCAGGTACACAGGTGGGTGTGAATGGTGGGAGACACAGGAGACTATTGACGACATGGAGGGAATATGATGCTCTGAAATGAGAAGAAGACTTAGTGATTAGAAGATTGATAACAAGAAAATGATGCAGAATATTAAGCTGCTTTCTGACAGGATAGAGAAAGAGGGGCCAAGGCGTGTTGCATTATCATATTTAGTGATACATACAGGGTCTAGTCATTAATAAACACCTTTGTTTTGTATAAAATCATGTCCTGTCCTGTCAAACACTGAAAATCTGAGACTGCAGTCAAGCAGCGTTTTACAGCCAAACTCGAGGTTCATTTGAATATTCAGGACTCTTTTATGAATCATCTCCCAAAGGCATTACATATTGGCAAATTAAAATGCCACAGATGTTGCTGTCAACCTTCTATGAATATCATTTTCCACACGCTGTGTTCATAGTTATAAATAGCAAAATGCCATCCAGATATTTTACTGACAAAAGAAAATCAGTTAAGCTCAACGTGAACAGATATTTTCTTGTCTACAGCAGCTTTGTGTAATAATATTAAATATTGTAAAACAGCAGCAGATATTACCTGATACCAGGCTAATTATTATTAATGTGATAGCAGGTTATGATAGCATATATATCATTTATAATACAGTATATAAGCAATGTGATCATTACTCAATAAAATGTGCACAGTACAGTCCAGCGTTGTAAATATTTATATTTATTAATATTAATAAAATATTAAAATTATAAAATTATATAATATTTATATTATTAAAAAAACACAGTATGTGTGGATTTAGATATGAAAGAAGAACCAAAATCAAATCAAATCAAAGTAAACGTTTGTAATATTAGTAATATTTGTAATATTTTAAGTAGACATTAAAACAATGACTTGTTCAGTGTTAGTTGGAGGATTTTAAATGTTATTTAATGGTATTCTTATCTCTCTCTCTGCACTTCACTTTTTCCATTTCTCTATTTCTTTCTTTTTCTTCCCCCTCTTCTCCTCCTGTGCTGCTCATGTTCTTCATGTGTCTGTTTTCCTGCCATCTCTTTGTTCTTATCCCGTCATCCTCTCTCATTCTCCCCTATTCCCCATCCTTCCTACCATCCTTTTTCTTTCCCTCTCATCTCTCCATCAGGATTTGGAGGAGCGTCTTCGCCACCATCACCATGCAGACCTGCAGTCTCTCAGAGAAGCTCACCGCCAGAGCATCGAGACGCTCAAACAGCAGTCAGAACAAGAGCTGCAAACACTCCGCTTCGAACTGGAGGACGAGGGCAAAGCCATGCTGGGTAAAGTTACATACGATACAGAAATATGAAAATATTAAAAAAGAAAGTCAGATTTTTTTTTATATATAATCGGATATATGGTTCATATCAGTTGAAATATATAGTCTGTGGAGGGTTGGCAAAGTAAAATGAGTCCAAGATTGAGCAACTGCAGGAAAGTGCATGAAAACCACCGTGTTGCCCAGTTTTTGAGTGGTGATAATCGTGAATCGAGTCGTGATTAACCTTCATGTCATGGTTCTTCCATCCATCTCTCACTCCCCACATCCTGACGTTCTTTTATTACCCGTTTCTCATTATCTCTCTTCCTCTGTTGCTTTCTATCATCTCCCTGTGTGTGAATCTGTTGTGCTCTGGCTGTTCATAGTCTAAGATCTGCAGTGTATTTCTTTATTCTGACATTTTAAATGGATTTTATGTTCACGTGGGGGGAGGGTAGTAGTGTGTTACAGTGTGTGTTCCCTCTTTATTTAAACCATTAGACTGTTTGTTTATTGGAGTGAGGATTAAAGGCCACTTCACTCCTTTATGTGCAAAGTCAACGTCAGACCTTATTTATTTGTGATGTAATAAAAATGCCTTTGCATCTAATGAGCACTTTCTCGTTCCTTTCTCGTGTCCTTTTCCCATCAGCCTCTCTGCGGTCAGAGTTGAACCACATCCACGCATCAGCCATCGAGCACCTGAGACAAACCCACCAACAGGAGTCAGCTGCTGCCAAGATGGAGCTGGAGAAAACCCTGGAGAACAACCGGCTACAGGTACAGTAGGATGAATGTTATCATCTAAACATGTGTCTGCATCTGGATGTGTTGGTATGTAACAGCACAGCCTCACACACTCTTTAGAGATGATATCTGCAGACTCACCATCATATATGTTACAGATGTCACTCAGACTTATCAGCATGTTCATGGCTGGAGTCGAGTCCACACAGTGCAGACTCTGAACAGCTGAAATGATGAATAAGATGAGAGATTGATTGTTTTATACAATCAACAGAAAATCATTTAACACGTTTCATAGTTGGGAAGTTTTTTTCACTTTTCATAACTTACTGAGTAACTGAACAAAAAGAAAAAACACATTCCTCAGCAGCAGGACTTGTGGATGACTGGAAACCTCCACACACGACATTCAGTGTTAGCTACAAATAGTTATTTAAGCTGTAGGAATACACATGTTTCATATTAATAATATAAACGGGATAGATGATGCAGAACACAGTGAACATGTCATGACAACACTGTTTAAGCTGTGAAGGCACTATATGGTGGATGAATCTATATTTCTGTGTGTGTTGTTATTGTCTTGCTGGCTGTCTGCTAGAAATTATATTGAGATGGAGACAGTGTGTGTGTGTGTGTGTGTCTCCGATAACACCTGCTATAGACACACATGTACACACACACACACACACACACACACACCACCTGGCATGCCTCCCTCCTGCCACGGCTTGTAAATCTTACTAACTACCCCAAACGCTGCAGGTTCCTCTTTCATCACCTTGTGATACAAATGTTCGAGGAGAGATGCGCAGCTGGTCGTCTTTAATACTCCACACATGCCGCCATCAGGCCCTCTCATCTTTAGTCGTCAATAAAGGTTATCGATCATAACAATCTGCAGCAGATGCAAACTGGGGTCACATGTCAAACGCTCCCTCAGTATCCTGCAGCTGCTTATGGACCCACAAGTAGATTCATGTTAGGTTTAAGTTTCATTCCCACTAATGCGCTAATCTTCGCTAATATGAGAAGATTTAATGTGAAACTGTCCAAGCAGAAACCTGTGATGAGTTGGCATTTCTCTCACTGGGATAAAATAATAGTTAATGTTGGTGAGGACACCTGATACCTGGCTGCTCTTCCAGCACCACCAACAGATCATATATGTGGCTTCATTCATCCGTTCTGTCCCTGTCTGTGTCATACTGAACAACTCCACCGGTTTAAACTAAATGAGCTTTTAGATTTTACTGCTCCTGGATGTGACTTTATCCTTTCTGTCCTTTCACCATCTGCTATTGCGAGTTCTGTTTGTCTCCTGAATCCAGCACTTTTCATAACACAGACTTTCCTTTTGACAATGGATTTCCTTTTTGGATGATAAAGAGAAACCATTTCTCTTGGTGAAGGTCACAAGCTGAAACTGGTTGGTCTCATAGTCTTCTCGCTGCAGGTTTGACCCCGTTTAGACTCTCTCTCTCTTCTCTATCCTTCCCTGTTTACTATGCAGGAGCCCTAACGGCACGTAAACTGAAACTTCCTGAGTTGCTCAGCAGCAGACAGTTGTCACGCTGTGTTAAATAATGTTTTTATACCTCCAGTTACTTAACAGATGGGGAAGAGACTGATGATGGAGGAGGATGTATGTATGCACACAGTCTGTCTCTGTGGAGATACTGTCTGATCAATCACCTCATCATCTGTTTTCATACAGTATATAATAGATTCAAAAACTAAATGTTCCCATTTTCAGCAGAGCAGGAAATCACACCGTACTTTATTCTGGAGATCCTTCCTTCTACTCTGTCAGCTTTCAGCTCTTTTCTTTGCTTGTTTTCCTGTTTTTGTTTTTTTGTTGTTTTTTGTTTGTTTGTTTTTTGCATGCTCTCTCGTCCCAGAATGAAGCCATGAGTTTGAGGAGAAACGGAGTAAAATGAATGAATGAGTTATTAAAGATTAATCTGCCCTGTCGCCATTGTGCTTACATCAATTTGAGGGAGATTCAGAGAGGCTATTAAACAGGATTATTTGGCTGTATGAGCACAGTTCTTGGCACAAATTGTTATAGAAGCAAGTTGAATGCGAGTTTTGTAGAGTGGAGGATCGCTAGTGGACAATAACTCATAATAACAATATTTAATCTAAATCTGATGGAGTTAAATGGGAGTTTTAGAAGTTATCAGTCACTAATTTAAGGGATATTCCTGTAATGGGCTCATTGTACAGATCTCCCGCCCGGCCCGAGGATCACATTTTGGGGTTAGGGATCAGCTTTGACATCACGTCCTGGTCGGATCTCTGTCGGTTTAAGTAGTAGAAGTATTTCCACTGTTCTTTTTGGTCTTACAGATGTCATAACACGTGTATTTTGTTCCCTACCCTACATACTGTGATTCAACCACACAGAGCACCCATGCTATGGAGTAGAAACAGTGAGAGAGTGTTGTTCATAATGAATATTACTGTTTATTGCCAGTGTAGAACTTTGACTATGAACGATGTGAACGATGGTGTGTCTGAGGTGTCACTACCGTGGTGGTGATGATAATCCTCAGAGAGTCTGCAGCTTTTCTTCTTTACTTCTCCTCTTCTATACTGAATGGAAATCACAACAATAAGCACGTTTGGGAAGCTTGTTGTATTCAGTTTTTGTTGACATTATAGTTTAATTGATTCTTTTAAATAATATGAAATATAGTGGAAAGGGTTTCTAACAAATCCCCACATGTAAATTGGGTACTAGGCCGATATATCAGCCAATATTAGTTCATCGAATATGCTGTATATTGGTATCAACAGCCCATAATTGAAGAACAGAGATATGTTTTGAGCCTTGGTGACGGGTTTATTTTTCAGCAGTAAAAAGATCCTGCAGAGTACATTTCTTGGTTGCAATTGGTTGTTAAAAAAAAAAAAAATGTTTATTTCTGTTTGTGTTTTGTTTTTTAGGAGCGCGAGCTGTTGGGCCGGATCACAGAGCTGCAGGAGGAGGTGTCCAGGAGGAAGAGTCACATCGCTCAGCTGGACCACCAGATCCACACACTCAACGAGAACATCAGTACTCTGACCAAGGAGCTGGAGCTCAAGGGCAAGGAGGTGCTCAAGATCCGCAGCGAAGCCAATCAGCAGATCAGGTACGATGAACACGATACAGGACGATACTGACAGTACAGTAAGGAAATAAAACCTTAGTGCACATTTGAGTTCACAGAGAGCGAAATGGAGCAGAAGTGTGTTTTGTTTGCTTAGACTTGTCAAAGTGATGTTTCTGTGATTTCACCAAGTGACTTTCAAACCCACATCAAGATCTTTCATCTGAAGTTGTGTCTGTGTGTCAGATGTTGTTTCATGGTGTCACACATGCACATCCAAATCTACAACCTAAGAAGAACCAGCTCTCACAATGCAGCTGGCAACTAGACCGCTGAATATTTCAGAGTGATGGTTCTTGAGTTGTCTTTCAGTCTTTTTGGCACTTGGTGAGGGTGATTTTATGTTGTGGCTCAAGGAGATGAGTGTTGCCAATATGACATCTTAATGTGTGGATTTTAGTTTTATGAACCAGGAAGCCAGAAATATAAAGAAACATGCTTTTTACTCCCTTAAAATTCTTTTAATAAACCTTTAATATGTACACAAAAATAAATGCAAAATCAAAGCATGCTGTTTCCTGCTTATAGTGACACTCACATTATTGTTTCTCTCTGAATTAAGAAACGTAGATATTGTTTTAAAATTTGTGAGAGGTGTTGGCATATTTCCTTTTTATTAATTTAAATATTTTTTTGGCATTTCCGCCTTGTTTGATAATGAGAGTAGAGAGACAGTAAAGGCAGGAGAGAGAGGGACACACAGCAGAGGGCCAGGTGAGCCACCAGGTTAGTTAGCTCAGCCTAACATACAGAGCACGAGGATGGTATCATTGCACCCTCAGAACGAGTGCACCACATCCCCGTCACACACACACACACACACACACACACACACATCCAGCCCTCGGTGCTCTGTCACCGAGTAAATCTGACTTCACTGATCATATTTGGATGACGATAGTTTCTGCAATCCTGCTCTGTACCAGTCCTGATGAAAATACAACAAGATGAATGAGAGAGAAAGAAAAGTCTCTCTCTCTCTCTCACACACACACACACACACACACACACACAGGAGCTGCACCGTTTCTCTGGAGCTTCGTCCACTGTGTGTGTGTGTGTGTGTGTGTGTGTGTGTGGCAGGCTCATGCGCAGCACATTCCTCCTTCTGTTACGTAACTCCTCGTCTGAATCCTGGTCACAGGGATAAAAATAGACTGATAAATAAATAAATAAATGAAGAGGAGGCAGAGATACGATGTGCAGCCCTCAGGGAGAGTTGGCCCAGTCGGACAGAGAGGCAGACATCCATGTTTCTCCTCCATCTTCATCTCTTTCTTCACCCCATTTTATTATCATCATCCTTTATTCCCATCTCGTCTTTTAGTTCCCTTTCGTTCACACCAAAACATCCACGTTTGTAAATGGACTATATTTCATATTATGAATAATTTATTACACCATCTACACACTTTCTGCACTGAATTTGGTGCATTTTTATGTTTTCTGCTTTTCCGTTATTTTGGACAGATTATATTCTGAGAAGGTTTTCATGCGATTATGTTCCTTGGATTCATTGGCTGCATCTCTTTCTCCCCGTTTAATCTACCAACATTTCCTCCATGGAGCAATCCATTATGTTCGCTTCTCCTGAGGGAGACGTACAGAGGAGAGTCTGCAGGTCCTGATTAAGTCTTAAAGGGGAATGTCCCCCATTAAAAAGATGAATAATAATGATTTTACTGGTATGAACAATCAGCAGCAGTAGAGAAGGATAGGACACGTCATCCTGTGTCCTCAGTCTTTGATATGATCACGTATGTTTGTAATTTTATTGATTATCATTTACAGTAGTGATGTTGTTAATTATAATTCTTGCAGTATTTTTCTTATATCCAATATTTCCAGTTTTACTTAGTCCATCTCTAAATACTTTTCACTTCAAGCCCATTGGAGGCAATGATCATTTAAAACTAATAATTTTAGTACTGTCACCTGTCAACTATCACTATGACTCTGACCAGTAATGTGGCACAAATCAGAAGCACCGTTGCTATGGTTACCTGCAGTTTAATACACCTTTCATATGGATATCGAGCGGTGGATTAACCGTTTACAGTGTTTTATTAATGTGTTTGACAGGGACAATACATGTAGTAATGTAACACAAAAACATATTACTTATTACTTAAATCAGTTTCCTGTCAGAAACTCAACTGGCCGTTCTTCTTTTGTCTCCCTCCTCAGGGCTCATGAGCAGGAGCTGGTAAAGAGACACGAGAGGGAGATTGCTGAGCTGAGCGCCGTCCACAGCAGAGAGACGCAGAACATGCTGTCAGACTTCAACAAAGCCCAGGAAGTGCTCAAAGACAAGATCTCCGCCCTTCAGATACTGTATGTACACACTGTAAATGTGCAACAAGCTCACTTGTTTTTTCGTTCTGATAGCAGCAGAGAGATTCACAACGACCTGTTTATTCCTCATCTTCTGTATAAAATACCAAGTTTCAAACTTTTTCTCTGTCCATGAAGTAATCAAGAAAAAGGCTGCATCGTCCACACAATTAGGCCATTTCTAAATATACTTTTTAGTCATATTTGAGCAGGTGTGTATAAATATAGCATAAAGTAGTATAAGTATAAATAGGACAGGTCTGTGATGAGCATGACGATACTGACTCAGCAGCACGACAGATTAACTGCAGTCTGTACCTGCACTGCATTCTTCTGGAAATAATGGATACCAAAACAAAGCACATGCACACGTACAAAAGATATAATTATGGCATGAAATCAAAAGAACAGACAAACATAAATGCTTCCCTCTCACACATGGAGTCTTTGATTAAGAAGCACTGTCCAGACATATCTGATTCCAACTTAATGAAAGATTGATATGAAAAAGTTTTCAGTTTATTTGTCAATAAGTCCCAACATCAACATGGCATTTTGTGTTTTTGCTGATCTGACAGTAATTACAACTGAGGTATGAACCAGAAATGTAAAACTGAAGCCGCAGAGGTAAAAGATGTGGATGTGTGGAAGTCAACAGTGTGAAACAGCTCCACCCAAAACCCCCAAAAACTGATTACTGTACTGTACTGATTTTATTTAACACCCTATAAACTATATGACGACATTAACTGGTTCCAACTGAAATCTCAAAACATAAGTTTAACTAAGGTTCAACAACGCTGGATGTTTGAACTGTAGCTCAGTTAAACCATACAGCAGGAAGCAGGCCACATATCAAATATCACTCTTCCTCCGGGAGGAACTTGCAGCCATCAAAGGAAACGTACAGACTCACATGAACTGGGGATCAAACACATTTATCTTACAAGTAATCGTACTGGAATCTCAGGATCCAATTAGTGGAAAGGAAATGTCTTTCATTACTTCAGCTGGAGACAAAATGTATATTATTTATGTCATTCAGATGACATGCAGTGAGAATATGAAAAGATGTCAGGTTAGGTGAAGTAGAAGTGATGTGTGTATCTGTAGAGTGAGAAAGCTGTGAGGATGCAGTAGAGGTGAAAGAGGAACATAACATGAAGAAGTGAAGACGGCAAGAAGATGCAGCCAGAAAAATGAAAGAAGTGAGTTTGAAGGTGAGTTTTTGCTGGCGGGCAGCAGATGATGCCAACGCATGAGGGAAGTGGACGAAGCTCCAGAGAGACGGTGCAGCTCCTGTGTGTGTGTGTGTGTGTGTGTGTGTGTGTGTGTGTGTGTGTGTGTGTGTGTGTGTGCTCAGAGCTGACCTCCTTTTAGACTGACTCAGCTGAGAACAAAGCGCAGCCTGCTGGACAAGAAAAGAATTACAACCAAACACGACATGTTTGGTCAAATGTTTCTTTACTGGTTATTATATATATATATATATATATATATATATATATATATATATATATATATATATATATATATATATATACATATACTGTATAGCCTGTTTCTAGCCTGTAGCAGTCTGTGACTGTACTGGGCTAAATGCTAACATTAGCTACTAACATGCTGACATGATGATGCTCAGCAGGTTTAATGTTTCCTGTATTCATCATCTCAGTGATGGGCCAGTGGCGCTCATAGAGAGTCGTGTAACTAGTGCTGCTGAATCATAGACAGTGAAACATCTAGAAACCAGAGTACTTACAAACAATACTCGCTGTTATGTAATTTAAGCTCATAGCTAAGATCAGCTAATATGTGCTTGTGTGTGACAAAAGTGAGCATTTTCACTCTGACCTCAAAATGAGCTGCAGGTGCGTCTCAACCCAAATGTCAAGTTACCTGGAGTTCAATCCGTCAGCCTGTACCTGAGCAGAGAGGCCACCTTCACCTGTAGACTTCACCTACATTAGACTCAGCCGGACACCTTTCTGGGACAAATCTACTTTTTGTGCTCAGCCGTTTTCAGAGTCTGCCCGTTTCTTCACTTTGAAGAAGCATTTCTGGGATTTTCCCAAGAGATGATCCACTTTATTCCATCTAATGAACTAAAACACAGATCTTTCTTAAACTCCATCTCCGTCCCTTCTAACTAATTACTGCATTTACCGCAACCTCACCCCCTCCTTTAAACAGCCACTGAAAATGCTCCCCAGGGATATTAAAATGTTGTCTTACTGTTTGGTCCTCTGGGAGTTAGAAAGCTTGTCCGCGGGTTGCAGTTTGTTGTGGTCAGTATGCTAACAACAAATGAAATCTGTAGTCGTATCAGCAGTATTTTATCTTGTACCTGCACAGGTGTCTCTTATGACTGTATATGCAGGACACCTGAAACATAATTATTACAACAGATTAACTGTCATTCAAACCGCAGGTAACCATAGCAACAGTACTTTTGCTTTGCTGCGTTACCAGTTAAATCTCCCACGTCAAACATGTGGAAGAATAAACACGACTCAGAACGCCAGTTTCTTCTCAAACGGAGCAGACGACAAAAAATCGAGAGCCGAAATCTGCAATGACAAAGAAAGTGATGAAAAGTCGTTCTGAAACGTAATGTCCCTCTTTCACACAGCTCTTTAAAAGATGGATCCATCTCTGGCATGAGTAGATAACACCGTGCTGCAGTAAAGTCTCGTTCATATCGGACCTGCAGCATCAAAGCATCTTTATTGTCTTTTCTCTGCTGCCACTTTTTTTCTTTGATAATTCTCCCCAAATGATAAGAGATGTCTTGTCATGGGAACAGTCCACATCCAGTATTCTCTATTATTTATTATTTTCATACAGCTCAGTTTGCTTTATTGTGCTTATAAGTAACTTAATCACAGGGAAAAGGGGCGTGTTTTAAAATCTTCATGCATATTTGATGCATGTTTGTCATTGAGTGGCTGCTGCCAGTTTAAGATGGATTATCATTTATTATCCCATCAGTGCCTATAAATATTTTGTATTATTATATTAGGTAAATACTTACTATATTATTCATGTGGTATTGCTGATATTTCCCTCTGTTTTAAAGGTTACATCAGTTCATTGTTGGTTTGGATCTCATGAGATTAGTTGATTAAAAACATATATATAAAGTAAATTGCCAGTCACATCCTTTAAGCTACAACCCACTACATGTGGTTGCATGAAGAGATGAGAGTAGGTGGAGAGCAGCGGCCTGCATGTGTGCTACCGGTCCACTCAAAATACAGAAAACCAACCACTGCACGCAGCGTTTAGGTGTTCTGGTGCAAAGAGTTATTTTCTAGAGTAAAACATATAAAAGTGAACCTGCTCATGCTGCCAGTAACAGCAGCACAAGCAATGAGAGAAAATGTCACGACCACAAGGCAAAATAACGAGCTGTGACCCAACATTTTCTCTCCACCATCAGTCGTTTTTTAACATCTTACAGTCCAATTATGAGACTCCCAGACAGTTGGAGCAGTAGTGTTTGTCCCATATCTCTTACCTGCGTACCTGCAGGTATTCTTTGAAGATTAGTTTAGCAGGTGATACCAGGTGTCACTGACAGAGGACATTGCTGCTCAGTGAAGGGTTGCTGATGTCGAGGCATAAAAATGTCGGACACCAAACATCTGGCCTCAACTGCTCACAAGAACCCTGTGAGTAAGCAGCATCCACAGACATCCTTCTGTGCAGAGTAGTGGGCTCACAGTTAAACATGCAGAGTTTGATCAAAAAGAAGCACTTTACATTTCATCTGCACAGCCTGAAGCACACCGTTGATGAATGGTGTACCATCATATGGAAACAGTGACCGTTTCCAACAATTTCAGTCTTAACTAAAAACTGCAATATTATGAAAATATGTTTGAAAGTTTCAGTAAATACCCTAAAGTAAGTACTCAGTACACTCCGATTAATGGTTTCGGTGAATCTTTGTATCAGTCTTTAAGTTTGATATGATGATATTATAAGTAGATGTCTAAACCTTGTTCTACTGTCACACAATGGAGGCTGCACACACAACCTGGTTGCTTTGAGTCTATCTTACCTTTCTATTTCTTGACTATCATATTTATGTAAGATCGCTAAGCCTGGGAGGCGGTCAGTGGATCTCTTGTACAGCTGAAGAACCCGAATATCTATTTCTTATTTTGTCTGTCATCACACAGGCTGGAAGGCACAGAGGAGAAGTTCAGGAACAGGGAGAGTCGTCCTGAAGATCTGCAGATCATCGCTGAGCTGAAGGACATGGTCTCTGAGAGAGAGTCTCTAGTCAAGAAACTGGTGGTAGGTACTGCTGCTGTGGTAATATGCAAGTCAACAAAAAGTACAGGGTACGATGTGGTAGTTCAACATGTTTTGGGAATCACATCAAACTGAGTCCAGCAAGGAAACTAAAGCATAGATGGAGTTAAGCAGCGTAAGCCACTAAATTAGAGATCAAATGCAATCATTCAAACAGCTTCTTAAGATGTGATGTTAAAAGAAAAGACGTTTCTATATGCTGTCTCCAACTCTGTATGGATCAATAACATGCCAAAGGGCTACAGAATCTCATGTTTATCGTTATATATCATTAAAAGCCTTGTTTGAAGACTTGTTCCACTGGACACGGTGTGGCGTACTTTCTGTCTTCCAGACAGTTTGAGGTCCAATGTGCCTCATTAACACAGTGATTTTCATTAAGTTTGTCTGGGACACAGCTGACAATAACACACGGCCACTGCAGCTCCACTGCACTGATCACATGAAGGTGACTTTACAGATCACCTTATATTTTCCATGGTGTACTGAGTTTGTCATTAAAGTTTCTGAGCGTCAGATCCAACATCTGCAGCCGTCATGATAACAAAATGGTTATAATGAATGTTTTGAAGTAGTATTCAATGACAGTGTCAAGTATGAGCTGCTAAAATCGTTCCCAGCCGCATTAAATGTGTAATATTGAGTCCATTTACAGTCTGACTAGTTGTCAGCTGACACAGTGTTTTTCCCACCAGGACGATAAGAAGTTCTACCAGCTGGAACTGGTCAACCGAGAGACCAACTTCAACAAAGTGTTCAACGCCAGTCCTAATGTAGGAGTTATCAACCCGCTTATAAAGGTAGGACCTGATATCCTGTAGAGCACCACACACAGGGGAACTCAAACCAAAGACGATATCCACTCCATCTTCACATCTGTCAGTGCTGCTCGGTCAGAGGAACAAGCTCACATTTCTAAAAAGGTACCATTGAATTGTAGCAGCCATGAATCATAACCACAGTCATTTAAAAATCAGAGAGTGTTTCTGATCTGCTGTAAGAGAAGATGTTTTACAGCAAAGGTCAGTAATTCAGCCTTCAGATGGCACAAGGTTTATTCTTTTCTGTAAAACAACAGTGAAGGAAAATAGGAAACAACACGATTAATGGGAAAAGTGTTTTTATTCATTCATTTATTCACTGTAGGACCCACCAAGCAATTAAACAATTAAACCACCTCCAAATTATAATTATCAGTTACTTTAACTGCTGTTGTAATGTGATAGTGTAGGTAACACTGATCCACTGACCAGATACTGTAAAACCCCCTTCGATCCATGAATTTATAAACCTGTTTTATAGTCAAGTATTTCTCTATAGCCAAATAATATTTAAGAATATGATTAAATAAGAAACTTAAAGTTTAAGAGTTTAAGACCGAAAGCTTGGTGGATGCAGTTTGGTCAGATTCAGTGTGGCAAAAAAGCCAATAAAACCCCAACTGTCATCAGATTTGTGTTGAATTATTATTAAATCAAAGAAAAAAGAAAGTTGTGTGTTGGTGTGAGAAGCTGATTTCAGGGCCTTTACAGCTCCGGCTGCATCTGGATAACGTGACATTTCATTTCTCGCAGTATGTCTGCTGATTGAACTGTTCGATAACTTCCAGTCTCTGTGTCGTTGCTGTTACATGTATTTTCTCCACATATATGTGTATGTGATGTGTGTGTGTTTATTTTTGTTTATTTTCGTTGGAAATGTCGAGTGATTCTTCCACCCTGTTCGATTGTTCTTCCTGACTTTTTCTCCAGCTTTTCTTTGCTTTCCAAGCCATTTGTTAGTGTGAGATGTTTCCTGCTTTGACACATCTCTTCTCATCTGAACTTTCATACTGCTCAGAGTGACTTCAGATCGAGTCCATTCACTCTGCTTCAATCAACATCTAAATATGATCAAGTTAGCACGTCTGTCACCGGCTGGACTGTTGCAGCCTTTAAAACTCTCCCTTTACTCCATTTTTTTCCTCCATTCCTTCTTATCTTTTCTTATTATTTTGTTTTAAACTTCCCTTTTTCTCCTTTTTTTTGACCCCCATGCCCCTCCTTTTCTTTCTTTTTTTTCTGTATAGCAAAAGAGAAAGAATGAGAAAACAGCAGCCAGCAGATTCAGCAGCTCTCCTAATCTCAGGGCTCTGGAGGCAGCAGGCATGGGCGTGGCGGGTACAGGAAGTGGGCAGCCCCCACAGCCGCCCCCACCCCCAGCCCAGCCCAGCCGCCTAGAGCCCATCCCCAACTCCCCCCTCCATCACCTTGAGCTCAACTCCAACAAACCTCTTCCCCCGCCGACCCCTCCCACCGAACCCAAGAAATTCATGAGGTGAGACCTTTTCTGGTCAATCCACACATCAATCATCCAATCACAGACCTCTGATTAATTGGAAATCTTGTGAGTTAAAGAGGTTTAAAGCACTTTTACTTGATTGACTCATATTTGAGTCAAACCTTGAATGTAAAAGCTATATTTTGCAGGCTGTGCGTTCTTTCACAAAAGCCTCAAAATAGAAATAAAAAACACCAGAACTCATATTCTTGTCTAAGTGCCAAGTCTTGCCCTTTCATAAACCATAAGGAGCATGAAATCATCATCATCACGAGCTGCAGAGTGTAAAACGCTCTAATGTGTTGAAATTGACCATTCGCTAATCCCCAGCAGGGTGCTGAGTTGGACAGTGTATTTCCTGTCCATCAGTTGGTGCATCCATCTAGAAGACAGCATTGCTCTAGTCGTCAATATGTGATATAAATATGATCAACAATATCCAACTGTTATGTGAAAACAGCCGTGTAACACTTGAAGAAAGCAGTCTGTCAGGATGAGGTCGACCCAGTGTGTTTGACCGTCGTGACGCTGTGATAGTCGTAGAGTAAACGTGCGAGGTGATGCGAGGTCTTTTAGGTGAACTGGCCTTAACTGAAATGAACATTATAACCAGAACATAAACACAAGAGTCCCGACTGAAGCTTCAAAGAATGGCCTTGGACTGCAAAAGAGGCATGTTTTTGTTCATTTTAATTTCTCCTCACCACGACTGTGTGTCCATCAGTCTGAACATGTTGACAGTGTGCATGTTGACAGCTGTCCCTCTTTTCTGTTCTCATGGATTTAAAGTTATCTTCTGTTCAGGAAGTTATACGACTTGCTGTTAATATTTGTTGTGCATTGTGTCATTTTGTGATTTTTCATCTTTATTTCAGCATGTTGCACAAGCTGCACTTTTTCCTCAATTTGAAATGGGATTGACAATTTGTGTACAAAGTAAATACTGTAAACTATTGTGAATTAATAATGAAGTAGATATTGTCTTTTGCTTTCACGAACTGTCCCCTCTGTGTGTGGTGCTGTCTCATTTAAAAACAACTTGACTTACTAAGTTTACTCTACGGTCCAATAAATGCTTCTCTTGTTTCTCGATCATGGCTGTGATTGATCACTGTGGTGTGGACAGATATGACGATACATTATGTAACATGCCTAATATATGAATATGTGCAATATGTCTATTTGCATGCCGAGAAATGTGTTTTGAAGCACTCGTCTTCAGGTTTAGAGCATGTGTGAGTGTGCGGGTGTGTGTGAGCATGTTATTTTTTATCCATCTTGCTGCATGCTCTGCTGCTGTTTATGCAAAGAATGAGATGGGGTGACGACCCACCACCACCTGTTACAATATGCTTTAATGATTTTGAAAACTCAAAAAAACAACAACACTTACTTTAAGACGAGGGAACCCAAAGTACAAAAATGTTAATGTCATTTCTCATCTCAGGACTCCTTCCTCATTCCTGCAGCACTCCTAATAAAACCCAGTAGAATATCGTCATTATTACACTGCAAATGTCTACCTTGTACTTTTCTGCCACGTTTAAACACTGGTGACAAAGTTCACTTTAGCTGGTGAACATTTCACATTTCTTCCTTGTTCCAAATCTGCATAACCAAAGATTAAAAAGCTGCTCTAGTGTTTGTTTAATGTGATAATATTCTATATAAATTATATAATGCAATTAATATTTATGGAATTAAAACAAGTAATTGACTACTTCAATACTTATATATATATATATTTGTGTGTATATATATAAATTAGCACATAGTGCATACTGTTAATTATTGGTATGTACGGTAATATGGAATTGATGTTCACTTGGGCTTTACAAAGGCGTTTCTGCCCCCTTGTGGACAACAAAGAATATTACACCCTTAAGACAGCTTTCAAACATCAAACTGATGCTTGCACTGCTGCACTATGTGGCCCAAATAAATAAATGTAAATTATGCAAATACATTTGTATATTTTTCAGTTCTGTATTTGATTCATATCAGTTTAGTAAGAGCCAGAAGGAGATATGGTCCAGTATGGGAATATGGTAAAAAAAAGGACTGTGGCTGAAATGGTATGAAAATAAATTGTTTGTTTTTTGGGGGATTTTTTGTTTTTGGTAAAATAATAACCAGACACTGTCATCTTTCAGGAAGGTGTAAGACTAAATGTGCTGAAATAAGGTCTTTCTTCTTCGCTGACTTGTCCTCTTTTGTCTTTAATTTTGTTTTTGTTGTGGTGGTTTTGTGCTCGTGTCCCGAAGCCCTCCTGAAACAAAGGACTCCACCATCGACTCCCCGGACGCCCAGCGCCAGGAGTGGTTCGCTCAATACTTTTCCTTTTGATTGACCACAAACCTGCAAACACAAGGATTCAGCATGTCAACCAAACTTAAAAAAACAAACAAAAAAAACACAGAAAAAAGAGAAAAAATGTTAAAAGTATTTGTTATTTATTGTCATTGATAGGTTCAGGGATCAATTCACTTTAGATTCAGTCAACGGAAACTGTAAAGGGTGAGAATTAATTCTCATTGATGTGTCAGTGAAACACACAGAACTTGATGTCATTAGTTTGAACTTTGGTTAAAATGTAATGATTGTTGTTGACCGAGAGGAAACTGAACTGAGCCTGATCCTGACTGTCAAACATCATCATCACTCTGATCTGGTTTGATTATATTTGATTGTTTCACTGTGGATGAGTTTCTCTCTTAGTACAGTGACAATGATCATCAGTATGTTTGATGTTTAATTTAGTTCTTTACTTCCTGACTTGTTTTGCAGTTTCTTGGAACTATAAAAAATGAGTGGTGCATTATCATGCTGCTAATTGCCATTGTTGGACTACAGTAAGAAATATATATCTAAAGAAATATACGGTAGGTTATTGTGCTCTCTGTACGTGGGCCCACTGCATAAAGCATCTTAGACTAGGAGGGCTGATCTAAGACCAGCCTGCCTCCTCATTTATGGTGATATTTACTAGGACCTGATCCTAGATCAGTTACACTTCTCTGATATGCTCCATGAATACAGGCTCTGATTTTAAGACGGCACCATCATGGCAAATTTTACAGCTGCATAGAAGTTTCAGCAGATTTTGGTAGAATATTAAAACCTGTTTGTATGGTTCTCTGTCTCAACACAGATATAATGATGTCTCACCAATTTTAAAAACAAAAATAGCATATTTTATATTTATATTATAATGTGTATGCTTAATAAATACTTATTGTGACATTTATTTGTGTTTTCCGAGTCGATTTGTTTATGTTCTGTGCAGTTTTTTTAGGAGATTCAAGATTGTGGAAGAAGTTCATTAGTGAAAAAGGTTTTGAGCTATTTAAGTCTGAATTGGCTGCTTGTTTGTATTTATACATTATATTATATATATATATATATATATATACACATTACTTAATAATGTGAGCACTTACAAACAGGCATCATCAGGCCAGCTAAAGTCTTAAACCTAAAACCAAACTAAAGTCAGATCCAGAGGGGATATATCATGCTTTTTGTGATTTTCTGTCATTTATAGACTGTTTAATGACGGCTGTGGATGTAAACATGGTCAAAGGGGCAAAATGCAGCTTCCAGAGTCGAAGGAAATCTGCCATGATACAGCTTCCTGAAGCTGACCAATCAGAACAGAGCGGCTCATCAGGAGGCGGGTCTTAAAGAGACAGGAGCTAAAACGTCCTGTTTGAGACAGAGGCTGAACTGAGGGGCTGCAGAAAGGACCAGGATGAGATCAATAAGGAGGTTTTAACTGGAAACCATGCAGAGATATTCAGTAGAGACAGAATAGAAATACAGAGCTGGACATGTGCAGGATATGTTCCCTTTAAATTCAACAAGCAAAGCAAGCGTAAAGCTCGCTCAGATCTAGTGGCACAGTGTCTCACGTCTCTACACAAGACATCTATCCTGATATCTGTTATTGCTCTAAAATCTTGATTTGCAAATTAAATTAATTTTGGATTTGTTTCATACTTATTCGGTAGCTTAGTAGTTTTGTCATTAATAAACTTCCATACAGACTAATGTCCACATACTATAATACTACAATACAAACTGGACACTGAACAGGATTTTTGAGCCATTTTTGTTGGTTAACCTTTCTTCAGGCTGGTTGCAGTGATAATGTGTCCTCCCCTGCTGTTTCAGGAAGAAAACTGCCTCATAAACTCTCATTTTACTTTCACATTTTCTCCAGAAGCTTTAAATGAGATCCTGAGATGAAGACAAAAGAAAACACTTTGTTTATTCTTATTTATTAAGCTTCATATTGTACACGTCCCATCAGTAAAGTCTGTTAAATGACTCGTGTTCAATGAGTTCTTGTACAGATTCACTTCACAGCAACGAAACAATGGAGATAAAAACCAATCAAATCAAAATCAAATCAAATTTTATTTATATAGCCCAAAAATCACAAAATACATTTGTCTCAGAGGGCTTTACAATCTGTACAGGAAGAGCCACAGAGGAGGGATCCCTCTCCCAGGACGGACAGACGTGCAATGATGTCACATGTACAGAACAATCAACACACACATATTGTACACTCACAATGAATAATAATGAATTACAATGGATGATAAGAATAGGTTACAATGAATGATGAATTATTACAGTAACAGTGAAACTAGTGGTAAAGATACAGATACACAGCAGCAAATCATTAACTAACTATAATCTATAATGGGGATATGGTAACAATGATGACGGTGACAACACATGCAGAAGACGCCACGCAGGACCACAGCAGCAGACACAGTCCACAAGAACCTGCTGGACGAGAGAGCACAGAAACTCTGAGGAAGAAGTTTAGTTAGTAACATGATAGATAGATAGATTAGATAGATGGATAGATAAGGAGAGAGAGAGAATGAGAGAGAGAGAGAATGAGAGAGTATGTGAGTCCCCCAGCAGTCTAGTTCTATGGCAGCATAACTAAGGGATGACCTGAGCCAGCCCTAATTATAAGCTTTATCAAACAGGAAAGTCTTAAGTCTACTCTTAAAGGTGTTGATCGTGTCTGCCTCCCGAACACAGAGTGGTAGTTTATTCCACAGAAGAGGAGCTTGATAGCTGAAAGACATGAAGAATAACATCACAGAATCTGACAGCTGAAGTCTGAAATGACTTCTGTCTATTGGAGTTTACTGAACTCAGCTGTGGCTCCATAATAAAGACCAAGTCCAGCATAGAGAGGCTGAGTGAATGTGGTCTGGACTCTGTGGAGGAGAGTCATGGTTTCAGAGACGCTGTAGAAGGACAGAAGACCTGCTCTGTGATCCAGGTACACTCCTACTCTGGAGGAATGAGGACCTGAGACGGGAGTTTTAATCTTGTTGAACCTAAAGTCATAACTGTTAGTGTAACAATATAAACACCAAGATTTGTCATTAAATCCAAATACACATTCATGTGAGTCTCCTGCTCTGCTGATATTCTTGTATGTGACTGCTACACCAACTTCTCCTCTCATCTCCACCTCCCAGTAACAACGTCCAGTCAGACTCTCTCTACTCAGGACCTGCCACCTTCCAGTGAATCTGTCTGGATGATGAGAATAAGACTGTTCTTGTCTCATGAATGTTACTTTTCTGTTTCCATCAGATAATAACAGCTGTGTGTGTGCTGTGTTTGGATCCAGTGTGATTTCACGTGAATATTTTAAGAATCCAGCTCTGGTCTTGGGTTGTGGTTCAGACAGTAAAACGTCCACTTCAGTCAGTGAGATGTTTGTCCATTTGTCCCTCAGAGTGTCCTGTAGTTTATCTCTGAGCTCTGACACAGCTGCTGTCACATCTTTAAAGTATCTCAGAGGACGGATATTGATGCTGGATGAGTCTGTAGGTTCACTGAGTTGTGACAGTGAGGGGTAGTTGTGTAGAAACTGGTTGTGATCCTCTGTGTGTGAGAGCTGCTCCAGCTCAGCGTCTCTCCTCTTCAGCTCAGTGATCTCCTGCTCCAGCTTCTCCTGAAGCTCTTTGACTCGACTCACTTCAGTTTCCTGCTGGGATCTGATCTGCTGCTTCACATCAGAGCTTCTTTTCTGGATGAGACGGATCAGCTCAGTGAAGATCTTCTCACTGTCCTCCGCTGCTTTATCAGCAGAGCGACTGACGGCCTCCACCTCCTGTTGAAGCAGCTTCACATCTTTCTCTCTGTGCTGGATTCTCTGCTGGATGTTTTGTCGACTCACCTCGAGCTCTCTCTGCCTCTCGGTCCTTTCTGCTGCAGCTGAGACTGTGTCGTGGCCTTTATGTTCGTCCACAGAGCAGAGATAACAGATACTCTGCTGATCAGTACGACAGAACATCTTCATCACCTCATCATGACGAGAGCACATGTTCTCCTGCAGCTTCTCCGAGGGGTCGACCAGCTTGTGTTTCTTTAATGGAGCTGCATCATAGTGAGGCTGGAGGTGTTTCTCACAGTAAGAGGCCAGACACACCAGACAGGACTTGAGGGCTTTCAGTTTCCTCCCAGTACAGAAATCACAGGCCACATCTTCAGGTCCAGCATAGCAGTGATCAGCAGGATCATCTTCAGTCTTCTTCAGCTGCTCCACTAAAGCTGCTAACATGGTGCTTTTCACCAGGACAGGCCTCGGTGTGAAGGCCTGTCTGCACTGAGGGCAGCTGTAGAGCTTCCTCTGATCCTCTTCATCCCAGACGTTTTTAATACAGCTCATGCAGTAGCTGTGTCCACAGGGAATAGTCACCGGATCCTTCAGTAGATCCAGACAGATCGAACAGCAGAAGGTTTCTCGGTCCAGCTGATCTCCTTGCTGCGCCATTTCAGCTCTCTGTGGCAACGACTGTCTGAGTTTCACTTTCTGAGAAGTGAAACTAGTTTGAGCTCTGATCTGAACAACATGTGTTTCTGCAGTGAATGGAGGCTGGCAGCTCTTGCACTTCACCACATGTTGGTTACACCCATCTTCAAACTGGAGATCTAAAGGGGAGGGAACAAGGAAGTATGAGCACAGAGTGGAGCTGGTTGTGTTTGAGAGCAGGAAGAAGGAGGGGTTATCAAGAACTGATTCGTTCCAGCTGGAGGAGCAGCTTTAAAGGGACACTGGGAGCTTTTCATTTGACTAACGTGGCTCCTCGCTTCCTTCGCTTGTGTCTCAGCTCACTCACTCCAGCACTGACAGCATCTCCACTGTCAAATATGAAGAAGTCAGTATATTGTAATTATTATAATTCACAGTTTAAACAGCTACTTCAGAGTTTATAGGTATTGATAGCTGGAAGAAAACCATCATCTTTTTATCATTTGATTACAGATCTACAGCAGCCTCTGGCTTCACAGAATAAGACACAAATAGACAGTTTAAGTCTGTTAATTAGTGAAAGGATGAATAAAAACAGCTGTAGCCTGCAGAATATGTTCAAATAAAATATGACTTATTCAGTTTGAGACAGTCTGACGTCATTTTCAGGCTCAAGATGATTTTAGAAGAGACACGATACTGTGACGTCATATTTACCTGAAGGAGCTGAGGCGTACTTTAAAACAGAAAAGAAGAAGAGAACAGTAAACAAACAGTAGTTTAATGATTTATTCAGATTCATATGCTACACACATATTTTTTTATTTTATGAATAAATACTAAAGGCTGCTGTTGGTGTCGATTTCCGGGTCACAGCAGGCGGACGGAGGAGCGAGGACAGGAGGAACAGGACCGTTTCTAGCTTTTTATTTCAAGCACTCACCAAATATGCATCATATGAGACCAAATGCTACCTTTTAAACATAAAATATATATTTCAATTTAAGGACTTAGTTACATGGTTAACATCAAAATCAAAACAAATATTCAAATTATAAATAATGAACTAATAATGAAATGAAAAATGAAAACACACAGACACAATATTTGGAATAAATTATCAATTGATGAACAAGAATAAACATAAAATGAATGATGATAAAGCAAGATCAGGATAAAAGTGCAAAACAATTTTACAAATCAGACAAGTATTATTTATTGGGCCTAATGAAACTGGAATAAAGATAAATAAATTACACTAAATTAAAACATAAGATAAATAAAACAGGCTTTCAATCTTCATCTTCAAAACTTTCACTTCCTAGATTTCTTATTTTTTACTTTGAAACTGGTTTGTTTGTGAGGTAAAACTGCTTTTTGATCTATATGTACATTTTATTTGAGCTATTTATTATTTTTATTATTATTGAAATCTTTTTCCAACATGTGATTATCTCCATATCCTCCTAAATAAAATCTATAATCTATATGTGAGTTACTGCAGCTCTGTGCTTTCACTGCTTATGTCTTTAAAACTATTTATTTTGTCGTGTGTTTGTTGACATTTATACATCATATCAGACTTTATATTTTACTGAAGTGTACCATAACAGTGTAGTTCATGAGGAGCGTTGTTTTACTGACACATATTTCTGCATGTATTGAAGGATCAGAGCTGTTGTTGCATCACTTCTTATGGACAGCAGGAGGAGTCTGACTAAAGACGAGTTAACGCGACTCCAAACTCCAAACAAAGCCTGGAGACGTTTGGCTACATGGAAAATACAGAAAACACTCAAAGTACTTTTACTTTACTACTAGAAGTACACTTTGCTGCTAATGCGTAATCACTTTTACTTAAGTAGGATTCTTATGCAGAACTTTTACTAGTAAAGGAGTATTTTTACATTGCAGTATTGGTACTTTTACTGAAGTAAATGGTCTGAGTACTTCTTTCACCACTGGAAACAGGTCAAACACAGCACATTTTCTAAACTCTGTGTTTTTGTATTATCTGACACTCACTTTTATATTATTGGCCACTAGAGGGCAGTGGCGTCCTAATATAGCTTGATGACCCGGAAGTAAACAAACCGTGACTCAGGCTGAACATGGCAGCTTCAGGAACCGGGTCTCCTGGCCGGTTGGTCCAGTATGTTGTCGTCCGGTCGGATCTGGTTCACAGGCTGTCCTGGCCCCTGGGAGCCGTGATAACTCAGGCGTGTCATGCAGCTACCGCCGCCGTCCACCTGCACTACGCGGATCCGGACACGCAGCGGTACCTGTCCGAGCTGGACTTCATGCATAAAGTCGTGCTGGCGGTCAGTTTAATAACAGCACGTTTTTATCACTTCCGGGTTACAGTGTTGAAGTGACTCACGTCGTTTCAATAAAGTGTCATTTTAGCTTCAGTTATTATTAATAAGGTCTTGTTAGAAATATGAATATGTTAGATAGTATGACAGTATTTAACCATCAAACACTGGCTGACCTTGTGTTTGCATTGAGCCTTGCTATTGTGCTTTATTATTATTATTATTATTATATTTTATTATTTTGTTTTCTGAGGTTTCACCCTCAACAACAACAACAACAACAACAACAACAAATCAACAACACCTCTCTGGAGTGAAATGTGAAATAACCATCCCTCAGGCCTCTATATGTTTTAATTAAAGCCTGTGTGCGTTTTATTTTTCTCAAGGCTCCAGATGAGGCCGCCCTGTCCGGCCTATCAGAGAAGCTGACACAGGCCGGCGTGTCACACAAGCTGTGGATCGAACAACCAGAGAACATCCCCACCTGTCTGGCTCTGAAGCCGTACCCCAGAGAGACTGTCCAGCCGCTGCTGCGCAAATTCAAACTCTTCAAATAACTGCCTGGAAAGACGTTTCCTACGAATGCACTGCAGAGCGTGTCAAACAGCAGCAGCGAAGAGGCCAAACAGGAAGCCACGCAGGCTGTCCAGTGCCTCATTTCATCACAGACAACACAATGTTGCAAATGCATCTAATCAGCTGTAATTTAAAGGCAGAAAATATGATGTTTTATGTCTATGATACACATATATACAAATATAGGCAATTCATGTTGCATGTTAACACAACATAGTACAACAGTTGTATTGTAAAACATGCAGTTCAGGTTTATATAAACCAATTTGAACTGCTTAAATAAAGGAGTAAAGGGTTTGACTCTCACCTATTTTCTAATATAACCCACTTCAGTGTTTACATATAAGTATCATCAATCATCCTTGAGTCATTCAGCATAGAAACATGCTATTATGTCACCAATCCCAAGTTTAATTATGGAAAATGATCCGTTTTACACTTTGTGTTATGTCATTAAATCATTATCATCTATTTTTGTGTGCTTGTTTGGATATATTGAAACCAACTAATCAAGTTCAAGTCTGTTCCTAAATTATTGGATTCATGGTTCAGATATCTGATGATATCTAATGACATAAATATCATTAGATATTATCAGATATCTAATGATATTTATGTCAAAGGTTTTGTCCAAATACCAAAACTGAACTAGAGGATGTGAAAAACTTTTGTAAATGCAGTAATGGCAAACAGTGACATTTATAGCCTTTTTAGATCAATCACCTTGATTGATGATTGATTGATTGATATATTCTACTACTCTCTTAACCAGATCCAGTTTCTGACCCAGAACAGCAGCTTCTCTTCATTTAAAACTGAGGTAATATAATTTCCACCAGGATCACCCAGTATTAATCCAGTGCATTTCTTTTTAATGTTTTAATTTAATTTAGCCTGTCCTTATTTTAACAGTGTCACAAGAGAACACGTATATCCACATTTTTCCATTTTTTATTGACCATTAAGCACCTCAGTTTCAGTGAATAACCTGAAATGGTACAAAGTCAAGTGGTAAACTGTCAGATTACCAAAACCTGAAAAATAATGTCAATTTAAAAGTTATAAAAAGGATTTTTTTTAGAGATCAAGAAATACAAACAAAACAACCGTACTAGGACGAGTCAAACATTTAGATTAAAATCAATCTTTTTTCAAATAAGTCATTAAGACGTGTAAGTTTCATTACAAACTCCAAACATGTAGATACTGTAAAACTTTTGATGAGTAGTGTAGATAAATATTCTTTATAGTTGTCTGAGCCCATACCAGTCCATACTGACATGTTTTGAAGACAGTCAAGAAGCAAGTTTAAAGCCTGAGAATCATTGGTGTTTGATATCAATATTGTGACATGAAACCAAATATCGTTTTATTTTGGATTTGGTAATATCGTGTGCCGTCTTTTCCTGGTTTTAAAGCCTGCGTTACAGTAAGGTGGTGTAACTTTATGAACTGAGACTCTTCTACCTGTTTTATTATTTTCCTTTCATCTCAACAACTTTGTCAAAATATTGATATTGAGGTATATGGTCAAAAATATCGTAACATTTGATTTTGTCCATATTGTTCAGCCTGATGTACAATACTTAAAGCTCTCTTCTGTAGTATGAACATTTATTTATTATATATTATGTTGGTTTTATATGTGTTTCCTCATACACAGGAAGTAATGTATGGAACTATAAGAGAACAATAGAGTACATAAGGTGAGTTCTGGTCCAATATAACTTTAGTTTTATATAATAATGCTATAGATTTAGACATTTCTGATTAAACTGCATTTAATTTTTAGGTTTGCACATTTGTCAGGCGAGCAGAAAGGCTTTGCTTGTAAGCACTGTAGCAGAACGTCCTTGGTTATCTCCTTGAGAGCAAACCTCATCATATATACTTTGTCTATTCTTCGCTGTCAAGTTTTTCAGTTTGCCTTGAAACAGCAGCTGTGACCTTGTTATTATTCACACAAAGAATCTCAAAGGCTCTGCAATAGATCAGTTTGAAACCTGTTGCTTTCATTTGTCTGTGTAAAAGGACAGAAAGATTGAATCATTAAACACAAAGTCCTGCTAGAATTCAGAGTAAATTAGAGATATGAAACAATTCAGGTGATGCTTCGGCCTTCAGACCTTCTCGTCCCTTCTTTAATAGATGGGGCATTTATGCTTGTGGTATCACAACAATCAAAGACTTGACAACATATTCTCATCTTTCCAAGAACTCTCAGAGAAATTTCATCTTCCCCCAACATCATTTTTTAAGGTACTAACAGATTTGTCATTTTGCTTGCGTACCGTAGTTTTCCTAATTTACCAGCAGCTACTTGTTTTTGACCCCACTTTCCACTATGAAAGGCATCATTTCTGTTACATCCTATCTAAGTGCACACTATTAAAACACTGTGGGAGGATGATTTACATTTTGAAACTGAAGATGATGTATGAGATGAGTGTTTGCGGCGGGTTCACTCCTCCTCCATCTCTGCTAGGCACGGGTTGCTGCAACGTAAGATTCTTCACAGCTATCACTTAACTAAGGTTAGACTGTCAAGAACGTATGAGGATGTTGATCCTGTCCAATCTCCAGCTACTTATATCTACGACCCTCTCTACATAACTTTTGGTTGGAAATATACAATATACTTTCACAAATGATCTTGGTCTCTGTCAAACTAGCTGTAATCAGAGTCACTCTCATGTCTGCGATATCAAATCATAGAAAGCATTTTATAACTTGTACGTTTTGGCATGAGGCCTGATTCTCATCAAGTGGAAACACTCATTGGTTTACTTTCACAATAGATATGGGACAATTAGACAGTGTGTGTTCACTTATCTGTGTGTAAATGTATATACTGTACACTGTAAATATCTTAGTTTATTTTGGTTATCCTCAGCTTCCCAGTACCCCCTCTCATGCAGTAAAGATGCCCTGAACTATAGTTTCATCTTTCATACAAATCACTGACATCAGCAGATGATAAATCTGAAGGAAACTTAGAAAATGACAGCATTTGTTAATTAATCTGTAAATGACATTTCACTGGGAACATACACAACATGTTATTGATACATCAGCAATGAGTACTAGGTGTAAGCGTAAAAAAAGGCAGGTATTAGTGACCACATGGAAAACATGGATCTAGTAGTGAAATCAACACTTTGCTGACAAAAAGCAGAGGAGAGAAACGTGACAGCGAACATTAATTACAGAAAAACACAGTTGATTAGTTGTTATTTCCCTAAATTATGTGCACTTGTTTAATGTCAGCTCGGTGTGAGAGACTATACCGTGTTTTGTTGTCATTCATGGTCACCGTTGTACTAGTTTCTCTCTCCTCCTTTTTGAGTGTGTGTCAGGCGTGCAGAGCAGAGCAGAGGAAAGACAGTGAACCTACTCGAGTTGATAACAACTAGTGATCTAATAAATACATAAGTGTGATGTGTTTTTTTAACCCTCCTGTTGTGTTTGTTTCATGTTAATTCATTTTGTGGCACAAAATAACATCTGAGCCTCACATACAGTATATTGTGTGGTGATTGTGCTGCCACAGAATGAACTGAGCAAAGCCGAACATAACAAAAGATGGGCAGAGGAGGGGTCATGATAATCCTGTTGCTTTAATGGGTCCAGTTTGAGGATAGTAAATTATATGACCGGTACACTTTCTGTCTTCACTGTATGGATGAATAAGAGGATTATATTATTATTTGTTTGTGTCGTTGTTTTGGGGCTGATCCTTTTAAAATATTATATCTTTACTGACATGTACAGTATGTCACATATCAATCAAGACAATTGACAGCACAACGTAAAGTTATTGTACCACTCTCTCGTGCTTACCAACTTTTATTCAATTTAAAAAAAGAAAACAATAAAACTGAAACGAACAATCATAAATCTGCTCCAACAGTCAGTATTTCCATGGCTCCAAATGCCTGCTTTCATGAGTCATTACCTTGAAGTAAAACTACAAGCTTTAAAGGAATGTAAGTAACCAATCAACGTATTACACACAATATAATTACCTCTCAGAGTATTTCCCAGAATATCTCCTGAAAATACGCCCATACACACGCTGCTCTCATTCTGTAATTTCAGACGAGTATTGTGCAACATACATGAGAAGCAGCTCTGCAGTAAAGGTTTGATGACACTTATGATTACGCATGGTTGGGGTTGATAGACCACAGTGGCTTGTAAGATTTGGCCTACTAACAACATTTTTACCCCAGCTTTCATCAAAACAGCTGCATATGTCTGTAAGGGAGACGGAGAGTACAGGAGCAGTAAACAGCAGGAGACACGCTGTTTACAATGTTTACAATCCATGCAAGTCTTGAAAACATCATTTCAGTAATCAATATTTCTATATGAACAATGAGTGAAATTATGATGTGTAATATGAAAGGCGGCACAGTGACCCACAGAAAATACTCCACCAGTATATATACATATACACACACACACACACACACATATATATATATATATATATATATATATATATATATATATATATATATATATATATACACACACACACACACACATTTATGAGACTACGCATTTAAATACAATTATAAAAATGTCCAATGTCATTTAAAAGATAGATTCACAATTTTTCAGCCAGGTGTCCATATGAACAACACAGTTTCTGGATATATATCCTCTATTATGTTTATACAAACATAACAAATCATCAGCTTTCCTGTCTTCTTTATTTATTTCTTTTCAAGCAGGTTTATTGAGACAAGTATACAACAAGTTTGCAGCACCTTGTGTATACAACTTGTGTCTATAAACATGCCAGAGGAACTACATAAGTGTAGTAATAGTTAAATAAATATTTCTTACACAAGTTATGTTTTAGCAGCAGTAAAAGTTCCTTATACAAACACATTATTACTGGAATAAACTGCAAAACAGCTTGAAGTTAGAGACACTTCACTGGCTGATAATCTGTTTGTCCCCAACAGAGATCAATAAGAGTTCCTGGATAAATAAATCTTAGTAATAAATAAGCAGCTTTTTTGTTTGTACATTTAGATACAGAAGAAATGTATTGTTTAATATGGGCACTTAGCTCAGAAATGAGCATTAATTAAACAAAACTCTGAGCAACATTTTTCCAAACTCATGTAAAGTGAGGGTAGATATTATTTTCTCCATATTTATTTTGTGTCAGAATCATCTTTATTGATCAAGTATGTTTATGCATCCTGTATAAGGGAATTGGCTGTGGTTTAGTGGCTCTCAGTGTGCTTACACACAACTCAACAATCTTCATTATACACAAGGAATGACTACATCCAAACGAAATTAATATAATATAAATGTGTATATTCAGTGTATACAGCCTGCGACACACTACTGGATGACGTGTTTTAAACTAAACTAAATATAATATATATAAATATTATATATATAAAGAGCAGCAGTATTTCTCTGGGTGTCCCACTAAAAGGAGCCACTTACATCAAAGTGTCTCCTGGTCTTCTTCACGGCTGCAGCTCGTGCCCCCTCCTCGTGGACGCGCCTCGACATTCCGCGCGCACGAGCAGCCCTGTTTGTTTGTGTTGAGATGTTGGAAAATGGCGGACAGCAGAGACCAAAGCGATAACTCGGGTTTCCAAACGCGAGTGCGCCGTCATTGAAACACAGAAAAGCCCCCCGTCAGCGACCCCCGGAGTTGCTTTACGATTTACCGCCGCCGGTGGGATCAAAGTCGGACACCTGGAGGAAGGTTGTTGCGGGACACGGTTGGGATTTAGCAAACTGGTTAGCTCGCTAAGCTAACCGTGCTACCAGGCTTGTTTGTCAACAGAAGCGGACGTTAAATCTGCCAGCAGCTAACAAAAAACTGTTGGCCGGCTTCCGAGCTCACATACTGGGGGTTTATAACATGGCAACCACGGCTGACCACAAACACAACCAGTCCGGAGTAACGGAGGACAAAAAGGCAGACATCTGGCCATCCTGCTGCTAACTGGCTTGTTTCACGCACAGCCTGAAGCTGCCGTGAGAATTAATCATCCCGCTCCCATCCCTGGTCTTTATTTACAAGCTAAACGGACGACAGAGCAGGTAAGTCAGCCAAGAAGAAATGCACGACAACATGTCTTCCTGACGGTTTCACAGGAGGACATGCAGGCGGCCTCCAAACATGCCAAACATGCCCGACTCACTGTTGATTTATCCACATAACGTCTCTACAGTTTACTGACACCGTCTTCTCCATCTGAACACAGACACTGTTGTTATCATGTGAGAGTCCCAAAGACCTTTGATTTACCTGAAAACCGCGAAACCTGAAGCACATTTTGACCTCTTTTAATTATACATGTTGGAAAAAAAAGGTGTTAAAGTCTAAATCAGGAAACGTTAGCCTTTGACTGATTGATCCGCACATGAAAGAAATGTACAAAAATCACCTTAATTGACCTCATTTTCTATTCATAGTTGTGTCATATGGTCCTGGCGCTATTTTAACCCTTTCTGCAAAAACACGGTTCAGTTTAAAACGTAGATATGAAATCTCAGCACAAATCATTTTGACTGTCAGTGATTACAACGGGGCACTATTAAAATGCATGTGAGACTTTAATCTCTAATATAATAATATAATACACAGATTTTCAATGCCCTCTACAGCTGACATTAAAATCTAAATTGGATAATTGCACCTTTAAATACAAATTCTCAAACATGTCATTTTTTTCATGCTGATCATAAGTCAAATATCCCCATAAATGCCCTCGTTACACAGGATTGATTGCTATACAAACATGGGAAACTCAACCAGCACTGTATCATTACAATGTGGGTAGTATATGCAAATAAACAATGTTTAACTTCCCTCCATGTTGCACCCATAGCTCCCTGCTCATTTGCCAGCTACGTTTCCGAATTTTCTATAGTGGTGCCTTCAAGGTCGGTAAATGTGAGTCTCTCAAAAACACACGGTGACGGGACTCAAATATCATACTTCAAATATAAATATCAGTATATTTGGAAGAAAACTAGTTTGATGATACAAGGCTGAATATCACAGTCTGCTGAGTTTCTCTGAGATTACACCAACCAGAGACAGACCCTAACCCTGACAGAATAATATATCAGACCTTGTCATCTCTGAATTTAGAAGAGAACAACAGCGACTGTGCTACCTGTAACTTTTGTGGTTGCATCCATCTGGTACAAAACGGTCCCGGCTCCTTTTTCGTCCAAATTAGGTAAAAGAAACAGCATTTGTTGACAGTTTTTCACTCCTTCGTCTGCGATTGTTTTCCACATGAACACATCATTAGTGGCTGATTGGGCGGGACACGCACAGTGCTTCCTGGTACAGGTAGGCACTGTCTGCAAGCTACAAGCGAGCAGAAAACTATTGATTTAATTGACTACATTTACCATCAACACCGATTGGACATCCACATATAAAGTGGCAGAATTCCCCTTTAAATCCTAGTGAGGAGCCTTGAATGACATATATTTATGACCTACTTAATGTTTTACTCAGAACAACATTACTGGAAATTAAAATCATTGTTATCGTTGCAGGGGTTTAGTGATAGAGACCATTTTAGCACCAGTGTTACTTTGAAATGTGCCGAGGCAGTACGGTGAATGGTAGACATGGACCTTAAACATTGTTAGAAATAAAATAAAAAAACACAAATCACTGATAACATTTGGCTGCTTGAAAACAAACCTGTCTTATCAGCACTGGAGGAAGAAGGTATTTCTTTAAGTTTTATTTCCATGAGGTTTGTCCAGGCTCGTGATGCAGGTACATGTAAAGCACGTCACAGATTTTCTTGTAGTTTATAAGTAACATAAATCAATCTTATCATATTAAATACTAGAATACAGTCTTTGTAGTCATACATTCATCGTTTAAATTCATGCAGCTGATTCCTTAGTTTTGCTGGAGTGTGCTGCTTGTTGACAGCTGAGTTATCTGTTTGTATAGTATTAGTGTTGCAGACTTTGTCATGTTTCAAGTGAAAGCGATGTAGCTGGGCCTCTCGAGGCTGGGATGTAGTCCTGATAAGAGCTAAGATATAGTACAGGATAGAGTTCAATGTAGGCCTCAGTTATTCAGTTCAAAGTTTGTGACTCTGCTACCACTTTAGTCAGTGGTTCCTCAGGACAACATCACTGTACGCAACAAAACAAAAACAAGAAACTGAAAGCAGCCATAGATGTTGTTGTATTGCCTCTTGAACATTAGGGAATAGCTAAAAAAAATACATGTCAATGAAGACCCTGAGAGTTTATGCACAAAGATGGGTGTGCACAGGCTGATGAGGGAGGAAACTGTTGTTTCTTGATGATTGTAGAAGGATGTTTCTCATTAGTCTATAATCCCATGTGTTTAATTCTATTGCAAGCAGTGGCATTTATATTATTACCTCTACAGGCAAGCTAATCCTACCTAAGGATGAGCCACATTTGAGGCAAATGGTTGGGAGTGGGAGCCCTCCTCCTCCTCCCAGCTAAGCTCTGTGTCTGTATGGAGAATGAGCAGCCATTTTAGCACTGCTGCAGCCTGCCTGCCACTGTCACAACATTCTTCTGCTGAGCTGTAGTAGGTTTTCAACCTCCAGGACACCTGCAGCCAACCTGTGAAAATGTCACTGATGCTTTTACTCAGGGCCCTAAAAGGCTGCCAACTGTTTGGGATGACAGCTCTTAAATGTCTCAGTGTATACAGTTTATTTTCAGTGCTACTTTTGTCTTTGATAGCAGTACAAGCTTTGAGATCTATGATCAAAAGTGCTTCAGTACCAAACCTGGCAGGTTTTTAAATCTCCTGGGCATTTTCTCACATATGTTAATACAATGATGCCGCTGTGTGAATGATGTCAACCTCATTAGATTAATTCAGGCCATTTCTCACTGTTTCTAATGTTTTATTGGCTGGTCAATAGTCAGCAGATTTATTGATAATGAACACAATCATTAGTTTGCAGCTGTAATTGAAGGCGCTGGATTGTGCCGGAGGAAAGGTGCAACGACGTCGTTGAACGAACCATATGAAGCAGCGTTAATTAAAACAAAATTGTGTTCATGCGTTGTTGTCTATCAGTGTCTTTTTGGTACTACCATCTGGGCGTGTCACAGTTGGATGTTTTTACATTTTTCACGTAGTGGTTTTATGTATAAAATCCTGTCATTTACTGTGGAAGAAATAAATCATTTCACGTGTTGTGACATAATTGCATGACCTTAAACTTTGCACCTGCTGTCCGCTGTACACACTCATGTCATGTGTTGACCACATGAAAAAAAACAACAACAACAAATTCTACAAAAAAAACGGACTCCATGCTGGCTGCCATACTTGCATGTGTGTGAATGTTTTTTACTTTTCCAAGATGGCATTGGCAGGTAAATGTTATCGTGCTTGAATTTGATCAAACCACAGCTTGTGTTTTCTTTTTTTGTTTGTTTATTTAAGACGATGAAGAATAAAATGATCGTTTTTTTGTGTGATGTCTACATATGTTGTCTAGTTTTATCACAAAGCAGCACGTGTAGATAAAACAAAATAGTTTTTCAGATAATCTTTGATATTATGCAATAGGACGTGCAGGAGCTCTCGTTTCTGCAAAGCTGAAACAGATCGGCTCTTGGCGTAGCCTATGTAGCTCAGGCTGCTGTTTTCTGTGGTTTGTCCCTCGACTCGGAGTCCGTGTGAGGCGGCGGCGGCGGCGGCAGCAGCAGCAGAAGCACACACATACATGCGTACTGTCTTCAGCTGCTGCAAGCGAGCAGAACGCAGGGAAGAAGAGAAGTGTGGCGCTGCTTCGACTCCTCGCTGCCTTCCTGCTGTCAGAGCATTGGCCTACATTCTTGCCTGGAAAATAATAAAAAAAAAACTTCTGCAGCAGACTGTGAGAATTTGTGAGGATTGCGAGTAAATGGAGGGAAGTAGAAAGGTAAAGGCAAAGATTGAGAGAAAGAGAGAGGCAGCGTACAGGTAATTGATAGGACAAGTGAGAAAACAGAGCCAGACGAGTGGTGGTGTGAGTGAGTTAACAGTCAATCCTTTGTGGCCCAATTTTTCTGATGAAGGCCAGGCCACAATAAGAAGAGTCACATAATCATTTTACTATCCTGTGTGGATTTGAGTAGGTGTTTCTGATGAAAAATGTGTTTGCCAGTAGGCAGAAACTGTGCTCACAGGTACATTATCCTTCACAGATGTGCGCCCTGGGGACAGAGGGAGTTTAACAGTTTAATCGTTGTGGGGATCTCACCTTAGATGTGAAGTGAACGACGTGTAATGAACATATGGTGGTGAAAACACCTTTTGTGAAGTGGAGCATAAAGGTGTCTATGTACCTGGGTTTTAAATGAGTGGGCGGAGAGACACTTCCAAAGTTTCACCAAGATGTTGCTGTGCCTAGTGGAAGTCAGCATTTAAGTTTGTCTTGAATATGAGTTATTTCAGCTGCTCTTAAGAATGCTGTAACTTGGCATCACATTCTCTTTTTCTCTGTTTTTGTGGTATTGCTTTTATTACTGAATACGTGAAACAGATGAATGCTGTAGGGCTCCAGTATACTCAGTTTGAAATTGAGCTTGGCTCGTTCTCAAAGGTTGTTGGATACAGCATTGGGTGCAAATGAAATGCTAGTGTGATTCCTGGGACCGGAGGCCTGTCACTTCCACGTCACAGGGTGGAGTTTCAATATTTGGATCCCGAGTCAGCTCCACCGAAAGATAAGTGCACTGTACATGTTTAAGTGGATTACTTGTACTTCTTCAGGGCTACTTGGCATGATAAATCAGGCCAATACATGATTATATACATCCTTCCCCATTTACCTAAAAGGTACTTACAATACAGTAAGCTGTAATTACCCAGTCCTTGGGGCAGTGGACAGTGTGGTAAACAGTGTTGTGCATTCAAGGAATTGACTAACCTTGATCACGCTATCACAACAAGTCCATCTACCCCAGGTTGAACTAATAGAAAAGGTAAACAGGAAACACATGCCAAAGAACCACATCACCATAGCCAATGGCAACTGACTGCTTAGACTGGTGCAATTTAAGCCAAATGTGTGTTTGTTGTGTTTCTTTTAGAAGCAATTAGACTCGAACCTCTTTAACAAGATGCTAGTTTCACGTTTGTTTCAGGTGTGCTGTCCACTTTAGGCTGAAGAGTTTACTGTGCAAGGTGAGTGGAGCCTATAGAAAGAGCAAAACGTAAGGAGACTGGAAGGATAAACCTCAGTACTGGTGAAAGAGAGAAAGCAGCCTGATTTATTGCACAGCGGCATGGCTGCAAAGCGGCGTACTTTACATATTGCATTGTTGTTGTCTAGACTGCTGCAGTTGACAAGCAAATGGAGCACTAAGAGGACAGGAAGTGGTCTTGTTGTTTTGTGTGTATAATGCGGTGTAAGTAACCACTGTTTGTGGTTCCAATATTCAAATACCAGCAGATTGCTGCTATTTTACATGCAACAGGTTTTTTTTTTTTTTTTTTTAAGCAGACGCTGTTGCAGTTGTACTCATTGTACCCAGCCTCACAGACACCAGTCTCTGCTGTATGTCAATGGTACACAAATCTGGATTTTCTTTATTTAGAAATGCAAAAGTCTCCAGGATTTATTTTGTGTCTTAATTTCTAGAAAAGAAAATTTTCTCTTGACATTTTAAGCTGTGTATAAGCTGAGAGCGTTGCATCGCAGGCACAAAGAGCTGCTGGAGATGGGAGCAGTATACAACAGTTGTTGGAAAGCATGTGCATGCAGGGACTAGCATGTGAGAGCTGTTTGAATGTAATGGCTGACACTTCCTGATGTTGGTATGTTGTAATGAAGCAGTTTTCACAGTAATACCACCACCTGAAACCTGCCTTTTTCTGTCTTGAATTTATGAATACTTCAAATCCATTTCTATGTCATGCCTGAATCTGGAGTGTATCATAGGTCTATAAAAATGACCACTCAGGTGTGGTACTACAACTTCTTAACTGCACTTGACAAGTAAATATGTGTGAAGGAAAACAGGTTTGGTGACTATGTTGGTGAGAAACATCAACCCAAAGGGAATCGTGTCACTGGGGACACCTTACTGTATGAAATCAGGTTAAGGAAAGATACCATGTTGGAACGATTCATCGATTAGTTTTCAACTATTAAATTAAATTAATCCCCAACTATTTTATTAATCATTAATCAATCAGTTTTTTTAAAGCAAAAACGTCTAAATTCTCTGATTTGCAGCTTATGAATATTTTCTAGTTTCTTCAGTCCTCTGTCTTTTATAATTTATCAAAACCCAAGTTGATTGTTTGTTTGTTTTTTAAATGTTGTTTGCTGAACATCCAGTGTCAAGTGCCATGTTTACACAAACAAATGTTAAAAGATAAGACTGAGTATGCTGTGTAAAGGAAACCCAGCATCACCTTTATAAGATGCACACCGCTGTAATTATTGACCTGCTCTGCTGTAATTAGCCGGATAGTGAGGCTTGGTGTGATCCAGCGCTGTCATACCTGAAATGAGGCAGCGTTACAAGACGTTGGAGGAGGATAAACATGCAACCACAGTCTTCAGGTACCACAGCCAGCTTGTCAGCATGATTAGAAAAGAGTGCACACTCCAGATAGTTATTTAACATTTGTTTTGTTGTAGTGGTTAATGCTCAGTCGCTTCCTTTTGGCACAAAAGACCGCTACGGGTTCTGGTTTATTTTCTCCTCAGGTTTTATTACAAAATCTTGACCATTGCCAGAAAACAAGAAAACATTGTGTAGTAAACCAGTGTAAACTTTTTGTAACATGACAAACCAATAGGCCTTATCTATAAATCATGAGAAAAGCACATTTGTGCTGTCCTGAATGTTTCTGCCATTTCCACATCATCGTATATTATCTTGAATAGGTAAAGAGAATAATCACAACAGTAAAACAATATATACATTTCTAATAATTTACAAATGACACCAAATAAGCGGGTCTTGTTCTTTTCTCTTGATCCAAAGATTACCAGCAAAGTCCTCCTATAGATATATATGTTAAACGTGAATGTGAAGGTGTGGTTTCCATATACTTTCCATTGCTATACTGGGCAATATGTCTTTTTGGCAAAGAGATGATCTTCTTGACTTTTAGTGGTATTTATAGACTAGTGTTGCTCCTATACATTTAGAAATGTTTGCATAATTTCCTGATTACATAATAAGGTGATGCCAAAACTCAATACTGTATTGTGAATGCTGTGACTGTTCTTCATCACCAAATGTGCTATGAGACCATAATTAAAAAACACCAGACCTCCAAATTTAGGCTCTCTCATTGACCTTCTTCTAGCTGATAACACATGCTTGTATAAGCCAGCTGACCTTTCCACATCTGCACCATTTGTCACGTAGTCCTTGTACTTATTTACAAGCATTGATAGATGAGGCATAAAGGCTGTCACACTGTTCCAAAACAAATCAGGGTTGGCTGGACTGCTCAAGCTGAGACGGTGGACGGACCCAACCTGGTCTTTAATACACGGTACATGAACACAGGCGGTTGGTTTCCAAATAATACGTCTTATCCGTGCTCATGGCTTGTGTTCACACTTCACCACACAAACAAATGCAGCAAAATTGATAATATAACAACATATATCTGTGCCATTAGACCTGTTGGATGAGTAGGGCTGGATTAAAAAAAAAAAAAATTCTCACATGAGTCTTTGCACTTTTACTCAATAAAGTGTGTAAATGTATGTGTATGTATATGCAGTGTTTCACTTGTAAATGTCTTCTTTGTGGAAATCGAGTAATTACGACATTAACAAAAAGGTTATTTTGAGTTTAAAAGTAAAAGATAGCCGCCCCATGTTGGTGGCGGTTGATGTGACTGTCACATCTCGTAGCAGATCTACACATCAGATCTACCAGAGAGTCAGACTGATAAAGACTTCACACGCTGATCTGACCTCTCTGTGTTTGTTTGTGTATTTATCTGATCGAAATTAATCACTTTCAGACTTAAATTGTGTTATCAGTAGCGATGTCCAGATGTTGATTTCCAGGTTCAGAATATACATTGGTCGTGTGTTGTCATCAGTGCCTTTTTTACTAAACATGCCACCAGTTCCTGAAATCTCAGTGTGACTGCTGAAAGGCTTTACCAGGTATTTTCAGTTTAGTAACTGACCACAGCGTAAAGTTAAGGTTCGGTTTGTAAGCAGTTTTGCTTTTTTTTACGCCTCTCTTCAGCTTTTTATTCTTCTGTCTTGTCTTGTTGTTAAATCCCAGTCTGACCAGAGAGCGATGCATCTGTGTGTGTTGTGTAGGGTTGCTTCTTGAACGAGCCTGGGTGCCTGTTATCTCATACTGCTGCAGTTGGAAAATGCGATTCAGTGAATCAGTATACTTCCTTTTTTATGAAGATGTGTGCTGCATCATTGATTCTGGCTGCTGATTGACTCAGCACTGCTCTAGATTTGTTCTCTTGGGAAAACAACTAACGTGTATATCTCTTCACTGCTGCACCATTTTCAAGCAGACGTCCAGATGCACATGTTGCACAGGTTTAGCATTTCCTACGTTTTTAGGCCACTTTGTTGCACAAAAAAATCACCTTATAGTTAGCAAGTGTAGCATTAAAATTTGATGTTAATTCATTTCCTCATAAACATGTTAAAAACAGAATTTGATGCAGAATTAGAGTTTAGTGAAACCCAATGTTCACTCAATCAGAAAGAGGTGTCTTTCTGCGTATGGATGGCATGTGCTAATTATATACTGTAATTCAAGGACGAATTCTTTCAGCACTGGAGCATATTTTGAATGTCAGCAGGAGAATCGATTGTATTGCATACTGACGGTGTTCCTGTATTCTTACTCCACAGTCAGAGGCCAACAGGCTTCTCTATGCACCTGGGATGGTGCCATGTGACAGAGCAGCCGTGGAGCCATAACCCTCACCACCACCACCACCACCGCTCCATCATAAGCTGTTTGACCACCACTGATCTCGCCCCAGTCTTCTCTTCCCTCCATCTGTGCTCTGAGCCCTGGACAAGGCCGCCACAGCCACCACATGACTCACCTGCTGGAGCCCTAGATCAAGTAGGTACAGTATACCTGCTCAGGCTTGTGTGTTCTGCTCCAGCACTGCAAGATGTCTCGTTTTAAGTCACAGGTGAAATCCATATAGTGTTGCAGCTCACAGCCGTTATGTGTTTTCGGTCCCGGTGCTGCCGAAGCCATCTAACTGTGCTCATTATTCAACAATGATTCTCAATGAATATTCGTTATCATGCTTTTTTTCTTTATTGATTGAAACACATGTTTTATTCATTGCTGTAGTATGTAAACTCAACTGCTTACTGAGGCTCCAGGCCATGTTTGTGGGATGGCAGTGGTAGAGGTGGACAAAGGTCAATATTCAATATTCATAGAAGTGAAGCAAGACATAGGAGCTGCTTATTATGCTGTTATTGAGCTAAAAATGAGCCCCGGACTGACTGTATAAACATACATTCAAGCATACATTGGCTTTGTTTACTGAGATGTGTCATGGTTACCAGAGGATTTTAGGATTTCTACATTTTACTGTGTTGTGCTGTTAATTTAAAAAAAAAATCTTTATGGCTTCTAAATTTGGAAAAGTGAAAACGCAAGTGTGAGGATTGCTACAAAAAAATCTGAAGTGCCATTATACTTGAAATGTCAGCGTATCTCTTTAAGGGTGTAAATGGAGTGCAAGTTTTGTAGTTGAAAGAACTTGTTTTATTGGCTTTCTGAGTTTTACTGTTGGAGATTATTTTGGCGCTTTATGTGTTTTTGCAGAGCAAATTAAAGTTAAGATCTACAGTAAAGTAGTCAGTAAAACTGTGAACACTATCAATCATCATGATACAAAAACTAGTCAGTAAAAAACACAACGTTATAATTGGCTGGATTAGAAAGACTCCAGTCTCAACCCAGACTAGTTCCTGTCAATTTAATTTTAAAGAGGACCAGTCAGTTCAGGACAAATTAGTAGTTTAGAGAGAGGCAGAAGAAAGATAATAGCTTTCTGCATTATTCCCCTGTGCTGTGTGCTGTGAGACTTCAGGCTCTAGACCGGCTGTATGGCTGTGAACATCCCAGCATGTCTGACAAGGCCTCCCATAGTGTTTCACAAGTTGAAACGAGGACACACACACACACACACACACCCCGAATTACACCAGTGGAGTTCAATAAATGATGCATATTCATGTGGAATTGTCAGTCTGGCAGTGAACATGTTTGAGGTTGAAAACGATGTGTGAAAAAATGGGGTGAGCAATGACTGACACACACACACACAGACACACAGACCGAGAAAGATGAAATGGATGGTGTAATACACTGATTTCTGTATTTTATATAGCTCGTTTTAAGGATTCAGAATAGAAGCCCAGAACACAGACACTGGACGGCTCCCTTTGTACGGACCAAAATAACTGTCTATATCTAGGTTACACACATTAAATGATTTTTAAGTAATGTTTTCCTTATGAATCTTATATGAGCTCTCACTTTCCCGCTCTCCTTCTTACATGGATGAGAATAGTGGCTCTGGGCAGCGGTCCACTGACTGTAACTCACCACTGCAGATGGCTGTACACTACGTATTCTATACAGTAAGGAGTCTGGCAAACTGTAGTAGTGTCTGTGGAGCTGTGTGCAGTCCAAGGTTATTTCTTACTCTTGGTAAACATCCTGGATCAGGGTGTACACAGATGGTGGGAAACAATGGAGTGGAACTTTACAGGGTATTTAGTTAAGAAGCAGGGACTCTTAAAGGAGCACACCAGTGATTGTGCATGTTTAAACACATTTTAAGGAACATACCACAACAATTTTATTTATTTGTTTATTTTAATGACGGTCATTATTTATTTCTATTCATTTCACAGTGTGCAAATCAGCTTTTAGAGGTAATCCATCATGGTGAGGATCATGTAAACGATTAGTTGATCAACAGCTGTGGACTGTGTGTTGGACATTTTGAAGTCTAAATGACTAACCAGTTAATTGAGAAAGTAATTAGAAGATTAAAATTTAATTGCATCAGTCTCTAAAATCACAGCAGCAAATGTTGGAATTAATACTTTTTAACTTAAACAATTATGCTGATTGTAGAGGTTCAGATTTGTAGAAACACAGCCAGCGTTCAGCGATGCAGGCGGGTAGGCAGATGCCTGTCTGTAGTAGTTTATCAATAGTAGAGTAATGGCAGAATCCGTTTGTTCATTGATTGAATTATGAGTAAACTGACCTTAACCCTGACCTCATGTGGAAGCCACATGTACACAGCAGCTTCTATTTAGCTTCCCGTAGCAGAAACAAATGTCAGTTTTGTGTGTCTTGACAGCAGGATGTGAATGCTGCACAATAAAAGTACTAACTTGTAATCTGTGATGATTTACCGCTGACATACCAAATTTCACCTGGTCCATGTGTTAACGTTCTCTGTGTCATACAACACGTGTGAATATAATCCAGGAGTCAGTGGGTGCACTGAGGTTGTATACATTCTCTGGTCATGTCCTATATTCAAGAGGGTGGGCCGTAGCAACAGTGACTGAGCAGCTTCTCATGGGCTGTACCAACTTCCTCAAGCAGGGAGGGGGGTGGGCACGCTGTGTGCACGAGCTGCATGATCCATGTGGTGATCTCATGTTAGACATTGTTGTGTCAGGTTGTGCAAGATTAAATGATCTGTTAGTTAATATCACGTCTTAGTCTTTTTGTTTTTATTATCTTTATTTATCTGTGAGTACTCCACACTCACTCACTGTGGCATGTTTGAGAATGAGAAAGACATGGAAACCAAATTATTTGTACAGTGTTGGTGTACATCAGGACCAACATGGGAACACTGTAGGAACCATCCAGGAACTCCAGTGCTTTTCCACCTTCACATTTCTCTTAGGATGCCCAGCAAGATATAGAGAAGAAGCTTAAATTAAATTAAAAAGGACCTAGTGAAAGCGTGAATGTATATTATAAGGATTGAGAGGGATACTGGATGTGTGCCCCCCCCATCCTCTTCACGCTTTTTGTCCTCTACCTCTCTCCTGGTAATCCACATCCTTCACTCCCCGCTCTCTTACCTGGTGGTGTCTTCCTCACCCCCTTCTCTCCCTTGTTAGCCATACATTGCGTTGTTAAGTGTGTGTATGTGTGTAAAGTGTTCAGTATAATATGCAGCATGAGACACCGAAGGAGAAGAGAGAGCTTTGAGAGAAAAGGACAAACCCAAAGATCTTGAGACTGCAGGCGGGTGTAATGGAGAGCCGGTGGAGGCATTGGACTGTATTTCTCAGTGGTCTTGCTCCGCTGAGCTGCCGCCACTGCTGCTGCTCCTGCTGCTGCTCCTGCTGCTTTTTCTTCTTCCTCTTTGGTGACTGAAGGCTTGATCCTCCACCGTACGTCACACTGAGAGAGGGGGGTGAGGTCAGAAGGTGCAGGAGGCTGACCTGGTCTACAGGTGTGCAAATTAGACTTGACTCTTTATCCCCATCTGCGTTTTTTTTTTCCTACGTTCTTTTCTTGTTTACTGCAAGGCTGGTATGTGTGCTAAAGTGTGTCTGAGTGTGTTCACACTGCAGCTGTTCTAATTATGATTTGTTTCAGTCACATGTAACACAGATCTGACATTTTAATAAGGGTAATGCCGTTGTCTGTCTTTTAAACATCGCTGTGGGTTACATACTAAGTATGATCATTCGAAACGATTAATTAAAGCAAATAATTTCAAGTCGTGCGTATGTTACAGCTTTACATACAGCATACACACGTGTTAGTGAGAGATGGGGAGCAAAACTGAGAGCGTGGATGAAAAAGGGCGAGATGAGGAGGTGAAAATAGATCATTTGAACAATTTATTTTCTGAGGATGTAACTATTTTTATATTTTTACTGTGTAATACCTTAATACTATACTATACCTTTTTTAAACTTTGTCTATGTGTAATAGCTGCTGGCGTCTCCCCTTATTTCGATCTACATTTAGGCACCAATCCACATTTATCTGTTGAGACGATACCAATAGCAAAACTGTTTCAATATTATCATTATTATTGTTGATTTTATATATAAACTCATCTCTACTGGCAAATACGATGTGAACAACTGCATGCATGTGTGTCCCAAAAGGCTCCATCACAAGAGGCTAACCTATTGCCGCGACCTTCGAGGCTAACCCTCGGATCAGCAGATGGGAAGCAAGACACAGGAACTTGGCTTTTGGTCTTGAGGAGTTGTAGCATTTATTCATTACCTGAACTGTTGACATGCTGCACTGCTGCGTTTAACTTAACACTCTCTGCACTGGTCTCTGCCATCACACACACACACACACACACACACACACACACACACACACACACACACACACACTATTCAAATCAGTTCAATTCAAGTCAATTCCAATCAAATTTGCTTTATTTGCATGAATGTGACGACATTGCTAAAAGCATGAAGAATAAATTTAACAAAACAAAATAAATACAATTCATACAATTCTTGCATGTTTTACCTTGTAGGACAGTGACCACATGTTGTGTTTTCTCATGGTTGTCGTGATGTTTTGTGTCGTCCTTGTTCGATTGTCAGTTTGTGGTCACTGAGTCTGTACTTGGTGAGCATCTGTCTCTGCTTTCCATCTCTGACAGTAGAGACATATTCTGCCAGTTCGTAATGTCTTTTTGGGGCCAGATAACATCCTAATCTACTCTGGTTTTAGTTTCTTTACATTGTGTTATAATGTGGTTTAGTCTGACTGATGTTGTTAAGTGTTAAATCTGACTTAAAATCCATCTAAAATACGCAAACAAAGAAAGACAGAACATATAACGATAATTTTTACTTTACATAATTTATATACAGATTTGATATTGACACAGGAGGATCCAATCAAATAGGTGCCTGTCCCAATCTGGGGAGTCCTGGATCCTGTTCCGGCAGCATCCAGCACAAATTAAGACCTACTTTTATACTATTAACCCACAATGTAAATCCCACATTTAAGTAGCTTTTCTATCATCCACATACTTACACACTCTCCTGTCAGACTGCTGAAAGATGTCAAAATTATTTTCTTTAGCAGAAAAACAAATCTGAGTCCCTCATAACCTGTGACAGTAATAATTCAATCCAGACCCTGGTCCTCATTTTATCTCCTCCATGGCTGGAAAAGATGTTAACCAGGCCTTCAGAAACTCCTGCATGTTAAACTGACCTAACTAAACACTTTTAGTGTTGACTAACTAAAATACTACAAACAGACTTGAATCCACTCACTAGCTTAGCAACATTAAGGCTACAAACAACCCGTAATACAATGCACTCTGTAGTAGATGCTGACACAATATTCTTCCCATGATAACGTTATATATCACAATAAAGGCGATACACTATATATATATCATAATATCTGTAAAAAGGAGGAATGCTGCCAAGTATAAATATCAGTACATGATTACTGTAGCTTCTGGTAGCGTTAGCAAGTCTGGTAAGAGACAACAGAAGCCATGCTGTGCTAATAACCCAAAGATTTATTCCTTTTGTGTGGCAGTAAACACAAGACACGACCAGCTGATAACTAACTGCACTATATTTAGATATATTAAAGATATTCAGGGTAACAGTAACATTAACATGATAACCAGCAGGGTTACAGCTACATCCTGACATTAAAATACCAAACCATATCCAGTTCTGTTCACGGTTTGACTCAAGTATTGTTGCATTTTGGAAGTGTAGTACTACTGCAACAACACACGGTCATAAAGCAGACATTGGTTTAATCAATAATGATTATTGCTTTATTTCCACACAAACACAAAGGGCCGCGTCTTCACACACACAAACAAACGCGTCTTCAGGAATGTCATGTGCACCTGTTTATCTGGTTTTGTTTCCTGAAAAGCATGTTTAAATTCATTTTGAATTGGTTTTTTTCAGTGCTAATGTCCATCTCTCATCTTTCTTTTTTTGCATATAGTTCCCAAAAGAGTCAATAAAAGCTCTTCAAACTTGATGTCTCTCAGATTATTTTAGAAACTAGATGTGGTGGAAAAAAAATCCATTTTGCAATATTTCCACCTGTGATGTGTTATTAATACATCAGCGCCTAGTACCAATATATATATATATTTTTTTTTTAAGCATAGGGCCGCTGAGAATTGATTCAGCTATTTTGGTTCAGCACTACCCTCCGCCGCCTCATGGAGGCGCTATGTTGACTGGTGAGAGTCTGATGGACAGTTGGATGATGCAGTTGTAGGTGGCTCTACGAGAGGCTCTCTGGTGTGTTTGTGCTGTTTATCATGTTAATGTTGTCACTCGTCAGCCCTGTGTTGTGTTTACTTCCACAGAAAAGGAATAAATCTTTGGGTTATTAGCACGCCGTGACCTCTGTTGTCTCTTATCAGACTCACTGGCGCTACCAGAAGCTACAGTTAGCCATGTTGTTTAAGGCTACCTGTCTGTGAGATATTACAGATACGGTGATACATCGTAGATTATTTCTTTGTGATATATTGTAGATTATCTTTGGCATTTAATGTTGCAGTATTTTTCTTGTGCTACTGATCATTTATAGTTTACTTAGTTGAGCCAGAACTATAATCTATTGGATTTTGTGACTTGTGTTTATTTGGATTATTTTCGTTTCAATTCTCAGTGCATTGAAATGTTTTAACTTTACTATTTGACTTAATGGATCGTGCAGGAGCCACGTTAGCTCTCCTCCATACACAACATGCTCCATCAGCTGTGGCAGGGTTTTCTGTTGCCATGGTTACACTGATGCAGAGATAGACTGTAGACATTGCAGATAAAGAACAAACATGAGTCCATTAAGGGAGGAATGTCAGAAACATACAAAATGTTAGGGAGACCTTTCAGTAAAATAAAATCCCCTAAAACTTAAAACGACGGCATCAGTCATCACTGTAAAGTACAATCAGCACCAATACTGCAGAGCTGTGTTAATGGTCAGTTTCTAGTATATACATCTATCCTCATGCAGCTGTGTTTTTATTTAATCTATCGAAACACCTAGAAAAATGTAAATATCATATAACTAAATACATTTATACAAATTTTAATGCTTTTTCTGACGATGTTTTGTTTCTGATTACTTCAGGCGTTGTACCCTGCTGCCTTTTTTGCAAAATAAGGTATATAGTATATTTAATTATTTATAGATCCACAACAACTGACCCAGGGGGGCGCGTCCCACTATTTGAGAAGCACCACTTTAAATGTACCTAAAATCATTTTTGAGTATCACAGTAAAACAAAAAGTCAAAGTTTAAAGCATGACACAGGTTTGCATACATATTAAAGGAACAGTCTAACTAATTTCGAGTGCCAAACCTTTTTGTGCTTTGAGACGACCACATGAACCAACAGGAAGTTTTCTGGAATAAACAGAAATCAAATACATACGTTACCAACATAATGCCAATGGCTAAATGAAATTCTGTTTATGGGTGACAGGTGTGTTTAAAATTTTGTAAAAAATACTTTATCACACACTCAGGTTGGTACACAGATCTGTGGGATTTACTCATTGCTTGTTCTTGTTGCTGATGTTTATCTACATGTTCATCATGCGTTCTTCCTCCGTAGGTCAGTTGAAGCTGAAAATGAGTGCAGTAGGGGAAAGCCCCCTGGACCCTGCCACGCCAGAGTCACGCAAGAGGAAGGGCTCACCATGTGACACATCAGGGCAAAGGTAAAGACCCAGCCATGTTTCCTCTGTGGCATCACACTACAAACACTGCAGAGCAAGACAAAGAGATGCTGTCTAACTGGAACTCTTTGGTGCTTTGATTGGGCTAAAAGTGAGTTATGAAATTCAGGATTATAAATTCCTGGTGAACTAAATGTTGAGCTGTTAATCAACCCTGCTTTAGTATGCTTTATTATAGTCATATCGTGCTGTTGTGTAACATAGGAAGTTTATTCAATAAAAAGGTTGAGGGTGAAAAACATTAATTCATGGATGACTGGACTGAGAAATACTATATATATCTGAGGGACATATGAGAGCATTGTCTTTGATTTGCAGTGAAACAGTGTCCATAATGAAGAGTGGGAACAAAAGGGCACCGTGACACCAAACTTACCTGTTTTCAACAAAACTATCCTAAAAACACTGAACTAAGAACCACAAAACTGAGCTAAGTTTTGATATAAAACCAAACATTTAAAGCAATGAACACTTAAACCAGCATCACTCACAGGCTCTTTATGCTCCACTGATACAGAGCTCTGGAGGTTTTGAACTGAAATATCATCATGCTTACTGGACCTTTTGATATGGTACACATTTATTAAGCTGATCTTGGTGACTGACACCAACACTGAAGAGTCGGTGGTTCAAACAAACGCCTCAGTCACAGTAGAGTTGAGACACTGAGAGCTTCCTGAGTGCTTCATGCATGTGTTGTTGTATATCTGTAGGATGACTACAGTTGTGTAGTTGCATAGTGTGGGAGGCTGTCACAGTGTTCAGATCATGGTTTAGGATGAAGGTAGGCTGTAAGGTGTAAGTGTTTATGGAATGAATGTAGTCAATGTGCCCTGTGTGTGAGTCTGTAGAGCCAAATAGCTGATGTAAGCTGATGTAACAGCACAGCTAGCATTTCTACAGCAACTACACGCAGCCTGCACATTCTCCTCCTCCTCCTCCGCCTCCTCCTCCTCACCCCTCCCTCCCTCGGTCACCACGCCTGTGTGTTCTGGCTGGCCAATGCACTGACCTACTTTTGCTGTTGTCGTCTTTCTCCCTCTCTCTCTCACACTCACACACACACACACGTGTCTTTTTTTCATGTTTACCACATACCTTGCTGTTGCTCGTCGGTTTGAAAGTATATTATTGGAAGTGGAGAATAAGGTTAAGCACAAGGCTTTGCAAAAAGTCAGAATTTAGTTGCTTTTTAACTGTTGCTTACCAACGTTTAACTTCATAATAAATAAATGTTGACGCATAACAAAAACAAAACTAATAAGAGTGTATACATATTATAGTATATATAGTATTTATTTAACTCTCAGATATTGATACTACAAACCAACAGGTTTTATCTGTTTACTTTCATGAAGCCATCACTAGTAGTTGATTCCTCAGTTGACTGAATTGCATCTTTGATTAATTTTAATTGACATTAAACAGCATCAGAAAGCCTCAAGGCAGATTTCAAGATGAATACATTTTTAAGTTGTAAAAACTTATATTCTTTTGTTTACACTCTCTCCCCCTTCACATCTATCTCCTTCTACCCTGCCGTCTTCCTCATGGCAGTTTCCCCCTCGTGGCCCCCCGTCTTTCTCTCAGCAGGATCTCCTGAACAGCGTGAATTATTAAGGTTATTCTTGTCTCAGCACATCCTCTTGTCTCTCACCAGCTTCCCATTATTCTCTATTCCTTCCTCCATGTTGCTGTCACTCATTGTCAACAGTTGGGAGAATTATTATCGAGTAATAACAACACAGAAAGTCTCTATTTTCACAATTTATGTATTCTTTGGGGGAACATGTATTTATTGTTTTCATTTTCTGTCTTAAATTATTGTTTGCTGAATCTTTTGGTTTTGACAAACAAAGCTATTGGGCTCCAGGAAATGATATGATGAGTACTTTTCACTATTTTCAAATGACGTATAAACCGAAACAATTAATTAAAATGAATTGAGAAAATGAACAGATTAACTGAAAATGAATATAGTCTCCTCTTGGAGCCTTCTGCATTGAGTTCCCACAGAATGAGTCTCCAGTTTCGTTTGCTCGTGTCTGTTTCTGCAGCCTGGAGAAGCGGAGACGGGAGCTGGAGTGCCGCTACATCGAGGAACTGGCTGAGCTGCTGTCATCCAACATGGGCGACATTGCCAGTCTCAGCGTCAAGCCTGACAAGTGCCACATACTCAAGAGCACCGTGGACCAAATCCAGCAGATCAAACGACGAGAGCAGGGTGAGCGACACACACACACACACACACACACACACACACACACACACACACACACACACGCATGCATGATATCGGACGGTGTTCAGGTGGAAAACAGCCCTGCGTTAAAACAATGCACGTGGCAGTGGTAGAGGAGCTGTGGTGTTTAAGACAATGAAAAGCAGTCCAGAAAGTCGAGTTGAAGCTACACATTAATGCCTTCGAAGGCTCATCAGAAGCCAAAATTCCACACGGTGGTTTTTAATACTCTCATACAGGATTTTAAAGCTCTGTAAAGTCATCACAAGTTTTATTATTTGTCAAATACAGAGTAATCCACCAGGAATGTGCACCTACACGTCAACATCAACACACTGCTGCCACTCAAATAAAACAGGGCATTTCAAACCCAGATTTCTGACTGTGTTTGTTTCCTGCTGACCAGAGAAAGCAGCTCTTCTGTCTCCAGATGATGAGGTGCAGAAGAGCGACATCTCCTCCAGTAGCCAGGGGCTGGTGGAGAAAGAAGCACTGGGGCCCATGCTGCTAGAGGTGAACAATACACACATCTCCTACCCATTACCACCGTAGTGATTTATAAATAACACACACACACACACACTCATTATCGTTTATTGTCTTCCATCTATTCTTGCTCCTTCTGCTCATTCAGGCCCTCGATGGGTTTTTCTTCGTCGTCAACCGGGAGGGTCGCATCGTCTTTGTTTCTGAGAACGTGACGAGTTACCTTGGCTACGCCCAGGAGGAGCTGATGACCTCAAGTGTCTACAGCATCCTTCATGTGGGAGACCACAATGAATTTGTACGCAATCTGCTGCCCAGAAGCCTGGGTGAGTGAGCAGCAGTGAGAAAAGCAGTCTGCTGTCTGATACTTCATATTCCAGCTTTAAGATGCCAATAACTATTATTTTTGATAGAGATATTTGGTAATTAGATTTTCAGTATCTTTGAATTTGACGTTTTCCAGGCCAAAAAACCCCATTAAGGATGATGGGTTTTGGCAGCTGAATCAGTACACAGCCCTTAATACAGATAATTAACTTGGTTTATTGATGGAAAATACTGTAGCTGTGGCAAATTTGAAGAGCAATAGAGAAAAGCAGGAGGATGAACTATGGAAATTTTAAATTAACACAGCTTTAAGTGCTCTACAAAGCTGCAAAATGCGCTGGAAGAGGAAAGAAACGGTGAAGTAAAAGTAGAGGCAGAAAGACGACGTATGTGTGGGTGAGTGAGGAGGGAGGGACGAAACAATGCCTTTCTTTACCCTGATAATGTTATTTTCATTTTAGCTACAACCTTGGAGAGGAGATTATAATGAAAACGGAGGGGGCCTGAGAGGGGTCGTATAAGGACAAAAGATACGAGTGCAGTAGGCGAGAAGGTGGAACAGTTGTATTTTCTGTTGTAATCCCTCTTAATTCTGCACCAGCCACGACGGCTCTCCTTTCTCTTTGAAAACAGAGATCTCCAAAACCGACTCGTACAGAGAAATGCAAAAACACGTTTGCCAACATGTAGATTATTCTCAAAGCATTGTGATTCAGGTCATCGTAAAATGGATGAATGAATGAATTTAACTCTTTCAGTTTTAAGGGTTTTTTTCTTTCATTTTTGTGTCAAATGAAAAATAAATTAGACCAAAATTATGAAAATTAAATACATTTTAGTTTAAGTTTTCACTATACTAAAACAGAAAATATTTAAATGTAGATAAATCACCCTCATCTTTGATTAAAATGTTATATGTTAAAGGAATAGGTGGACAATTGTGGAAATATTGTCAAAAAAATAAACATATTTCTCAAAACGTCAAAGTGTTGCTTTGAGCTGCTCATATCTCATTAAGGTTTTACTGTTTTTAACATTAGTTTTCACTCAAAATTTTAGTTACTGTTCTGCACACAAAAGCTGTTAACAGATCTCAGTAAAAATAAAACTAAAAACACTGTAGAAAATAAAATAAATATTCTGTTGTATCAGTGTAACATCTGCAGTCTCCAGGTTTGAACCAAGAGTCATTACTCTAAATGAATGTTGGAAAAACTGGCATCTTTGAAAATATATTTGAAATAAGGCAAGAACAAACAAGTCTACAGGATGCAGGTATGATGGGAAATTATGTTATGTAAATAAATAAATCTTTTTCATTAGTTTTTTTTTGTTTTGACTTTTAACACTGACTCAGAAATCTGTAGTTTGAGTTCACTGAAACAAGCATCTTATGTATGAAATAAATTGACAAAGACGGAGACTTTTTATTTCTTATTATCATTGGTTATAAGTTGCAACTTCCATGTTGCAAATATGGTGTAACCGTTAATCAATAATCTGTTCTGGTGCAAACAGATTATTGAGGTTTATTCCTTCAAACAAAGGGGAAAGGAAAATCTTTGCTCTAAAACAAAGGTGTTTGTGGTTTAAATAATGATTTCCTCCAGCATTAAACACAAAATAGTTTTTAATATATACCAGCTGTCTAGACGGTGATCTTACTACCATATGATATATGTTTACAATTCAGTGTGTAGTAACTTTCCAAGGGATATACAGTATTTAATTGTAGTTTTTCTCATCAGTAAATAATACTTTTTGTGTTTGTTTAGTAAACGGTGTGCCGTGGCCGCAGGAACCTGGCCGAAGAAACAGCCACTCGTTTAGCTGTCGCATGCTGAAGAGGCCACCGGACGAGGTGGACTCCGAAAATATGGAGGCTCGACAGCAGTACGAGATCATGCAGTGTTTCACTGTGTCGCAGCCACGGGCCGTGCAGGAGGAGGGAGACGGTACGCGTACACCCAGTCTGCAGGCGTTTCATACACTTACTACTACTACATAAACTAGCTGCAGCTTTGACAGTTTCATGTCTTTTATGATGATGGATCTGTTATTCTAAAAAACTGTTGATTTTCAAGAAGTGAGTGTGGATCATTTAAAGCTGAGCACAGTATTTAACACAGTCCTTTTCCTTAATCTCTTATGCACCTCTGTATAAATGTAGTAGTTGTGAAAAGCGTGCACTCTTGACCCTTGACACTATTCATTTAGTGTGAAGCATTTTTCTGAAGTCAGTTTTTTGTTCTTTAGATTCTGCAAGCGTCTGAAAACCAATAACTGAAAGCACTGTGCATAAAAGGGCTTTTAAATGGTCTGAGGGGGAAAAAAGATTATTTGTTTTTTGTTATTTAAGGTTTTCAATAATCACAAATTCAAATTTTCCACATAACCTCACATGTAACTCACTGAAACAGTTTCAAGTAATTCAGTTTACTGTATGTCTGTAACATGCATTGAAACATGCAAATATAATGCTATAATCCTGAATTCATACAAAGTAAACAGCAGAGACCTGAATGAAACCAGTGTTTGTTGTGAGCAGTTTACCTTTAAAGCAGCAGCGGTTGTTTCTTCTGGTTCTTCTGGTTCTCCTTCCCAGTGTTTCAGGTTTCAGCAAATCTGTTGTTCAGTTCTCGACTCCATGATGTAGAGATCAGCTCAGTGGGGACCAAACCATCTGCTGCAGGACTCCTTGTATTGTTGCTGAACAAAGTTCTTTAAGAACCTGGCCATATGTTCGGGCTCATTGTTGCTGCAGAATAAATTCGGGACAATCTGATGCCTCCCTGACAGCGTTGCATTATAGAGAAGAATCTAAACATCTGAAAACTGTTCTGTACGTGAAACCCTTGAACTCGCCTGTCAAAGTGTTTTGAGATAAGAAAGAAATGTCAAGAATGAACTCAACTTCTTTTTTTTTTTTCTCAACAAGGTTTTGAGGCTCTGCTATCACTGCGTCCACTATCTGTCCAGCTTGACAATGACCAGATTGTTGCAGGACAATTTTAGAGTCATTGGTGCAATCAATGACCTTGATTTAAAATAATAATAATAAAATTATTGCAGATTATTGTGCTGCTGAGCTTTGACTGCGTCTTGTCATTTTGATAATAGCTCAACTGTATTTTTAGTGCACTCCTTTCTATAGCATTGTATTTACAGTGTTGTAGTGCTTCCATTGTCTGCATTGTGGGTTTGATTGACAGCCCAGTGAGCACATTTCTAAGCTTTGTGACAACCTATAATAACATCTCGTTTATAATGAGAAAACAGATTGTCGAGTTTTCACAGCTTCTAGTGTCTTTTCTTACACCTGTGTACCCAGGGATATTCAGCTCTAATCTAAATATCATACATCATACATCATTCTTCAGACCTGCAGAGCTGCCTGATCTGTATCGCCTGCCGGATGCCTCGAGCTCAGCCTGTCAGCACTGAGTCTTTCATCACCAAGCAGGACCCCACAGGTAACACACACAGTTTAATGCTCAGACTGCAACTCACGATTATTTTTTTTATCGATTCATCTGCTGATTATTATTTACTTGAATAATTAATAACCATTTTGTCCATAAATTGTCAGAAAGTCATGAAACATGCCTGTTATGAATCCCCAAGCGCAATAGTCTTTAAATGTCTTATTTTGTCCAGCAAATATTTGACCTTTCTGCTTAAAAAAATGACCTTTTCTGTCAATCAGCTAATCGAATAATCACTGCAGCTATACATAGAATTGCTGAAATTTTATGTAATTTTGAGGTGTAGTCCACATATTCATAGTCAGAGAAATTGATCATTTTCATGGTCTATTAGATAATGAGTCACATTACAGGAAGGACGCAGAATATACAGTCGTTTCGTTCTTGTTTTACACATTTATTTTGGCATTTTATTATATAATTAGTGCAGATGATGAAATCTTTGTTGACTGATCTCTTGTGTGTGGTACACCTTTCCAGGGAAGATCATCTCCATAGAAACCAGTGCTTTGCGAGCGACAGGCCGGCCTGGCTGGGAGGATCTGGTCAGGAAATGCATCTATGCTTTCTTTCAGCCGCAGGGCAAAGAGCCTTCCCACGCCAAGAAGCTGCTGCATGAGGGTGAGTAGCAACTACTGAATACTCAGCTTCACTCCTGAAACATAGTGATGTGCTAACCGCCAGCTTTGTCATGGTTACCAAGTTTCAGCACCTCCTCAGTATCATTATAATAGATTGAATTCTTGAATCCTAACAAAGCTGTTTCCAGTGCAAACATAATTACCTCAGATATAAAATGATGTAGTAAAAGCCTTCAGGGAAGACCGACATTATTGGACTGGATTATCCTCTTCACTGTTGTCTCCTGTTGTGTAGCTTCTGCTACACACTGAATGCAAAAGTATCACTTGGTCTTTAGGGGGAGGCAGAGTTGTTTGAGCTTCGATGCACCTTTTGGGAAGGAAAAGACAAAAAGCAAACAGTAGATGAGTCCAAAGTCTAACCCCTGTGTTTGCTTCTTATTCTCGCTCTGTTCCCAACAGTGATGACCCACGGCACCGCTATCAGCCCGCTGTACCATTTCGTATTAAGTGATGGCACCCCGCTCAGCGCTCAGACCCGCTGCAAGTTCTGCTGCCCCCCCAACCCTGATGTACAGCCCTTCATTATGGGCATTCACACTATTGACAGGTACTGTGATGGACTCATACGCACACTAATGCTCAGGTCGCTTTTTACACCACTGCTGAATATAGAGTTTTGTGCTTAATATCAAATATAATAGCAATTTTATTGCTGTTTTGACAGGTTAATATGATCTTTCTATTGTCATGTTAACAGGTGTTTCATCAGCTCTAGTTTTGTAGTAGAAGGTAAATCTAAAGTACATGATGATAAGTTTGTGACAATCTGATAATTCAGATGATTTGATATAATCGATAATATACTATAATATATTACAAATATAATATTTGTATATAATAATATACAAATATAATATTTGATATAATGTATAATAATATAAAAAAACTTCTTTATTTAAAAGCAGGAGTTTGTCATTGTGCTTCTCTGCTGTGCCACATGCTCTCCTCAGGATTTCTCATGTTTCTCACCTTTCTGCCAGGGAACACAACACTGCTAGCTCTCAGGAAAACACTAACCCCAGCCTTCCACCGGCCCCCGGCAGCCTTGCCCAAACTCCCTCCCGCTCCCCGGTCCTTCCTCCCGGCAGCAACTCATCCCACCCCAACAACAACGCCTCCTCCCATGGACATAACTCGGCCACACCCACAGGCTACCTGACACCCAATCGGACATGTCCCCGGCAGGTCAACAGCCCCTCTCCCTTGAGCAGCCCACTCACAGCCACCCCTACCTCTTTTATGTCACCCAGAATGCCACGGTCCAGTCCTGGGTTAGGTGGAAGCCCTCGGGTACCAGGGAACCCTTTCTCTCCCTCCACACCAGGCCTCCATTCTCCAGCCGGGGCCCCGAGCAGTGGAGGCAGCCTCAACAGGCAGCAGTCTGGTGGTGATGGAAATAGTGGCGCCAGCGGTGGGTCAACAGGGTCCTTCTCCCTGTCTTCTCCTGTCCCTCAGAGACAAGCCAGTACACCCACCGGCTCCTCTACACGACCGTCATCGACAAAACCCCCAGAAGGAGGAGGAGAGGACTCTGTAAAAGCCCCTCTTCCTTCTGCCTCACAGCTGGGTAACCCCAGACTCAATCAGCTCCTGGATAGCAATGGGACAGGAGCTGAATCTAACAACAGCAGCATCCATTGCACCTCATCTCCTCATCCCAACCTCCCTCCCGTTGGCCCTCAGTGCCCTGCCTCCCACAGTACTCTGACAGAACGACATAAGATCCTGCACCGGCTGCTCCAAGACAGCAGCCCCAACGATGCCTCCGCCACCACTGATGACGGAATAAACAAAAACGAAGTCGAGATCAAGAAGGAGCCACCTGCCAGTCCTGCGGTGACCACAGCACCTCACAAGTCCAGCTCAAGAGAGCCACAGGACCACCAGTTGCTCCGTTTTCTCCTTGATACAGACGAGAAGGTGACTTAAATAATCTCTGATGTGATTACTGTGAATTAGACATATGTTTTATTGCATATTACCAGAATACACTTTTATTGTTTTGAAATAAATAAATAATCGCAAATAAAGAATAAATCCATATTATTTGTCCCATGAAAATAAGGTGACCATGAAAAATACTAACTCAAGGTCATTTGTTCTTGAAGGACTTGGGGGACCTGCCACCTCCATCTGCTCTCAGCCTACAGACGGTTAGGGTGAAGGTGGAGAAGAGAGTCAGTGGGGAGGGACCAGTCTGTACAGGATCTACTGTCGCAGCAGGAGGTGCATGCGTACCTGCAGGAGTTTCCAGCACCTCGGCTTGCATCAGTCCCAAGTCGAAGAGCCCTGTTGCAGAGAGCCGCAGAGACAGCCGCAAGGACAGCCGAGACTCCACGGTATAGTTGTTTCCAATGACCCAAAGTAGTCCAAGAATTATAGATATATTCTTATATGACACCAAAATCACAAACATGTAATCAGTCAATGATGCATGTATGCCACTGTTGCATTCACATGTACACAGGTCCTCTACTGAGCTGCATTACCATTTGCCTGACAGCCGTTGTAAATCATGATGTTTATTTTTTTGGACTTTGTCTCCACTGTAGGCTCAGCTACCAGCTGCAGCCTTTGAAGCTCACTAGCCTTTGACCTTTTGTCTCTCCCCATCTCTCTTTTCCCTTTCTCCCGCCCATTATTCTTGAATTATTTTCTTTTTCACACTCTTTGACCATTTGCCCTTCATCCTCTCTTTTTCCACATTTTCCTGATCTCTATCCCTTTTCATTTGGTTCTGCTTTACTCTTTCTTCTTTGCCCCTCAGATCTCTGGTGGCCCTATTGACATGGACCCTCTCACCCAACTGCTGCCTGGCCTGAGAGGCCCAACCGGGGCCAAACAGGGCAATGATGATTCAACAACCCCTGGAGGAGGCCCTCAGCTCCAGTCTCCGGCCCCCCAATCCTCAACTCAGCTCCAGTCTCCTGTGCCTCAGCTCCAGTCCCCCCTGTCCCAGCCCCAGTCCCTTTCCCAGTTGCAGTCCCCGTCACCCCAGCTTCACTCCCCTTCCCCCCAGCTCAAACTGCAGTCACCCACTCAGCTCCAGCCCGGCGAGGCCAGCACTCCCCGCAATGTAAATGTGAAGAGAGAGCCCCCTGGCACTCCTAACAGAGGTACAGTTTCAACAAGCAAGGAGGGGGTTCATGTAGAGGAGATAAACAGGAGTGTGTTATCAGTCTGTAAATTGTTACAGAAATTCAGATTTTTCAGTGTCTATATTACACTATTTTCAGGCAGTGGTGGTAGCAGCACCTTGTTGGTCCAGAAAATGATCTATTTATCTACACAATGTTTTTGGTGTATGCCCCCTAGTGGCTGTTAGGAAGCAAACCAGAGTCATTCACTGCTTCCTGCTTAATGTCAGAACAGTGCTGAGTGTCATATGTCTTCCTCACAGTTTTTCCTTTATCATTTATGTGCATATATGTTTGTTTCCCAGGGCACAGTGATGGCGGCCCCACTTCCGGTTGTAGCCTCCAGAGTCAGACATCTTTTGATTTCTGCAGTCCCCCCACTCCAGGCCAGACACAGGCCCAGGGACAGGGAGACCCCTTCCAGTCCCCCAAAGACAGCAGCCCCTTCCCAGAGGCAGAAGTTATCAACCCATTCAGTTCAAGCACTGGTATACAAGATAACATACTGTCACAGTTGGTCATTGGAAATCGCAGGGAAATGATCTCTTGGCAACAGTGGGAATCTGTTTTTGTCAGAATTGAATACTACACTGGAAAACAATGAGGCAAAAAGGATCCAGGCTGCAAAGCTTTGAAGAGTAATTTGATGCTAAATCGTCTGTGGCAGAAAAGCATTGTTGAACTGACCTCTATAGGTTTCAACCCTGTTCTTCTGAAAGTAGCTGACATCACTGTTGGCTGTGGTTAAAGTGTATTTTGTTACACCTGTGTGACCCTACAGGGAAAAATGAGGATCTTAAGATGTATTTATGGGCTCAAACATGATTTGGATCTTTAGAAATAATTTCAAAGCCTGTGTTTGTACTATATACCATCCAATGAAAAAAACTAGCCAGTGTTTTCTCAGGTTAACATCAGTTCACAAGCTCAAAAGAGATGATGAGATTCTCTTTAAATAAACCAGAACTGTATATTTCAATATGACACTTTGAGTTATTGTGGTGCTCATTTAAATATCTTCAAGCCTGTGTTAAAATCTGTTCCAGGCCTACCTAAGATGGATGTGGCAGACTCCCACTTCCAGCCTCTTGCTCTGTCTGATACCTTGTCCTTTGATGGTCTTGGAGCCCCTTTACAAGCTCCCTTGGCATCACCACAAGAGTAAGTATTACTGTGCTGTACTCATTCAATGCATCTTTACCTTTCTTGCTCTGGAGTTGCGAGATACATTTTCTATGATAATTATAACCTACTGTTGTGCATGTTAATCCAGTTTATAGAGCTTTTTATGATGTCCAACTGTGCAGTGAAATATTATGTGTTTCTGTTTGAGCAGGCAGTGTGTGCCCTGTACGCTGGATGAAGTGCTGGGCCCGCCGACTACACCTGAAGGCCGGAACGATGAGAAAGCTCTATTAGAGCAGCTTGTCTCCTTCCTCAGTGGGACTGATGAGAGTGAGCTGGCTGAGCTGGACAAGGCTCTGGGTATTGACAAACTGGTACAGGTAAGAAGACCGTAAACAGCCGGGCAGGTGTAAGATTGTGTGTAGCAAATGGTCTACGGTACATGTTCATTTTCATTAATTGTGCAATGTTACTATAATTAATCATCCAAACAGTTGGATAATTGAAATGTTTGCAGCCTCTTCTGGCTTCTGCTCTCCCTGTTTGTGCCACCAAGCTGGATTTGGCAAAACAAATATCTGCTGGACTGTTGTCACTTTGCAGCTTTACTCGATTCTTCTGTTCTAACTGCAGTAGTAGTAGTAGTTTGATGTAATTGTTAGTTGCAGCCATTATTAACATCTGTCTGTCATATATTCCCCCCTCTTTTCAGGGTGGCTGTTTTGACCCCTTGCCCCAAAATTTCCCAACGCAGCAACCCACTGCCACCCCAGTTTCCATGGACCCTAAGCTGCCCACCTACCCTTCCCCATTCACGCCAGCTCCACAAGTTCAGTTTCCACCAGAGCTAGCCACAGTGGGGCCACAGGGTTTGGGTTTCGGAGCCCCAAGAGGAGCTTTCCCTGGTGGGACAGCGGGCATAGGCCTGAGGCCGGCCATGACGAGACCACAAGGGATGGGAACCCAGCTCAGGCTGCCCCCCAACCAACTGCGCCTGCAGCTGCAGCAGAGACTGCAAGGCCCACAGCAGGTGAGGACATGGATGTGGTGTTTTGTCTTTATTTTGTATTTGACTTCCATTTTAAACGGATGTCATGACTTGTGAAACTTTTTAAAGCAGTTTCAAGGTGAACTATGTTTTCTGTGCTCAAATGTGCTCTGTGTGAGACAGGCTGCTAATACAAAGTATTGATGAGTAGCTTTGCTTCCTTTCAACCTGTTATCATCATTGTCTCCCTCTCACCCTTTGTCAACTCTCTGACCACTGCTTATTATTTCACTTCTTTTCTCTTTCACTGTCTCAGCTCCAGAACAGGCTAGCAGGCATGAATCCGTTTCCAGGAGGAGCCCAGCATGTGAACATGGGGATTCGTCAGGGGGTTCAGCAACCTCAGATGCCCTCACAAGTGAGTCACAACAGCAGCAAATACAGCTCTGCTGTTCCTCTACACAGCCTGAAAGATGACCATAGATATAATCACTCAGCACCAAGGCAAACAGACAGTTAGTGACCAGCTAGTGAACATAGTTGAGCACCTAAAGATCTAAATTTATTTTAAATTTCTTCAAGTAATATATTTTTTTGTACACGGTACAAATGTACGAGCTCAACTCTTGACTGTAATTTCCTAGTTTGGGATTAATAAAGTATATCTATCTAGCTAGCTATCAATATATCAGTCAATCACACCGTATGTCCTGCACCTTTACTGTGGTTGTTAAATTAGTTTTGCATTGATCTTCAGGTTGCATACATCTCTGACACTCAAATCTGGCTTTATGATGCCTGCAGATGCCCAGTATGAGTCGAATGCATATATTTATGCTCCTCTCTTCTCTCAGCAGCCTCCGCTGAATGCCCAGATGCTGGCACAGCGTCAGAGGGAACTCTACAGCATCCAGCACCGCCAGCGTCAGCTTTTCCAGCAGAAGGTCATGCTGATGAGACAGAACATGGCCGGTGCTCCTACTGGAGCTGTGGGGCCCGTAGGAACTGCCAGGGTACCAAAAGGTGCCCCCACCACGCCCCAACAGCAAAAGCAGTTCAACTTCCCGGCAGGGTATAACCCAATGACGGGAAACCCCCCTACCTCACCAAGTCACTTCAGTCCCATGTCTGGGGGCCCTCTGGACAGCAAACTGTCCGGCAGAGTTCCCCTGAATAACCAGACGCTGATTGGTGGCATGCAGGGCCAGTTCAGCAGCACCGTGAACTCCTCATTGCAGCAGAACCTGTTTCAGCAGTTTGGAGGGTCTGGTGAGTTCAAAGAAATGCGCTTTACAGTAACCCGATGAAAGACTTGAACAGATTGTCACTTACTGGAAATGATATATATGTATGATGATTGGAAGAACAGAAGATGTGGCTGAAAAGCTCCAGACAATTCACAGCAAGTGATAAAGTTGACACAAAACATGCTCAACCCCAAATTTACTAAGAATAAACATAAATTACCAGAAAGTATTTTAGTTGTACTTTTAAGATCATTCACTGCACTCTCTCTGATAATATTACTATTAATGTACTTTTAATCAAAATATTCACAAAACTAACCTGCAGCACCACTTTTATTTACTTCCTCTGTCGCAGCTGTGGTTCAGCAAGATCCATCTTTCCCTCCTGAGATGAGCCCAACCAGCCCGTTGTTGTCGCCTCAGAACTCCACCTCCCAGAGTCCTCTGCTTCAGCAAGCCCCGCCTCCTGGTTACCAGTCACCAGACATGAAGAGCTGGCAGCAGACGGGCCTGGGCAGCAGCAGGTTAGTGTGCGCAGCTATAAGGGAGTTTCCATTTGTTTATTCACATGTTTAAACGAGGCTCTTCTCTGACTGTCTCTGTGTGCTGCAGCCTGTTCAGTCCGACAGGGCAGAGTGCACGGCAGCCCTTTGGCCAGCAGGGGGTTTACAACAACATGAGCATCACTGTCTCCATGGCCGGAGGCTCGGGTGGTGTCGGCTCTTTACCTCCCATGGGGCAGCCCGTTGGCATGAGCAACAGTAACCTCAGCAACGTCAATTCAGTGTGTAGCGACCAGCAGGTAATACAACATTTTAACCTTTGCAGTATGTCTTTGTTGGTTGTCATTAGGGCTGCAACTAACAATTATTTTCATTATTAGTGAAAAGTATCAATCAACGTTTCCCAGAGTTCAAGATACAACTACACAGTCTTTCTAAGCTTGTCTTTCTTAAGCTTTGTTTTCTGCAGGTCCTACTTCATGTTAAAGGACACGTTCACAAATGTGTCTTAAAACGACAATCAAATAATCAAAATCCACAGTCCTCCTACCATGTATTTAAACATTTATAATTTATAGTAAAGATAATATGAGCTGAGTTAGTAAAAACAGTAGAGATCTAAATTATTTTCAGCACAAACTCCCTCTTTGTGTTTCCCTGTTGAGCTGTGGTGGAAGTATAGGAACAAAAAGAGGGACTTTGGCTCTAAAAACACTGTTGAAACATATCTACTGGATTTGATCTAATGGTCAGTATGAATAGGATGATGATTACAGCAAGAAAAACTAAAACAAAACATATAATTTTTCTTCGTCCCCTGTGTCACTGTTGCTTCTGTTTCTGCAGGTGCAGCAGGTTCAGGTGTTTGCAGACGTCCAGTGCACAGTGAACCTTGTTGGCAGTGACTCCTACCTGAATCAGGGCTCCATTGGAGCTGGTGCCCCCCAGAAAGGCCCCGGACCACAGGGCTCCCAGAACAACCAGGCCCAGCAGAAGAGCCTCCTCCAGCAGCTGCTCACCGAGTGACACCCCCACCCACTTCAGCTCTCCTGCTCCCTCTACTTCTCCCTTCTACTCCTCCGACTCGGAGGGGGGGTGCACCAGACCCATTGCTGTCTCTGTCTCACCTTTTGGATGGATGGATGGATGGATGTTTGGATGTTTGGATGTTTAGACGGCCACAGAGAGGTCTGGCTGTCGCTGGCGTGACACAGCCTAACCACTTCTGTACGGGGGGGATGGGGGAGGTTCAGGGCTGGTTTGTTGTTAACCGCCCAGTACTTTCACAAAAGACTCAAGTCAGAAGGAGCAGCAGTGTATTTAAACCTGCCTGTCTAATCTGTCTGACAACCTGTCTGTCTGCCTCAGCCTATTAAAGGCAGTGTTGTCTTGCTGCTCATTCCTCGGTGACCTACTTCCTGCTTCCTGACCCAAGAAAACAACTGCGACATCATTGTAGATTTGCCAAGTTGTCGTCACTGTCAAATCAGGGCCGGCCTCCTTTTTGTTTTGTTTTTTGTTTTTTTTTTTGGGTTTGTTTTGTTTTCTGATTGGACGGTTTCCATCACAGCAGCAGCAGTGCATCTTGGGAGCATGAGTTTCAGTTTCAGCGTACAGCTGAGCTCAGTGTTTTAGTGTGGGAGTATCCCACACTGCAGCACCTCTGGCTTTTAATTTAGATAGTTTATTTGTTTTCCTCTACCTGTCTCTCAGCGATGTGGGAATGTTAAGGTGTCAGACCTCTGAGGCATTGTGGGATAGAAGCTCAGTATCAGCTGGTTCTGTGACTGTCTCTCTCTATCAGCTACAGTGCCTGGTGGAAGTTTGAGTTTTTCCGAGCTCTGCTTCTTCTTCCACATATTATTCTATTACGTCTTCTGTTTTTCTTTTTAACAATTTTTTTGGTTGAATTGTTTTGTTTGTTTATAATCTTCTGCTCTCACCGTCATCATCATCATCATCATCATCATGATCATCATCAGAACAAGCTTTGACAACAGCCAGAATGGATGGATGGGTGGATGGATGGATGGATGGATGGATGGATGGGTGGGAGACAGACGGGATGCTGCTCAGTTTGGAACTTATGTGTCTTTCTCCCCCTGGGAGGAGGTTTTATTTTTGTTTTATTTTTCAAAGTATAAAAAAAGACTGTTATGATTATTTAACTGTCTGTCCGTCACATTTTACCCCTCACCTCAGCAGCTGTGAATACGGAGCCCTGTCGGGTTCTTTCTCTCTTTCTTTCTCTCTGTGTATCTTTCATGCTATCTCTCGGCCTATCAGTGTTGTTTGCCATGTGCTCCATGCAGGCGGGTAGTATTGTACAGTACAGAAGGACAAAGACTTGGGGGCGAGCTCACTCTTCTCTTGTAACTGCTTTCCTTAAAAAAGTGTAATTATTGATTACTCAGAACAGCAAAACTATGTATAATGTGATTCGATCCAGGCTTTTTTCTTTTTTCTTTTTTTTTTAAGTCTTTAAAAAATATTCTAATGATGTCAACTCTTGTTTTTTGATATATATATATATATATATTTATATATATATATATATAAATTTTTATTTTATTTTTTTGGGCATCATGATATTGTAATAACGCTAAATGTTGCAGTGGAGGAGGAAGTTATTCCATCTTCTAAAATGTGAAAAGAAATTGTAAGCGATTGATTTTAAGTATAGCTAGGTCTCGCTCCCTTCGGCGTCCCATTCTGCGCTACGAGTAGCTACTTTCTGGGGGGAAAACTGGGTTTGATTGCTTTGCTGTCTCTTGTGGTAACCAGGGAGCTAGTTAGCCATCTTTTTTTTTGCTTTCTCCTGTTTTTTATTCTTATGTATGTACAGTACTTTCAAGACAACCTTTTCAGACAGTACATGTGTTTGTAACCATTGTATAAAAAAGCATAATAATACCTTAAAGTGTGTTCTTTGCTGTGACTATGCGTCCTCTGGTGATGCCAACGGTACTCATCCGCATCAGCATCGCACCCATACTCACGGCAAACAACACGCTTTTGGATATTGTTCCTATGTAATGACATTTAAGTAGAGGCTTTAGTAATAGAAGTTCCTAACAACGATGGGATGGATAATTAGTTTAAAGCTGTCAAGAAATTGAATCAAAACAGGATGGGTTGAGTCGCAAAAAATACTTTCTTCTATTTTTGTTTCCTCCTCACCTCCTTCCTTCCACCTCTGGTTCCCTGATGAAGACTTCACTCCACTGGCTACACACACATATACAGTTTTCTGTTGACTACTGTTGCTCAGTCAGACACTGTCTCTCTCAGCGATAACAGACCTCTGTTAACAAAAAAGAAAATCAAACTTTCACACAGAAAAGTTTCTTACACATTTAACCAGGAATACAGAAAAAAAAGAACCCTGCCGAGACGTTGCCTGCATTTGCAAAAAAAAAAAACCCCACAACTTCTAGATATTCTTTATATGACTAAAGTGTAAAGACAAACATCTGATCTTTATATCAGGCATGTTTTAAGCATATGAATCCATACATGTTACGTATCGGTCCTCTCTTACACAGGACTGTTTCTATCAGGGAACATCCAGTGATTTTTAACCACTGAGGTCCTCAGAGATTAAATCTGCCACGTCTGTACTCCAGCACAAAATCCAACGCTCCCTGATGGAAGTACTCCCGTGTGAATCCTCCTTCTTTGTTCATCGTATCTCTTTTTTTAATTTTATTTATCCTCCTCCTGTCATGAAAAATTGGAGACAGTTCTGAGAGAGAATCTGTGGAGAGGGTTTTGCATACAGCGCAGACCTCACATTTAGATATTAGGAATGATAATAGTTGTAGGAGTTTCACAACTGCCTAATTCAGAACTCACTTTATTTGAACGTACAGTGTGATGCTAATTCCATGAAATAGGGCTTTCCTGTGTACTGTTTTTACAGAGATACTTCACCATATGCAACGTTACCCGAATATAGAGGGATAGTATGCAAGGTCCACATTCCACCTACCAACTCCTCCAATGTTGTATGATGTGAGAACCACTTTGTGCACAGCTCAGATGTTCGGTGAGTGTGTCTACGTGCAGATACACGCACATTTTTATTATTTTCTAAAGTCCTGAATGCAGCAAGAAGAAAACTGCCTCCTGAAACAGATACATGGAAATCTATTTACCAATATCCTCTGCATATATTCATTAGAAACGGAGTGATAAATCATCAGTAGGCTTCTCTATTACCTCATTGCTGTTTTATGTCGTAGTCTTTCCTCTTGGACGGTCCGCTCGCTGTTTGTTTTTGACGTGTTTGATTGACCTACTGTATGTCAGTGTTGTCTTCTGCTGCCTGCACGCTGATATCTGCTTTACCGTAACTTCACCTACTTTATCATGATTTGGATATAACATTGCAACACATAACAAGCACTTCCTAAATAAGAGTTAAACCGAAAGAGAAAAACATCTTAAGGTGATCTAGAGGGCCGCGTCCCATTTCGCTCTTAGCTCTGATTCCAGGTAGAACAATCGGTTGTTGTGTCTCAGTTTTAAACACCTCTCTGCCTCCAGACGGAGGGAGGAGCCAGTCTGAAGACAGTAAGTTGGCCCTCCCACATACAGCTTTATGAGTATTATTATTATTACCAATTAATCAGTCATTTTCTCAATGAGTCAAGCTGTTGTTTGCTCTTTAAACAGTGTTGATTGCTGTTTCCCAAAGCCCACAATTCAACCTTAAATGTTTTGTTTTGTCCACTACCCAAAGATATTCAGTTAATTATCACAAAGGACTAAAGAAACCAGAAAATATAACTCAGAACAATGAGTTGATTCTCAAAATAGTTGGTGATGAACTTTCTGTTGATGGACTAATCATTGTGATTACTACATTAGTGATAACCTGAGTTCATTTAACCTCTGAGACAAAGAGAAGTTGGTTATTGACGACAACGGGAACTGTGAGGCTTTGGATGCCTGCACTTAAATTCTTGCACTTACAGGCACAGTTGTTGATACAGTAAGAAAAAGCACGACTTGCAGTTGGCGTCACGCGTCCCTCATATTTCCCCAGATTTATAGAAAGAGTGGACTTCCTGTGAAATTGATTTCAGAAATACTCAGACGACACAGAAGCTGCACAAAGTGGAAGGATGTATAATTTGATAGGACTCTGTCAGTGTCAGCCTCCTTCTTGATTTCACATATACAGTATTGTAACCCCTCCCTCCTTTCACCGCTCTGCGTGGTTGAAACCCCTCCCTCCTTTCACCGCTCTGCGTGGTTGAAACCCCTCCCTCCTTTCACCGCTCTGCGTGGTTGAAACCCCTCCCTCCTTTCACCGCTCTGCGTGGTTGAAACCCCTCCCTCCTTTCACCGCTCTGCGTGGTTGAAACCCCTCCCTCCTTTCACCGCTCTGCGTGGAATAGGCTTTCCTACAGAAAAGGTTTCCTCTACAACCCTTTTTAAAAGCAGAATCTCAGCAGCAACTGTCGGCTTATCCTGTGATTTAAGACAAAAACATGCCAAATACATCCGATGCATACAGTAACGTTTTTTATGCAACAGCTGTTCGGTGGAAACGACAGTCCCTCCCTCCTCACTACAGTTAACAGGTACAAGGTTAGGTTCTTTTATAACATTGGTTTCAAAATGTTAACATAATGTATATAACAGAGAAATGTGAATATGTATTTGTTCAGAATCAACAAAAAAGTAGTGCTCCGAGTTTGTGGTAAATAACTACTCGCCTCCGTCATGTTTTTATTTCATGTTTTGATTTTCTACTTTTTCATTTTTCTGATGATGTATGTATGTATGTATGTATATGACCATCAGTGAGTGTGTATGTATGTGTGTAAGTGATTAATACTGTATATCTGGTGTTCTCTAAGATGGAAAAGTCGAAGATGTCCTGGTTTGATTCTTTTCTTCTTTTACTTTTTAGACCCTGCACAGTACCTGTGGGTGTTTCAGATAACTATGCCAGAGAATGGTTTAGCGACTGCTGAATGTGATTTTACTGAGAGAGAAGCAGTGTGGACTGGCTTTTTGTACGGGTTAATTTAAAAAAGGCCATATTATTTAATTTTCTCTGTTGTCAAAAAGGTTTAAGCAGATCTGGGAGAGTGGAGCCTTGGTTTTATGGAGAAGCATTGCCCGGTTGTTGTGTTTATTTTCTAACTGTCTGACTGATGTAGCCTTTTTTTGCATTTGTCAATAGTAAATGACCAAAGCTTCAAGATGTATGATGGATATCATATGCAAACCTCATCATCACTGGACGAGACCTAATGTAGCGGCCCTTTGTTAATTAGGATTTCTCTCTGTGTCACACAGCGACGTTCTGCTGCTGTCATCTTGTTTCACACGCTTGTCCTTCCTCTTCCTTTCTACACACTACAAGTGGCCTGTCAGCAAGGTGACGCCCCAAAGTTTAGAGAAGTCTCCACTTTGCCAATGAGGTCTTTTTTTCTTTTTCTTTTTTTTGGAGCCCAAAGTGCTTTCACTCGTTTACAGGAAGAAAGAAATCATTGCAACAGTTAGCTATGCACCTTACTGAAACAAGCATTTCCTCACATTAACTTGTAGAATCAACACTGGAGCAACACTAATTCATGGATTTCATAGGCGAGATATATATAGTTACTTTACACAACAAAGCCCCTTCAGTGGGAGTTTCCCTTCAGTGAATTTAATTGATATCCGATGACCTTTATCAGCTTTTTAATGTCACAGGTGACGCTCATTCTTGGAAGATAAAAACACTTTTTTTTTCTCCATTAACTGAATACTTTATACCAAACTTGAGGTGCCTCGTGTATATATTTTCTGCAGTAAAGTTTGCTCCTTTGCTGTTTAACAATAATACCTTGTTAACCAGGGTTTTTTAAACCTTTTTTCACCTTTATAAAAAAAAAAAAAAAAAAGTTTACTGTATTTAAAAATGACTTTTTTACACACATAGAAGATTAATCAAATTATTCCAGGAATTTGCAAATACAATCTAATTTTGCACTTTATATCAGATTTACTTGGAGTGAAAAGGCCATCAGAAACTGTTTCAATCAGATCAGTATTTGGAGATAAGTAACGTCCCCTGAATGTACCAAGCAAATATTAGTTTTACTAGTTAAATTATAAATTATTACTCAGGTTCTTTATGAAGAACTTGACTGTAGTGGATACCCATTATCCAAAAGTAGTCTCTTTCTCTCTCGACTTTCTCTCTGCCAACCGATCCTCAGTATAAATACTATGCTAATCTTCTTCAGGTGACATGCCTCCCCTCCTCTCCTCTCTGCGCTGTCAGCTGACACCAGGCGAACTGTTTAAAACCTCCAGCTTGAACTCTCCGAACATTCCTGCTCAACACCGTTTCAGCAACTCTTTGCTCTATAGCTGCCGCCGCTCAGCGTTCACTCGTGTTTTTCCTCAAACCAAGGTGGACACTCGCTGTCTGGTTGTATGAGACTTAACCTCTGCTATCTATCTGTGCATGGACATAAAAGACAACACACTCACTGTGTTGTTTGTCCTCTTTGTTGCTTGTCTTGTCACACTTTTGTGCTGCCTAATGTAGAATTATCAGTGGTGTGCTGATACCAGAATCGGGCAAATGTCTGGTGCATATAATCATGTTTGGTGTCAGGGAAAAACAATTTGATGCCTAAAATATATTCCACAAGTTAAAAGGAAGATGCATGTTAATTATCTTTGATTGCTTTTCTCTTTTTTTCCACAAACATAAGCAAAAAGATGAAACGTTCTCGCTCGTCATTGGTCCGAAATGGTATTAGTGCACCGCTGAGACGATCCACAGTCCTTTAAGCTCCCACTCATTCCTTATGCAGGTGTTCAATTATTCTCTACTCAGTGTGAAAGTTACCACAGCATCATTTGTTGAGTATTGTAAGTGCTGCCTTATTGGGATTGAGGTTGGATATAGTTCAGAGATTTTTAAAAGAAAGCTTATTATTAACTCACCACTTTGTGTTGTTTATCTGGGGGGGCGGTGATGCTTTCTCTGGAGAATTTGAGAAAAAGACCAAGGTTCCACTTTCTCCCTTGTACAAATTAATATAAATAAAAATATATATAAATATATATTATACATTTTACTCATTTTTGTCCAGTTTTGTATATTAAACTCATGTAAAGTTTGTTTTTAAAAGAGGCATCGGAGCAGCTATTACAAGACAATATGAGTGACAATGTTCATCTGGGAGAATTTTATGCATGTTATATTTTCTCTTTTTCTCTCTGTCTCTTTTTAACACCCCTCAACCCCCCCTCTGTTCAGGTGTGTAACGTGAATTAAAGAAATCTACCTTTTCTTTGGAATTTTGTAGACAATCAGTCTCAGGCCGGGTCCAGTCTGACCCTGCAGGGAGTGAGAGCCCTGCAGGCTGATAAGCCAAACAAAACCATTCTTTGTTTGACAGTTAAAAACTCTTTATTTGCATCTACTGGAAGTCTAAATTTGGAGGTTTGTTCATTCATATGTTGGCTGCTCAAGTTTACACACACACACTTCTCTACTACACTCAAAACACAAACACCTCGTGCATTTGATCCCTCTGCTTTTTTTTCCAAGGTGAGGATGCCAACCTTGAGGAAATGATGCTTTGACTAACAAATCAATAACATCTATGAATGTGGGAATGCAACACATTGCAATAAAAGCACCATTTGAAATGCAGCACGTCTCTGTATTTTTTTTACTTTTTTTTTTTTATTGCACTAAAATTGACGTCGGTTTGCAGACGATGGTGCTGTTTATTGTGGAGTCCAGTTAGTGAAGTTAATTTACTTTATTACGTACATTTAATGCAAATTCCCACCAAACCTGCTGAGGTTGTTAACCAGACATACATTTAACACCCACCTGGTGTCCATCCAGCAAGTGCAAGAGAAAACAACTTGGACATGCGTCACAAAGTTCAGATTTGTACTTTATCAGAAGCGTTTTTTAAAGCAGTAACTTAATAAGACTTAAAGGATGATGTATAACATACCTGTTAACTGATTGGTTAACTGCACACAGCCACTTCCCGGGGCTTTTTTATAGAATCACCTACTCTGTAGAAGAAGTTTAACATCAGCCATTTAAAACAGTAAAACTGTAGCCGAGCTGGTCGTGATGGGACACCAGGTTGTTTGACTAAAGCACGTAAAGAATTTTACAATCTGAGACTTGAACACAAAATACTGGAACTATTATTCAACTTTAACTTGAATTAATATTGGTAGTTACAGCAGAGTAACATTTATAAAAATATGAAACAGAGCTTTGTAGCGTGATAAAATCTTTTATAGTTGGTCGCATTCAGAAACAGCAACAAACATCCAAGAAAGCTACCAAAAACAACGTAGAAAACATGGTGGAAATATAGCATGTTTATCACGATATTTCATTCAGTGGACATTTAAGTCACGTGTTTCCTTTACGTCATGATTTATTTGTTTGTCCCTTTCCATTGCACCTTTACATCACATTTCCTTTACAGTGTGTCACTACTCCACAAGCGGTTTTAGGAGAAGGCTGCACCACAAAAACATAAAGTCAGTGTTTGCAGTCAATGCAAGTGATTTCCTTCCTTCAATATCACTCCATCATCCTCATCACATATTTGAGAGTTTATTCAATGTGGGATTTTCAAGTAATTTCAACAATTTGGCATCAATATCAGACACATGATAAAAGCCAGAATGTAATATATATATATATATCAACATTTAGTCTCTACATTTGCGTCTGGCATATGATTTTGTTTTCATCTGTTTGAATGGTTTCTTTCTGACTTTTGTAGGTCCCCTCTTCAATGGGCTCCGTGGGATTCTTGTATTCGTAGTACTCCACTACGGGGTAGGTGATGACCGTTAGCACCAGAACGGCCAGCAGGATGTACAGTTTATATTCCAAACACAAGAAGGTGCTGTAGGCGAAGGCGATAACGAAACCCAGAGACTCCCACATACGGTAGTTGGCAAACGCTGCCTCTTTGTCCCTGGGGAAAAGGATGCCATAGAGAGCTGCAGGGCAAAAAGTAGACAAAGGGTAAACATAACCAACACAAATTAATGGGATTTATGCCTCATTATTACATTATTTCATAATCATTATTAATCTGCTCAACTAACAAAAGTTTGCATTAGAGCTGCAACAATTGGTCCAGTTTCTCTAATGTTAATATTTGAAAAAATATATTGATCAACATTTTCCAACATTTTATAGACCAGTAATCAATTAATCAAAATAATAATAATAATAATAATCAGCAGATTCATTGATAATGAAAACAATTGATGGTTGCAGCCCTATTTGGCATGCTAACACACAAGATGATGATTTATGTAAAAATTGAATTGTGACAATGCAACATTAGCACCACTGAAGTCAAATATCCTGTCAGATTTCATAGAAATCATCAGACAAACTCAACGTAACCACGCTGGACATCAGTTTCTCACCATTGGTCTGTGTTTGCCAGATGGCGTCCGCCATACCCCACAGAGCAGGAAACACAAAAAAGACAGCGAGCTGGTCAGGATGAGGCCTCCAGAACAAGAGAGCAATGATACAGCAAAAGTTGGCCAGTGCAGCTGGAAACGGACAAATTCAACAATCAGGTAAAAATAATGTCAGAAGTTCATTCAAACAAGATCTAAAGTTCAAAAGGTGATTTTACCTGTGAAGAAGAGTGCAGCTCTCCCAGTGTACCGAGCGAGTCTCCCAAAGAGGAAGGAGCAAAGAGAGTTGGCGGCTCCAAAACACATCATCACAAAGCCGACGTAATGGATCCCCAACGCACACGTCACATAGTTCTGCATGGAAACACAGCAGCATTTATTTAAGCAAATAGATCAGTAATATTACTACACACCGCTAGAAATGAAACACGGCTCAAGCTTTAACTGAATAGTGTCACATTAAGATAAAGGTGATAGATAAAGGTGCAGCACAGGGTGACAAGCAGAGCAGGAAGTTTCACGTGTTTTATGAACAAATAAAAACACATGAAGCATATCATATAAAGATCCCTCACCTTGGTGTACTCGCCAGAGAGGAAGCTCTGCTCAAAGCCGCTGTACATGGTGAGAGGGATGAGGGTCACCAGCCTCCAGTCCTTCAGCAGTCTGAATGTGGCCAGGAACGTTTGGCAGAATGGCTCCCGATTCCCACGAAACTGGCTGGTCTGCTCCTGGTCAATGTTGTCCAGAAACACCGCCACGATGAGCATAGCCACCAAACCCACGCCTGCAATAACCACACGACAGAGCATGCTGATTATGTAGAAAAACTCCAATATACTGCTGTGTGATTGTCTGATCAGAAATGCGTCAGGTTACAGAAAGCTGGGCCAACGTATATATAACTCTGGGACGTATGTTTCTTCTGTATGTTTATGATCATTGTCTTGATGTTCTACAACATTCACCCAGTTTGAATAAACACTCATTCACCGATGTAGCATCCAACCAGTGTCCACACGAGTCTCTGTGCAGGTCTGGTGGTGGTGCTGTTGGTGCTGACGTTGAGGCCGCACTCCGCTGCTCCACAGAGCTGCAGCTGCTCCTCTGGGATGTCAGCTGTCAGAAAAACATTAAAAAGCAAAACGTTGAACTTATTACACGTTCAAATGAAGAAAGCTCATTGTTTACTCACGGTGGAAATGCTTTTTGTTTAAAGACGACAGAGGGAATCGTTATCTGGGATGGAAATAAAGATGGATTAAATAGCTGTGTTGTCTTATCCTTCCCAGAAATGCATCTCAGTATGTCTTTATATGAGCTGATAAGATGGGGAGCATTTACACCATAAAGTAATATTCTGCACACTTGGCATTGTCTGCTTTTATCATACAGCGTTTTTTTATTAAATTTAATCCATAAAGAGGCTGTCAGTTAATCAGTGAACCCATCTGTTAATCACTGATGGGATCTGTAACGGAGCTACTTGAAGCTGTTTTTTGAGGGCAGGTTTTCGATTGGATTAAGATCTGTTTCCTGTCCATGGATCCAAAACATCAATGTTATGATCTTTGAGCCACGTTGTGATCACGTCTGGATCACAACGTGGAGCACCCTCAAGGTGAAAAATGCACAAATCCTCCCCAAAGTGCTCCTGCATCCTGGAGTTGCTCTTGGAGGGTGTTTTGATGCTCTTCGTTATTCACGGCGGTGTTTTTGGGCAGGATGGTCTCGGATGGTCTCACTGTTGGCACAACACAGGACTCACGATAACGTCCACTTTTTCTCCTGACAGATGCTTTCCAGATGTCCCAAATAGTCAAAAGGAGGCTTCATCAGAGGAAGTACCAGCACCAGTCCACTCTGTACTTCCTGCTTGGAAACAAGCGGCTTCTTTGCTGCCCTTCTTGACACCAGGCGAGCTCTGCAACATGTTTCTGTACCTGCCTCCTGAAGAGGAGACGGTCCTGCCGCTTGCTGGACACTCTGGGACATCCTCAAGCCTTCTTTGCTGCAGATCAATCTGTCTCCTTGTTTCCTTACATGTGAGGCAATGCAATGATTGCTGCACGAGTTTCTTTGCTAACACAAGCACATACTGATTTAAAGCACATTGCTGACTTTTATAGCAATTATCCTCCTAAAATTAAAAGAAAATGGTCTCGTGACTTCAACTCGTACACGTCCTTCTGTGCTGATAATATGATGATTTTCATTTTACGGTGGAAATGTTTTGGGAGGTTTTTTGTGATGAAGTCATTTCTTTGTGATCACTCTGCATCGTAGTTCAGAAACAACGTGAATCACCACTAAAGTGAAGCAACAAAATTTACGTCACTGCCAAAACTTTTGGAAGAAAATGAAGTGTAGCAGCTGTTTTGTGTCATTATAATAAGTCATTTGACATATTAATATGAGCTTTTAAACATCAGGTTGTGAATCATTTCCTCGTGTTTAACCACCTGAACAACATGTTGATCCTCAGTCACGTCCACTTCTTCACTTCACTGTGTTTGGAAATGGAAAATATTGTTTTGTACAATATTAAACTACCAGACTATAAACAGCCACACAACTATTTACAGTTTATGATCACTCTTATCAATATTTCTTTATTACCAGCTATGACATACATTTACAGGGCTGTTGTGTTAAAGGGACATTACCCCAACACTAAAACATCATATTATTGTCACTGAGAGCAAATCTGACTGTTATTGTAACTCTTGGTTGAGTTCAGTGTTTCAGGTTGCTGTTGTCTTCCTACCTACACCGGTGTCCTGTCCGAAGATGAGCGACGACATGAGGTTCCCCCACACGGCAGAGGATTGAAATATAAAAAAGAAGATGCCAAAGTATTGGTTAATGATATCTGAGCCTTTTTTGCCATCCTTGGCAGCCTGTATGTTGCCGGAGATGGTCAGGTAGGTGCATTTAGCCGACCACAACGGAGAACCGCCCAGACCCAGGATGACTGAGGTGGGGATGAGTGTGTACCTGTAAGAGAAAATCACTTTTCTAAACTTTTTCACTACACTTTTACTTTTTGACATTTTTTGTTTCCACTCATTCTGAACAAAATCTGAACCTCTTTGAACATAATGACCAACTGACTGATTGATTTCCTGATTGATTGATTGATTACCATCCTGGGTAGAGGTTTCCAAAGGAGTAGGAGATGTAGCAGGCCATGCCAGTAACAATGGTCCATTTACAGCCCAGATTTTTGATCATGATGGGGGGCAGAAACATGGAGGAGATGATGATGGAGGCATAGATGACGCTCAGAGACGCTACGCCCATCCCGTCCTCTGCATTCAGGCTGCTCTACAAGGAGGGACAGGACAGTGATGAGGATGTTAGTAAGTACAGTGGACCTAAAACTGATTATTTAACTGTATGTAGACGTTTCAACAATAAGATCCTTTCTGATCTGGACTATTGTAGGTCAGTGCAGCTCGCGTTGTCTTCTGATAGAAAATGAGAAGAAGACTTTAAAACCGACTATAGCAGAACAAAAAGACAAAAGCTGGATGTTGGTCAGAAGGAGGAGGAGGAGGAAAAGACTGGCAGGGAAGACAGAGGACAACAACAGGGAAGAGACACAGACCGCTGCGGCTGAATAAGTTTTATAGTTCAGTAGTTTAGTAAAATAGTTATTGACTTTATCTGTTGTAATTTAGTATAAAGTAGTATATTAGTAGTATATCCTTCCCACCTAAATGATCTCCATCCACCACTAAAAGGAGCATTATGATTGTGTTGAAGCTTTCTAGTCTGTGAAGCTACACGTGGATTTAATACGCTGGACCAATACTTCTTTATTAGTGGATGTACTGTCATGTATGTCAGTATTTAAATTATGCACAAACACCTTAATTAATTGTCTCCACATAAATCTGAATGAATAAATCTCTTCAACCAAAATTGAATAAAAACATTAATAATACTGATTTTGAGTTGCTTTTGTCTTCCTACCTGCAGGCTCTGCAGGCCTCCGTAAGCTGTGAACAGGAACAGAAACCCCAGAGAGACAACCAACACGTTCTTGAAGTTACGGCTGATCATGGCTGCCTTCAAAAACAGACGATCCACCTTTAAGAAAAAGAAGAAGTAAAGACCGTCAGCTCAGTGTTGACAGCTGACAGCTCAGGGATCTCTCTGCTGAAACTGGTGTGGTGATAAACTCATGCACTGGAGCAACTGAGGACAAAGTCCAGCAATGACACACACACACACACACACAGACACACTCATACTGTTTCTTCACATGAATCTTTATCATTGGCCCTCCCACATAATGGGTCAATACAGTATGAACCTAAAACCTCCCTGTTTATTGTTTGTTGCATTAAAGCTTCCTTTCCTCCTTCCTCCTTCTCTGTGCTGTTTCTGTGCATCTTCATCAGGTTCAGGTTAACAACCTTGCTGTCATCCTTACATACAGAGCAAAGGTTTACTGCATGATCCTTTAATTTTACGACAGCTCAGTCTCAAAAACATGAAGTTGTTGTTAGAAGAATATAACAAAAACACAGAGAGCCTTCAGTCTGCTGTCTGTTGTCTCAGCTGCAGAGTTTCTACGGGACTCTGTGATCGAGCTGATCGAGCTGTAGATCTGTAGATCTGTAGATCTGACTGACTGGAGGAGAGATGCTGTTACAGATCTGTTATGTCCTTATGAGAAGTGCTCACCTGCATTAAGAAGCAGAGATCTAATGTTACGTTACATAGCATCTAAAAAAACAGCATGTAAATATAGTTGTTAAATGTATTAAAACCTTTTACAGCAGGTTTCTCTAGTTTACAGTTTAAAGTATTTAACAGAACAAAAAACAAACTTTTATACGACGAAGTGAGCTTTAACTGGTGTATTGTTAATTACACTAAAATATATGTTAATTACACTAAAATATATGATCATTACACTAAAATATATGATAATTACACTAAAATATATGATAATTACACTAAAATATATGTTAATTACACTAAAATATATGATAATTACACTAAAATATATGTTAATTACACTAAAATACATCGTCAGTCAAGCCATAACTTTACCTTGTGGTCCTTTGACATTATAATATAATGGTACACATGTCAGTACATGTTGTATTTCATAATCTTATGTTTATTAATGTAATGTAATGTAGTAGTACTTTAGTACATGTATTCCACCACCATATATTATATGTTTTTGTACATTCATATTAAGAAGCATACATCATTAATAAACAATAACTGAGTATGAAATGAATATAGGTTGGTTATGGGTGGGGTCAAAAGGTGTTTAAAGTTGTGAGTATTAAAATCAAACACGTTAGTGAGTTAGATTTTCAGACGGGCGTGTCGTCAATAAACTTCAGAAACTGACAATCACTAAAGTCATAACCTCCAATTATCATAAAACGATAGCAGCTATGAGAATGACGAGTTGATGACACTGACGACAACTTGACTTTGAACTGTTTACTCAAGAAATCATTTGTTACATAAACTCAGAAACAGATTATAGACTTTAAACAAATGATAATATAAGAAATGTTTAATTTACTGTTTGAACCTGATCAGATTTATACAGAAACGTGAAGCTGCTGTGATGATCTGTGGGTTTTCAGTCTGATTACCTAACCCTAACCCTCTAACAGCACACACTGTTATCTAATCTAACTGTAATCTGACATCTTGATGATGGTAAACTTCCAGAGGAAAGCATCACACTTCACACCGGTGAACATCCAGGGATTGGACATAGAGGTGGTGCAGAGCTACAAATTCCTGGGTGTTCACCTGAACAATAAACTGGACTGGACTGATAACACCCATGCTCTCTACAAGAAGGGCCAGAGCCGTCTCCACCTGCTGAGGAGGCTGAGGTCCTTCGGAGTATGCAGAGCTCTCCTTAGGACTTTCTATGACTCTGTGGTGGCCTCAGCCATCTTTTATGCTGTGGTCTGCTGGAGAGGGGGCAGCACGGACAGGGACAGGAGCAGACTCAACAGACTTATTAGAAGAGCGAGCTCTGTCCTGGACTGTCCTCTGGACTCCACAGAGGAGGTGGGTGAGAGGAGGATGTTAGCTAAGCTGACATCCATCATGGACAACACCTCTCACCCCCTACAAGACAACTGTAGGGTCTCTGAGCAGCTCCTTCAGCAGCAGACTGTTACACCCACGGTGTAAGAAGGAGAGGGTCCGCAGGTCCTTCATCCCTGCTGCTGTGAGACTTTACAACACCTGCACTTGATCATGTTGTAGTCTCTTGTACATGTGTTTCTACTTTCTGTAAATCTGTAAATATGTACACTGTTTCTTTTCCCTCCTTCCGCTGCTGTAACAAGTAAATTTCCCTGTTGTGGGATCAATAAAGTATATCTTATCTTAAAACACCACAAATGGAAAAAAAGTTCTGTTAAAAACATTTAATGAGTAAAATATAAAAGTTATTTCTGAACCAACAATATTCACATTTATGATCATTTATGTAGATAAACTGATAAAAGACTAATAAAAGTACATCTGTATATATAGAGACATGTGTTGTACAGTATGTCCAGTTACTTTTATGCAGGCACATACATTCACAATCGTGCATAAACAATAATAAACATGAGAGCTTAATCAATTAGCTGCAAAATATTAGATTTATTTTGATAATCAGTCCATCTCTTCTGGGTTTTACATAAAACACAGACACACATTTACACACCATACAGCTAAAAGTATGACGAGTCTGTCATCACTGTGTGTGTACGGCCACTAGAGGGAAGTAGAGTCCAATAAATAAAGTTTAATAAAGTTGATTAGTGAAATACTGTATACTGCAGTACAGTAAGTTTTTTCTGTACTGAAATATCCACATCGTTCATTTAGTGTGTGTGTGATCTTTAAACCAGCTTCATGTATGTATGTATGTACAGATCAGATATGAACACATGATGCTGCTGGTGTTTACACGGTACCCCGCCCGTCTCCTCCTGCAGGAGGCTCCGTCTCCTCCTGCAGCCTCTGCTTTCATTATTCAACCACATCTCCAATCACTTTAAATTTATAGAGACAAATATTGTACAATACATTTGTCTGACAGCTACAGTCACTTTGCAGATTAACATTTTACATACAAAACGTTTTGTTAGCTAAGTACAACTTCTACCTCTCACTAAGACATGTGAGACTATTACATGAGTGATCTTAAAACTGATCAAGTCTGAGACTAATATGTAATCAATGAGGTTTTAACTGAAGTAAAAGGCTAATTTCAGTTCCAGATATGAGTGTAACTCTAATTACAGCATTATAATATCTATACATGACGTGTCACTGTCCTGTATGAACGCTGTCTGACGTTTCCTCTAAATGCCTCAAACACAAAGTCCAAGGACGCAGCGTCTGACTGGTTGGTTTGATTTGAACTACTGTGACTGGTTTATTCTCCCTGAATGTTTATTGGCTGAATAAATGGACCTATGGGGAGTAAGAAACAACCTCCCGCTACACACACACAGACACACACAGACACACACACACTCTGCTGGGCCCTGAGGCGGAGAATTTCAGGTATTAGAGCAGCAGACAGACAGGTATGTCTGCTCTGCTTCAGATATGAGCTGAAAGCTCTGTGAGCACACTGGCTTAGAGCACTTTAATAATACAGTGTGTGTGTGTGTGTGTGTGTGTGTGTGTGTGTCCAGGTATTCCTCACTTTGTGGGGACATAAATCTGTTTACACATTGGCGTTGTGGGGACTCGCCTCCCTCATGAGGAGAAAAAGCACCACTTAAGTTCCTGATTATTAATCTTGGTTAATACGTTTGTCCATAAAATGTCCTGTTACCTGTTAAAGTTCCCCATAGTCTAAAGTCCATCATCAAAGCAATAAATCATCACATATGAGAAGCTGAAACCACTTTATCTGCTTCATTTTTGCTTTAAAATGATTATTATAACATGTTTTTATATACGGTACTTTTCACTGACTAAAAGTATTTGAATAAGTAATTAACTCTTTGTGCTCTTTTCTCAGTGTGCTGAGCAACTGATAAAGAAACTGAATGATAGTTTCTTCAGTTCATTTTTTTTAAACACAAATAAATGTAAAAGAGCATCAGATGAGACCTTTTATAAAAATGCTTCAGGTTGAAACTTGGAAAGAGGTTTTCTCTTCCTTTTGATGCTCTCTGAGGTAACGTGGGACTAATGCTTCATAGAGGCCAGTGAGCGCTGGGTCACTCTCTCTAATCCCAGACCCCTACCTGTCTGACTGCTGCAGAGTCGTGGGAAAAACCTCACACACTCTCATTCCTCCTTTTCCAGACTCTCTTTTCTCACACCAAATCCCTCCTGGAATCTCAGACCTGTGTGTGAACCAGACTCTGACCGATAACTGATCCTTCTGGCCTGAAGATGTCTCCATATCTTTAAATCTGAGTACTTCTATGATAAATAAATTCAGTTTAAACTAACAGTATTCAGTTTCCCTCTCTGAAGTTCCTTCTCGTCCGTGCAGAAAAAGGTTAATGTAATAGATATTCGTTATAATAAAACATTTCTACATGCAGTCTGATGTAAATCTCTTATTAGAAGCAGCTAAAGTTACAGGCTTCTCATACGACCGCTGAAGTATTTATTACAAGCATGTAATCAATCAATCTATATCACATGATTCATATCAGAGGTGGAGCTGACGGACTAAACCACTTCAGATTTATAATAATAAACTAAACATGTATCACATCCAGAAGAAAAGTCAAACAGGAACAGAAAACATGTTTGGACTGACGTGAAATCACATTATTAATATGTGAAATATAATATTTGTGTGTTTATATCATATATTTTAGCTCTAGGATGGTAAAGTAGGTTCAGATTGAAATATCCCAACAACCAAGTATTATATTATAATTACATTTTTTACATTATAGGTCAGGATATATCCCACCAAGGACACAACTGTAACATCACGAGAAGGAGAAGGAGGCACCTGTACCTTCATCCTGATGGTATTCAGCCCAGAAAGGATGTGACGCATCTAACAAACGTCAAACTGTTGTTGACCAACAATCCTACTGAACGTATTGACAGTCGTATTGATCCTGCTGCTCTGCACACATGAACAACAGAAGGGAACTCGTATCTGTACCTTCATTTTTCATCTTACGCCCTCAAACGTCCAATAATAAAATCTGCTAAGTGTAAATCTACCCAGAGATAAACAGTCAGCTGTGATTATAGTTCTCTGTACTTTACTGTGATAATTCACAATGATTAACCAGACAGTGATACTACATCTGCGTGGAAGTTAAACAGTGTCTGTTTATTCTGAGCTAGTTCATGGTTGAGTCCGAGCCTCCCTCCACCTATAAAACGCTGCACTGATTTTCACTTATATTTGGAAGCACTGCGGCGTGTTTCAGGGTGTTTATAAAGGTAGAAAGACGTGACTGGCATTGATCAGAAACAGATAATTAAAGTTGATGAAGAACCTAAAACTGAACCAAATTATCGGCGGTATCTCGATGCAACAGCTGGTACCCTCAGTACTTAACTTGATGGATGTGTCTGACTAAGTAAACACGTTTGTTTACAGCTTATCACGATCAAAAGTGCATTCCTTGCAAAGGGAAGAATAAAGAGAGATCTGAGGTGAAGTCAAAGGTGAGAGGTTATCATTTAGAGAGGACGAGGGAAGGGAAGCCAGAGGAAGACTTTCCTTCCTGTGAGACACACAGATCCACAGGATGGTAGAAACTACCTGCTGCTACACACATGATGCAATATGACAACAGTGATCATAGTAAGTTACTAAAGACTAGAAGCAGAAATGTAAAAACAACAATTTGTGGTTTTAGGGGAAGTTACAGCTGTGACTTTTCTTGATAAACAGTTTGTTTGTCCAGCATACCCGCTGGTTGCCTGGCAACCTTGTTGGGAAGTCATAACCGCTGCTCTTAACTCATCCTGAAACCACACATTGTTGTATTTACGTTTCTATTTGAACCTCTAACAGAGCCAGGCTAGCTGTTTCCATCTGCCTCCAGTCTTTATGCTAAGCTAAGCTAATAGAGCAGAAACAGAGCTGTAATGTTGCTCTGTAACTGCTGGATGTAGAAACATATTAACTTAAAAGATGATGATGATATGTTGGTGTCGTGTGCACGGCTTGTTTCCGCTGCACATGTAAACATGAGTTATATCATAATTATGATGAGTAGTCAATAGCATTCGTAGGATATTATGGTTACAAAATATTTCCAAGTTTCTTTTTATATAGACAAGAAGTATTTATGAAAACTAATAACAAACTGAATTGACTGAATACTGGGTGTCACCTATTAACAACACGTATGGGTCTGAATCAGATGGGTGTTAACCACACGGTTGCTGCCTCAGGCTGAACAGCCGCAGCAGGCTTCGCTTTTAGCAGCTGGTATCTGTGGCGAGCTTCACTTTTAGCGTTCAGCCTCACACTCTGCCAGCTGCGGTGACATGCGTTGGTATTTCAGCAGTTAGCTGTCATTAGCGGTTTCAGTATTTTCTGCAGCTTAACCAGAAATGAGCTCATCTTGTGTTGCTGCTGTTTAGCTGCAGGCTTGTGTTTTTTTCTCACTAACATACATAGAATATGTGGATCTACTATACATGTAATGTCAAGTATGTGAGCAAAGTGGCAGGAACACAGTACTATATATATATATATATATATATATATATATATATATATATATATATATATATATGTACTGTATATATATATATATATGTTATCAGGTTATACCCGAGGAAAATAAAACTCCCTGAAAGACTTCTTCTGCTTTAGAAGGATGTTTTGGTATTTTGCTTTTTATCCTTGTGTATGTGTGTGTGTGTGTGTGTGTGTGTGTGTGTGTGTGTGTGCGTGTGTGTGCGTGTGTGCGTGTGTGCGTGTGTGTGTGTGTGTGTGTGTGTGTGTGCGTGTGTGTATGTGTGTGTGTGTGTGTGTGCGTGTGTGTGTGCGTGTGTGTGTGTGTGTGTGCGTTGTTTGTTCCAGGCTACATATTGCAAACAGGAGTCATTCCTGAAACATTCATTGTGTCCGTACGTGTGTTTGTGTGAGAGACACCAGACGATCCATTGTTACATGTTTGCTGACATGGTGCATCATCTGCAGTGTTGCTTCTGTTGCTTTCCCAGCAGCACAATGAACAGCCCAGAGATGCTGAGCCCGACACTCCTCGGCTTTATTTAGCTGAATGACAAACACACACGTGCACGACAGGGCCGACAGAATGAGTGTGTTGGCATCTCAAAAGGAGTGAAAGGAACAAGAAGCGTGAGCAGTAAAGGAAATGACAAAACCAACCCGAGTATCTGAAATCTGATGTGATTAGATAAGAACTTGTTGCTTGTTTTAGTTTTAAAACAAGTTAAAGATTTGTTTCTGGAGGCGTGGCTGCATCTCGTTCAGTCAGACATGATCCCAACGCTGCTCAGTGCCAGATGTAGAAAAAGAGACGGAAAAGGGGGATCAATTAGAAAAGCTGCTTTGTTACATATCTGATGTGTTTTAGGATGTGAAAGAGAGAAGATGAGATTAATGCAGTTTAGATACAAAAAGAAACAGAAAGAAAAAGATGTTTTTTCTCTGACTTTTCATGTCATGTTTTTATGACTTTTACTTTTTAGGCTTTAAAAATATTTTTAAATGAAACAATTCAAGGATTGTGTTCACAAGAAGAGTCACACATAAAGGGTTATGGTTATTATTAGGGTTATTATTTATATATATAACAAATCTCACGTGCAGAGCCAAACCAACAAAGTCTGATATATCAATCTATGTACAAATAACACGACTTTAGAGTCTCAAATTGGATACGAAAATCAGTCAGCTGACATCAATATAATATGATATTCTTTCACTTCTGGGTAGTAAACAAATTGAATTAAAACAGATTTAGTAGAGAATATAATAAGTATGTAATATGGTTGTAAATTCATAAATAAATATTGATGTCATCCTGTTTTTTTGACCTTTAATAAATAAAAACACTGAACATACAGTGTAAACGGCCTCATATCACGCTGTGTGTTAAGTCAATAGAAACTGTAGCTCTTATCAAGTTTTGGAAAGAAGAAAAGTTCAAGAACATCCTCTCCTTGCTCGGAGCAGAGTGTGTGAGGTGAAGATATCCAGACAGAGAGAGGAAGATGATGACAAAGGAAAGCTCCAAGAGAAGGAAAAAAACGTCCATGAATTATTCAACTCTCCCTTTGTCTGCTCTCCATTTATCTCTCAATCCTCTCTTTTTCTGCTCTCTTCCCTGAGCTGCTGCAGCGTCTGACAGCTTCATTGTTGCTGCTGGGAGCTACTCAGAGTGTGTGTGTTTCTATTCTTGTGTTCGTGTGAAGCGCAGGGCGTTTTTGTGATGCGTGTGTATAAAGTGTAAATGCTGTATAATAGTGAGCTGCCTTGTGTCCACCCCCCGCCACATACACGCACTCACACGACTTGAAATAGCCTGATAATTAGACAGGAAAATTACAGTCCTTTCTGCCTGCTTGCAGCTGAGGACTGTGGGAAACGTAGGCAGCTTAAGTGTTTCCTTTATTGCAGTGGTGGCAGAGGACCAGGAGTGTTTTTAGGATTTCTAAAGGCAGAGCAAAAAAGGAGACGTGGTTAGTGTGCTGCATTCAAAGTTCATCCCAATTTTAGTTGAGTAGCTGCGTAGAATGAGAAATGTTTTTTAAAGGATGTAAATAAGTTGCAGTTGCAAAAAACAGCCATGATTTATTGGGAAATGTCTAAATCTTGTCTGGAAATAGTAGGACAATTTAAAATGTATGTGCATTTAGGTTGTTGTTGCTGTAAATAGATGAAATGACATCTGGAAGAATCTGGGAACAAATGACTACATGGTATAGAGGATTAAAATCCCCATTTGAATGTTTTATGCATCAGATTTGGGAATAAAATGTGTAATACTGTTTGGAAAAAATCAAAATGTACTTAGCCAATATTGAAAGTTTCAACCTACCATATAACAAGAATCAATGAGTTATTATGAGATTTGGTAAATTCTCTACACTAAAAACTGGAAACCAAAAACCTGGCTGATGGTGACAGACTGGTGTTTTTTTGTATGAACCAGTGAACTGTCAGCGGGACAAATAACTTTTTGTTCACTGTAACCAGGCACCAAATAACTCTGGTGACATATTTTATCAGTTTACATGTAGAGTCGATGGATTTACAGTTCACAGGTAGGAACACTAAGTGGTGTTAAATTAAACTTGGAGGTTGGAGGTTGTCTGAAACGCAGCGTTAGATCAGGATCAGGAGGCTTCAGGGTCTTTTCGGGTATATGAACATAATATATATATATATTTATATATATGGGTAAAGAAGAGTCTCCAACTGAATTACAAAGAGGAAAATATGTAGCAACAGGATTATAAAATGAAATCCAAGCCGAGTTAACAAACAGAGAACAGATTTACACAAGTGTTACTTTTATTGTATTATTGTATGATTTAGCTAGTGTTAATTACCTTGGCAAACGGGATGCCAAATAGTCTCATTGTTGTCAGGAACGAGGCAGCCAGCTGACTCTGCACAAACTGGTTTCTGCAGCTGACTCACACATGCAGATCTCATGCACACGTTTGCACTGTGTGACTTGTGTTTACTTTGAATATTTCAAACCGGTTTAACTGGCGCTGCACCCTTATGTCTCCACACACACACACACATATACACACAGGACAGTGTGTTTGACTTTGCCATGATATCAGCTGGATCAACAGGTGCTGCCACTTGCTCCACCAGCACCAGCTGTTTGTAAATCATCAACAAGACAAAGTGATCGTTTTAACCCAGAGCACCAAACAACGCTGTCACGTCATCAAAAAACATCTTTATTGTTTAGTAGTGATGTGTGATGGACAGGAGTCACATGATCAAGCCACGAATCAATAAACGACAAAACAAAGGCTGTATAAGCTATTCTCGGCGAGCACAGTGACTGATGATGACCATGACTCTGGTAACAGACGTTGCTCTATAGAGCCCTTTGTGTGTTTCTGTCACAGGCTGACTTAATGGAGAGGTCCTGAGTGGTGGAGGCTGATACTCGCTCACACATTCAGTCCAACGTGACCGAACAGTGTGTGTATTTAACTGTCTTTAGTAACAGCTTTGTTTATTTACTGTGTACCAAGTAGTGCACGTGAACAGAATGACAATTAATTTGGCCTTAAATCTTGAAGTAATGATGTAGTAGCATCCTTCGCTGCCTTCAGTACCTGCTCTGGTTGGTCAGGACTAAGGCTGCAACAGTTAGTCAATTAACTGATTGACAGAAAATTCATCTGCAACAGTTTTGATTTTTTTTTTTTTTTTAAACCATTTTCTGCTGTTTTATTGACCAAATAATTTGTCGATTAATTATGAAAATAATCTACAAAATGATGAACGATGAATAATAATGATCTCGCTGCACTTTATTGACTGTAAGAACTGTTCTTCTTACATGGTGGTTCATTCAATAAAATGACCTTTTACAGCCTGTGATGTGACCTGTGTAATCCTGGTTCCCCCATAAATGTTAATGAGCTTTATACTCTGGGTGGTCTGTTTAAAATAACACATTATTATTTTGTGGTCACATGGTATGCACCCACACACCCGCAGAATCTAACATGGTGAAGGAGAAAACCACCGAGAGCTACCATGGCTGCAGGAGCCAGAAAGCCTTCCAGAAACGCTTCTTCGCTGGATGGACGCTGCCTGGTGCACCTGGTGTAAATGAGGACTTTCCACAGAGCTGCTGCTCAGGGAATGAAGCCTGACTGTCTTTCCATCTGTCTGGCAGAGACAATCTAGTGTTTAAAATCTGCAGTCCTCTAAACTAGTATACTCCAAGATATATTTTGTCTATCCAAAATGCTGTCCACAACTCTGATAGCAGATTTATATCACGTCAGCGTTTCCTTGTAGTTCTTCACTGACGTCATTTAATGGCAGTAAACTGTACTGCTGCAGAGCCATGAAGCCTGTTACCTCCATCCTGACTGTTATACGGAAATAAACAGTGTGTGTGTGTGTATGTGTGTGTGTGTATGTGTGTGTGTGTGTGTATGTGTGTGTGTGTGTGTGTGTGTGTGTGTGTGTGTGTGTAAACAAGGCACCGATGATGTTTTAGTAGCGTTTAGTATCTCTTCCGTGTGTACTTGATTGTTACTTCAATGCGATGAGCCGTTTTGTTGCTGTGTTTATGTGGATATATGAGAGTTTATGACTGTATGGGTGGAGGATCCTTATAGTCATCTATAACAACTACAAAACTAGAATTACACCATCTAGAAATACAGCTCACGCTTCCTGTTCGGAAGATAAATAGAATACATAAAAATAATCTTAAAAATCTTTATATTTTAATGTTGTATAGTTGTTATCATATTTATTACCAGAGCTGATGAAGACTGTGAGATGTGGCTGAAAGCTGCAGAAAACTTATTTCTGACATAAATTCACATCCTGAACTAGTTTTTTGGGGGTTTTCTTACAACCAACATGGTAGGATAAACTAGGAATATGTTTTTATGCTACATCAACCTCGTCCTGACATCTTCACTGTGATTCCTTCATAATGTATGTGTTTACCGGATTATTCCAGCCCAGTTATAATGCTAACATGTGTCAACCCTAAACAGCCCCTACAGCTGTTTTAAGAAACCACGTCTAGAAAAGAATCCTTCATACTCGTATCCGCAGCCAGTGATGTCTTTTCCAGACGTCTTTCGATAGTTGCTCTGCTCAGCGTGAGCTCCCCAAACATCTGTGAAACTCCTCTCTGTGGGTTTGTCACCTCCTCTCCTCCCCTGTACTTTTCTCTCTGTTTTTGTCTCCACTCCTCCTTGTTGCTGGCATGTTCTTGTGGCTTTGTAGGCAGCGCAGCAGAACCTTAGTAAGTCTCTGGATTGCAGATGGTCAGTGCAGTGAGACAAAACAAAGATGTTCCACTTTCACTCCGTTGCTGTTTAATTGCTTGTTTAACAGTGTGGAAGTTAATGGGTCTGTGTGTTACACTGCATTCCTCAGGAATAGATATACTGTATGTTGCCAGATAATAATCCAACTGACCTTTAAACACATTGGAAAACAATTTAGTTCACTAATACAAAGATGAGCAGAAAATAAGGAAAGAAAAATATGTTTACAATAAATGTAGTGTAATGTTGTAGATACTAATATCTCTAAATATTATTTAGATTAAAGATTAAAATGAAATGTATCCTGAGAATAACACATTGTCTGTATTTGTAGCACTAATGTGAATTTAATTATAATAATATTACAAAGAGAAGCACTAACAATAAAAGTAATCCATGTCAGCTGTTGTCTGTGGGTGGAGACACTTCCACTAGTTTTCATCACTAATAGATGTTCAGTCAACAAGACAGATCAACAGATGCTGCAAAGAGTCTGCAGCACATACACACACACACAGTACCAAGAAGTACAGAATACTTCAGTGTACTATATACAGTATGTTACTGTTGTTTCAGTGTTGTGAAGCTTTTTCTTTGGGTTTCTTGTACACATGGATGGATGATATTTTCATACTTTTTTACAGTCTGCTAATCTGAATCCAAACAGGTGATCAGTAAAACAATGTTAGCATGTTGTGTTATATTTCTATCATACAGTCTATGATGTATGATGTATGTATGTTGGTACAGTATATAAGAAGGTACATAAAAACGTATAAAAGGAAACGTACTTCATCCTCTCAGTTCTTGGAAAGCTCTTTCTTTCTCATGGTGCTTTTCTTAAATTATGTGCGTTTTATTTTATCACTTGTATTATTCATAATGTTACTGTTGTTGTTGTTGTTACAGTATGTGGTGTGTAATGTCTGTTTTAATGTTTTAATAAACTTCCATATGAAACAATAATAAAGTTGTCCATTGTCCACTGTACCACTGTGAAATGTGTTATTTGTAGATGATTATTTTTCCATACTAACATTTCCAAGGTCAGGAGTGAATTTTCAGGCTCACTTTCCTGTTTCTGACTCTTCTGTGTATCTGTGTCATAATTAGAACTGTGTTGATTTCTCATAACACTTAGTTCTGTTTATAATAAAATATAATAAAATGTTATTTCACAACTCCAAGTGAAAAATAAAGTGTATTAAATGTACTTTCCAGGCCTTTACAGCTGTGCTTATGCTGGTTTTTGTATTGACAATGAATCAAATCGCTGTGTAATGTGAAAGGGGGTCGTTCGTGACAAACACAATTATCCAGAGAATAATCACTTGACTCTGCAGTTTCCTTCAGTCCATTGTTTTGGTTCTCATGAGCTGTTTTCAGTAAAAAAATCTCCACACACCACCTGACCAAAAGCAGACAGCAAACACACAAAGTGAGCAACTAGCTGGTGAATACAGTACAGTTGAGTATTTAGCAGCTAAAGAGACACATGTTGGTAGTTGGTAGAAGCCACACAGAGCTACAGAGAGACAATATTGATTGTTGGTGTAATTCAACATACTGTAGCTTGCAGTCCCTTTAGATTCATACAATACACTCTCAGCCGACTCTGTGTATCCTGCATGGCCACATTTCACAGCTCAGCAGATGTTTCCTGTTGCACTATGTGGGAGAAATACATGTTTCTCTTGGAATATGAGCAACACATGGCGAGAAGAGAAGAGTAAAATAAAAAGGTGTGTTGATAGATAACACACTGAATCATGCTGCCATGCAGAGGGAGGCACGTTCACTGAAGATGTGGCCTCACAGAGAAGAGACTTTTCTGGAGTCAGCGTCTCCAAGGACTGATGACAACAACAACAAAAAAAACCCTGCTAATAATACCTGAGATTCTCTACACTTCTTCTCTTTAAAATCTGACATGATATATATATATATATATATATATATATATATATATATATATATATATATATATATATAACGTATATTAATGTTAACGTAAACAAACTGACATCATCATGTTTTTGGTGATTCTAATTTATATTCCATTATGTAAAAATACATTTACTTTTAACTTTGTTGTATATTGTTGTTGTACTTTTTACATCATTATTATTTTAAAAACAAAAGCAGGGAGCTGATAGGTTGTGGATAACATAGGGATCAGTGCAGGACTGATGAGGGTGATGGAGGGCAGGTGTGGAGGAAAGGTGAGGAGACCCTGCAGTGTGAACACACAAACAGTCCATGACACAAATATCAGGCAGATACATCTGAAATGCCAGGAATACAGCGGTGATCACATCTCCAGGAATAGCAGTGATACAGTCATGCAGGCCTCCCACCTTCTCTTCAGTAGCTGCGACTTCTTCTAAACACATTAATCACTGCGGCTCCGTTTGTGGGCGTTGCTGTATAATAGTGCTGCGCTGACATCATGTGTGAGTAATGCACAAAAACAGACTTTTATCAGCTGATCTAACAGTTCAAAGTAGATTAAAACAAACAATAAATTCACCTACAATTCATCAATTGTTTGTTACAGAATTTAATTTCTTCTAATAAAAACTGAGGAATAAAATGAGCATGTGAGTAGTAGAGGGAAGTAAGTTTATGCAGCCACTGAGATCAGCTGATTTCATCTCTATTTCCTGAGTTAGGAAGTCAATCTTCTGGCTTTGACGTGTTCTTGAGCTTAAAGTCGTAAAGTGGAAACAAACACAGACACTACAAAGAAGTGTTGTATTTTATTGATATGAGATTGCTCTCCAAGTATACTGAAACTGTTTCAGACTTTATATTACAAAATGATCGCTGCACCAGTTCAATCCCTAAAACAAATCAAATATTTCTTCAACTGACTTGACACGAGGGTTAAAGCTCATAAACTAATCTAGGTCACTCTATATGAACAGCAACTAACGGTTACACCTGCATGTAATCAAACACAAAATCGATCTGCAATATGTGAAGTCATGCACCAAAATGTTTTCCAACTTTCCGAGTTGTTGTTCCAACTTGAGGAAACATTCACATGAATTTTTCGATTATTCAGACACCACATTATGTACTACTAAACTACAACTACAAACCGCAACCAGCTAGAAAAGGTGAAAAATGCACTTTACACGTTGTTACGTCAGTGTATTTTTAGTTTACGTATAATAGAGTAATTGTACATTGTGGTTATGGTACTTTTACTTAGTTTAAGGATGTGAGTATTTCTGGTAGGAGGATGTGTGAATTGTTGCTGAACTCTTTTGACATCAGCAGCAGCAGCAATAAGAAACCGCAACAGGAAACCAACTTTACCAGATAGTCCTGCCACTTCCTGTATCTGTGATGTTATCACTAGAGCTTCAGTCACCACACACACACACACACACACACACACAGTCACACATAAAAGTCGCAGTGATTGTCCAGATTCTGCACTGACAGAAAACCAGTATTGCTGCTGCCAGTACGTCCAGTTCTTCCAGTTTTTTTGCACCGGTCTCGTAGCTGGAGGAGTGAATTTATCTGTCTCATTCTGATAAACAGCCTCTGAGATCAGCTGCTTTCATCTCTTGCTTCTTTGCATTTCACACACTCACCATGAGTGTGTCAGCACTATCAATTATTTTGTCTTTTTATATGAACATAACAAGCCTCTCTTATCTGTTTTTATGCAAACAATGATAAAATGTTAATGCGTTGTGTGTTATTCCTTATCTTACTTACAAGTAACTGTTTGAAGCAGATTATTAAATATTTCTGCTTGTAAAACCCACCATGAATTAGAGTGAGGTTGATGCAAACAGTGTTTAAAGACGTCACCAATGCAAGCAAGCGGCTGCACTTAATCAGTAACAGGAAGTTGGCTGCAGAGTGAAAACATCAAGGGATCAGCAAGGTGAGCCAGAAAAGTTTAATAGGCAGAAAATATGTACGGAGGGAAATTATAACTTGAATTTATTTTTAACAACATCATTAAGGTGAAAATTAATTAAGTAAAGATCTTTTTTTTTTCTTGATTTACTGTTCACAGTTGAATAAAATTATATCTGTGTTACCCATGATAACAAGTTACATTCACCTTCACTGTATTGGGTGGAAGCACAAACTTTATAAGTCGATTCTGCACATTTTCAGGTCCATATTTTTATTTTTTTGACTGAATTTGTACAAATTTGTATGTTAAATTTTTCAGAAACTAATTTGTATCTTTATCAAAAGTGAGTTGGGACCAAATAAGTTCTTCTATACGACCACCTCCATGTGCTTCTTCCATCTTTCATGTCCGTTTCATGTATTTCTAATGTAATGTTATTTATGTCACTGAGGTGAGTAGCGTTAGACCTGACCTCTTGGGCGGCTCAGTGTGAGGCCTCCCCCGTAACTTATCATCATGTGTGTGTGTGTGTGTAAGCAGTGTCATCTGAAGGGTGTTAAATTTATTACTGTCATGGTTGAGGTCACCTTTTTAATCATCAAATCTATACTCTGCTGTGGAGCCAATATTAAAAATACTGTTCAGGGAAAAGAGACCTGAGATGGGGGAGAAGCACATGCTGGGTGTCCCGGGTAATAGAAATGGATGGATCAAGATGGGAGAAAAGCAGAAATATAGAAAGCTTCTTCAAAAAAGATGATGAAAAGATAGAAACCTTAGTCTTTGCTTGTGATGTTCGAGTATATTTTTGACCTGCAGCTCGAGGTCAACACCTGCTCTCTGTCATGACTCACCAACCGTTAATCTCAAACACAAAAGCACAGATTATACTCCCAATTATAGACTGGCACTTCACCTTATCAGACCTTCCCTTTAATTACTATAGCAACCTTGTCATAATCTTTATCCCATTGATTTCTAATGGAAGTCAGAGTATGAGAGCAAGGAAGATTTAAGAGATTATAATCAGTAGAGTGAAGGAAAAAGTCTAACAGACAGTTACTGCACGGGGAGAAATAAGCTTGTGAATTGAATGAATAATCAGCTTTTCCTCTTTAAGACACCCGTAAAAATATGGAGGCAGCCAGGAGGGATCGAATGAACCACGCTGGGGAGCACAAACGTTGCCTGGATCAAATATGCCAACCAGGAAAAGCAATAAGTAAATTAACAAAACATAATTTCTCTTTTAATTCTTGTGGTGACCATGCAGATAGTTTTGATTTTATTATTATTAAGTCTATATACTGAAAATTCATTTTTAATACAAAAAATCCTGAAAATATTTATGAATATACAAATATTGTTCATTCAGTCCAGTCTCAGCATGCTGGACCACGACTGGCACGACCAAATCATGCTCATGCAGTCCGTACATGTCATGAACATATTTATGAGGAGCGCAGATGGAAACTTTCCACCTTCAGCAGATGAATTTGAAAACTGTGTCAAACTCAAACATCCAAGACAGGAAACAATTAACAAAACACATTTCTGAGATTAAGAAAACGATGTTTAGGACTCAGTTTGCTGGAGATGATGTCAGTGAGTTCATAAACCAGTCAGGATGTCAACAAGCCGCTGCACTGTGTGAAATACAGTGAGGCGATGAGTGTGTTGGTGTGTGTGTGCTGCTGGACTTGGCAGTGCTGTGTGGCATTCAGCACCTGCTGGCTAAGACTGAATCAGGAGACAATATGACAACAGAAAACACAGAGTGTCTTCTCCCACTGTTTGACAAATAAACATTTCTTTATGTGGAAACTTGAAGCCTCCAGTGCACAAACACTGAAGGAGGAGACATGTGTTCATATGTTTACATATTCCAGTCTAGTCTATAGTCTGGAAGGAAAAACACACAGATAATTATATACATTATACTACATGTCTGGAGGAGGTACTTATATTAAGTCAGTTTAATGGATTGCATCACCAATCATGTTGACCTGAAACAGTTAATAGTGTAGTGCGCGGGCATGGACATTGCATCGGGAGCGCGCAAAGGTACGGCGTACCGGGCACGCGAATCAGAAACCGATCAGACAGCAGGTCCGTCGGTGAGCAGAGAGACAGACACACAAAGTACCGGCAGTTATAGCGACAGACCTGAACCTCGGTTCCCCGCCTGTGGACTAACGTTACGGGAAGTTTTACTCAACAGTACAGCCGGACGCGGAGGGCCAGAAACACTGTCCACCATGTCGGGGAGCAGGGAGGAGGAGAGGAGGAAACTGGCCGACATCATCAACCACTGGAACGCCAACCGGCTCGACCTGTTCGAGATCAGCCGGCCCACAGAGGTAGGCGACCGGCCCGGAGTGGCAGGAGAGGCCGCGGACCCGCAGGCCCTCTCCCGGTTCCCACTCGCTGACACTCGGCTTGAAAATATTCAGAGCCAGGCTGCGCTGTGGGCGGCGTGGTTTACTCGGTTTGCTCGGTGGGAATCCTCGGACATGCGTGGAGATAATAAGTGCCAAACTCCATTGGAAAATCTGGCTATTTACTGTGTCGAAATATCCACACATTATATGACAGGAGGCCTTTAACATTAATGTGATTTTTGGGGCTTTTATAGCGACTGAGCAGGCAAACGAAGCCTTTACCGTCAGATCAGCACCGTGTTTAAGTCCCAAACCTGTAGACACATTTCCATTAAGGCAGCTAGCTGCTAGCTACCGCCCACAACTGAGTATCTAAGAAGAATATACATTATTCTCAAAGTTTACATTAAACAAAACCAATTGGTGCTGTGTGAATAATATAAAGGCACAATCTGAAGTAAATAAGTGTGATTTTTTCCTTACACATGTTGGGGTATAATGTCGGGAAATCGGCATGTATGAGAAAAGCAACGCGACACTAAATGACCAATATTTTGAATGGAGTTTGGCGTGTTGTTGTCTCAGTACAACAAGCTAACTAGTTAGCAAACACGTTACCTGTGGAGCAAACGGGAGACAAAGTGGTGCATAACACCATATGACACGGATAGCTGCTGTTTAAATGAGAAATAGTGTGTGTGTGTGTGTGTGTGTGTGTGTGTGTGTGTGTGTGTGTGTGTGTGTGTGTGTGTGTGTGTGTGTGTGTGTGTGTGTGTGTGTGTGTGTGTGTGTGTGTGTGTGTGTGTGCGTGCGTGCGTGCGTGCAGCAGTAGTGCCTGCAATGGCTGACAAACACAGTAACACAGCGACGTTGTTTGATACGCAGAGCAAATAGATAAACGCTTAAAGTATTAGCATGTAGCTGAGTGTAAATGCTGATAGCAGGTAGAGACTCTCACAGCACGGATGCTGCTGGGCTACAAGCATCACACAACCCCCCAAACATCAGCACCGACCACGGCCTGCATTGTCCTTACATTAGCTGGCTGGATGGAAGCTGCTCGTTTGACCAGCAATAATTTGACCCTATAACATATTGAGCAGCATCTGTAATTAAATCACCATCTGGACTTTAGTTGTGTGTTTATTAATAACATGATAAGAAACTCCTCCCTGCAGGCTTTAACAAATTACTCAGTCTTCATCTAACCTTACTCCTTAACAACTAGTTGAGATTTATAGCTATGACAGTGATTGTGTCAGCTGCTGCATGTTTAGGCGGGCAGCCCACCCCCACCTCCGTTTGAATAAGGGTGTAGGGGGGCCACCAGGGTCCCTCCTTCTCCTCCTGAGCCGATTAATTAATCAGGATTGAAGCCGGCCAGCCGTTGTGTTGTATACACACACAGAACCTGTGCAGAAGTTGTGCAGGCTGTTCTTCTTCTCTCGCTGGACACGGAGCACGGCTGAACGCTGCTCAGACTTCTGTCCAGTGTGTGATTAAATGTTAGCAGATGCATGGTCTTCCTTGCAACGCCACACCCTCCCCATATGTCAGCTGGTAGAGCCCCCCCGAGCTGCACAAGTGCCCTTCACACTGTCTAGACTGCTCCTGTGTCCATGAAACATGCTGCATTGAAATGACTTCAATCAAAGGTCGTATTTCCAGTACGATCTGTTCGATTGATGATTTGGTTTACTGCACAGAATCAGCTGATCATTGAAAATGCTTTGTTTCTGAATTTTAGCGCAAACTGCCGCTGAGAACGGTGAGATCGTTCGTGTGATTAGATTAGCCATGCATGGCTGATTAGTCTGGAGCAAAGGTTTACTTATAAACTTTTTAATCTTACAACCCAAACTGACTTGAGTCCTGCTGGGCTCATTATAACATAACAGGTGTCACGTGGGGAGTCACAGTGGGGAGAGAGATGGGGCCCAAAATTCAACAATTGCTGAAAAGTGAAGCACAATAGATGCGACACAATCACACCAACAGCTCATTTTATTTGGATAGAAATAATGTGGGGAAGTTTGACGTCGTCTTGCCCAATTATAAGTGAACATGAACACAAAGCAGAAGGTTTAATATGTTCAAGACTTTGAATGTTGACAGCAGATATCCAGCAGTTGCTTGGAAAGCTGTTGTCAAGGTTGTCCTCAATAAAACTCATGTAGACGGAAGAAAAGTAGATCATCATACACAGAACGGAGTAGCAAGTCTTCGATTTACAAACTGGTTTTTGATACCCAACCCTACATGTGAGTTTATTCATTTTATTTCCAAGCTCTGGTACACTGTCAGCGGGATGCTAAACAAGACAAATGCAAATGTGCTTGAGGCACATATCTTAAATATTAACATTATGTATTGACACACGCTGTACAGGACAAGCAGACCTTGTATACAGTGTAAGATAAATAATACACAGTAGATGATTACAAATGTACTTTCAGCATTCAGCCACTCTGCACACATACAGTCTGTATCCAGAACACAATTAGGCACCAGAAGTGCCTGTGAAAATCCACTAATTAGCAGGTAGGACCATTTAAGATATTAGTTATATAAATAACATTGCAGTTAATCTAGTTGAGAAATATAGCGTTCATAATGTTGATATTTTCCTTGTCTGGGGCAGTTTGAAGCCGTAAAAATGTGATTTTCCTTGAATCATGTAAATCTAGCTGTTTCTTCTTAGGAGAAACTTTGAGTCTCGACAAGAGTCAAGTCTCTTGAACTGTGCCTTTAATGTGACAGTATTAAAGTTGCTCCACTGGTGCCGACCTATGGACCTTTTTTTTTCTCAACACTTCATGAAAGGCTTTTGGTTTAAAAAGACAGCAGTCCTCTCAGTTCCTTTTGATCCTTCAGAATAAAACCTTCAGCTCTACTGGATGCAATTTATTTCTATAAATGTGATGATAAATAGCTGCTGTCAGGTGACTACATGAGGCCTGAGAAGGTTGTCCATGATTACATTCACACACACAAAGATGGTTCGAAGCCCAGAGTTACAGCTTATGGCTCCTTTATTCCAGCTAAACTCTGCTAACAGTGCAGGTATCGTAATGAAGTAAACTTAGACTCGGTGTGAGTCCCGGAGCTGGACTGGCAGCTGTCAATCACAGCTGTCAATCAACGCCCACACGGCAGACGTTTGGTGAGACACAGACTGCTTTTAATTGCTTTTGTCTTTTTGCTACCTTGGTCTGATTTTTCTGGCTGCTTTTAAATGCAACAACCTGCTCTGAAATACGTTCAAAGCTCATCCAACCACCGTGCATATGACTGTGTAGCACTATAGCACTGTTATATTGTGGCTCACCATACTTTTTAGCACTAGAAATCTATATAACAAAAATATATGTGGTTCTCAGTACAAGCCTGAGCTCCACAGTGTATTGCATTGCTGCACATGGATGATGGTGTGTTGATGTGTCCCAGCATCAGGTTCGTTCTGTGCTCTACAAACAGGAGTGGTGTGTAACGTTCACAGGAGGCTAAAGGTTACAGGATTATGGCAACAGTGACCACACATCTGGTCAACTGTTTTCCTGCTGCTTAATTAAAACACTGCTCAGTAGGACAGTGTAATTCCCTGTTTCTGCTCCGCTCTGATACCCTTTACTTCATACTGGAGAGAAACAGTTGAGTTGAACCATTAACCAGGAGAAAGTCTTTACTAGCAGGAAGCTTGTAGCCGCCCTCTTTCCTATGGGATGTGAACGCAGCATGTTAGCAGACTCTACCGTGACATCAGCAGCAGCTCCCTCCTCTTTCCCTGCTGCACAGGAAGCAGGAAGCTGGCAGGAAGTGTGTGTTGTGTGGAGATAGAGTGTTTCCTGTGGGTTTAGTGGAATGATTGTGTTGTTTTCACAAAGATCAGATTTTCTTGTATTTCCAGATTCCAGGAGTCCAGAATGACGTAGAAACCTGGATTATTGACATTACCTGTATTTTACCATATTTAGACCTTTTATTAGTTCTGTTAATGGGGGCACAGTATATATACCTATGTTATGATATACAGTGACAACGAATATTCACATTTACACAGATTTTATTTACACAGAAAGATCGTCGTCTGACTTTGAATAAAAGGTCAGCGTGAAGTGTACCTGGTGATAGTAGAAGCATGCTGCACAGTGAGGCCTGGTTTACAGATCTGCTGGCCTCAGCCACAACTACAATACCACACACACACACACACACACACACTAGCTGACCGACGTGTGCATTTATGTCTGTTTGCATTGTCCCTCTGGTCACTCATCGGCCGTGCCCTCCCTCTCTATCTGTCTCTCCCTCATGTCATGTGACCGCTGGCTGACTGTGTCACCATGGTAACGCTGTCGCTGTGATGAGCACAGACAACACACACTCGTATTTAACCGGTAGCTGACAGAGTAGTGTGTGTGTATGTGTGATGTTCAGTCTGCAGAAATGATGCTAGTTATGATTGGAGATATTCACTAGACCTGCCATGTGTCTGCTGGATGTGTAAATGACAACATATAAACTGTGTTTGCAGCCTCTTCCACTAAAGTGTAGTACTTTAGTACTTAACTGGCTAATTGTTTGTGGTACTGCGTTGAAGCAGTTTTTTGGTTCATATAGGTCAGTAATTTTGTTGCGTCTTAATTTAAGCTTGCCTGATGCTGTGGTGCTGCACCTCCCTCTGCTCCTCCCAACACTGTAGGCCTGAGATCATTTGAGCTCCGCAGGTGTTTTATTTGCGTTCGTACGTCGTCCGTGTTGCTGAACACATCTTTAAACTTTAAACACTTTAAATACTCAATTTGATAAAATGGTAAGAATGTTAAATAATGGAGCGTTAATAAAAACAGACACACTTTAATCCCATTTTATTAACATGTTATTGTCCAGCTTGGTGTCTAATCTTTGCCCGGTCACAGTCATTGATGCGGCTGGCCTCGGTGTATTGGCTGCTGCCTGTTAAGTAGAAGGATGAGGGCCACACTGGACAGCCAGGATATTTATCACCGCTGTTTATTTCCAGGACGTTGACTTCAGCCTCCTGAGGAATGATTCAGGCTGTTTGTGGGTAAAACCGTGTTCGTGTCTCGTTAGTGGACAGAATATGTTCACATTTCAGGGAATTTGATTTAAATATTGATAAATATAATTTGATAAAGTTGTTTAAGAACAGCTGGTGAAAATAAAACTAAGGAGGCTCGTTTTTTGCTGAAAAGTTGTAGCAACAAGAGCTGACTATTATGAGACCAAAATACTACTAATTACAAATAGCTTTCATTTTTCAGCATGTACCGTCAAGCCCAACATTAGACTACTGTGCTTACTTTGTGTTTAGACGCAGAGAAGAGAGTCAATATTTAGATGCTAGCTAACTGAGCTACATCACCGGTCTGGGTCCTGAAATGTTTTTTAAAAAAAAAAGTGAAATGATCTGAGTTTGGAGGCAGTTAATTTTCTTCAATGAGCCCCTGAACTCTGATCAATAGATGCTCCCTAAGCAGTCCTGAATAACACATCAGCATGGTCTCTACCTGGGAGACGAGCAGGTAATGTGTCGTAGTTTCAGGTCTCCTCGTCGTGGAATTTCTGGAATGCACTTGAGTTTTGAGCGGTGGATTCCCGACAGCAGGTCAGGTAACCGGATAGATTCTCTGTGGAAATTGGGGAATGTCACGGACATTTTACCAGCCTAAATAAACATATCTGAGTGCATTTTTCAGCTGGTTTCAAACATCTAGCAGACGACTGCGGTGGAATTTACGATTCACTCTCTAATAAACCAGAGAAGAAGCACATTTGGGAACACGGCGGGAGCTTTTCTCTCCGTGGAGGAACAAGAGTTGGGAAGCACCTGTACTTCATAATCTCGCGCTCTCTTCGCTGTCTCAAACATGCATTCCTTCTCTGTGATTTGGCCTCTCTTATCTGTCTTCTCTGTCTTTCCCCTTGTTCTAAAACAAGCGGGGTATTGTGTGTGCCCAGCAGAGCAGCCCGCCCTCAGAGCGTGTGAGGCTATGTGAGTGTGTGATTGTCCTAGCCAGCCCGTCAGACCGTGTTAATCCCCTCAGAGGCCCGGCTCACCTCCTCCACGCCTTGCCCCCTTTTTTTTCTCCTCATTGGTTTGTGTCACCCTGTTTACCAGCTGATAAGTTCTCCCGCCTGCCAGTCAGAGCCCGCTCGCCTCCCTGTGGGCCAATCACACAGGAGGAAACCCCCGTTTGACCTCACAGGATCAGACAGCAGTAAGGGCTGCGTTCGAAAACCACCTACTATAATAGCAGTACGTACTAATTTAGCCAAAATGTAGCATATAGTATGCATCCGACCAGTCTACCTCAGGTACTGCATCCCACAATGCAAAGCTCAGGAACGTCCAGCTGACTCCTCCAGAGATCAGGAGGAGACCGCTGGACCGTGCAAAGAGTCTGATGAGGAGGTTCAACTTGAATAAAACGATTAAGCATCAATAAATTTACAAAACCGTCATATTTACTATATTTAACCCGTATTTTCTCAATGAAACGTACTGAAACTAACGTGTGTATGTGTATATAAATATGACCTCTGCTTCCACGCGTTGTACTGCGTACTGCGTTAGTCAGTAGTATGTAGTAGGATATAAATACAGCCTGTATGTGTCTCTGGTTGTTGTGGTCAGTTTGGCTTGTTGGTAAATAATGTGTGTTTATTAAAAGCAGTAATTTAGAGCTGCATCTAGCTGATCATCAAACAATTAATTACCATGTTGATAATTGATTAGTTGTTGTTGGACATTTTTCATGATTTTCTGACACATTATACAATAATAATAACTGATTTAAAGAAGTTGATCGTTGGATGCCGTCCTACAATAATCTGTGTAACTTTACCTCCACATAAATAGTCCTCAGACAGAGACGGATTCATACATTGACAGAGATATGTTTGCTTCTAAACATACTATATATAACTTATGTTATATTGTTGTTAACTTCAAAAAGAGATTTGAGGACATCACCTCCAATTGATAACAGTTTGTCTGTGTTTCCTTTTACAGTCCTGACAGGTCAAATGCTGGAAGGCAGCATGAGGTTACTTTAAGATGGCTGGCTGGAGAAGCTGTTTTAGGGTGCGATTTTCTGGTTTAGTTAAACTTAATTACCAGCGTAACAAGCACACACACACACACACACACACACAGAAACACACACACACACACACACACACACACACACACACAGCTGATAAACAACAACACGGCACACAAGTAAAATACCACAACTCATAAGACGGGACCACAGATTGTTTTGGCGCCGTCTGTGTGTGTTGAAATGTTTGCTGGCTTGGTGATGTCGTTCTGGGAAACACATCAGCATAACTAACGAATGACAGCAAATGTCCAGATGGACGTTTTCATTGAAAATTTGATTTGTACCCAATAATCTGGTGCAATAATAGACCGTTATCAGTTAAAGTCAAAGTGAAAACTGCACTAACAACATTTGTTTTATCATCAATGAATCAAATGAGCATTATAACAGCTTATTAATAAGCTGCTTCTTCTTTGGCTCTTTTGGTTTTGTCTCATTCATCAAACTAGTTTTCACCGCAGCAAAAAAACTTCTCAATTTACTGCATATTGCAGTTGCATAAAGTTAGCAACTAGCTGGTGAATATAGTGGAGCTAACCAATACTGAGCTAACAGTGGAGTGAACGCTAACGACTGCAGACAAATGCTAATGTTGCTCGGTGACTGCTGTCCGTGTACTTAAGCAACTGTTTGCTAACTTGGTCGCCACAACAACTTGATGAAGTGATAATATTACAGCCTGTTCGGCGACACGCGAGGTGACAAAAAATTCAATTAATGCAGCTCTGATTGTGTCATCTGATAAATCCATGTGGTTGAGTGAAATGAGAAGCTTCTAACCCTAACCCTTCATTTCAGTCAGAAAAGACATGACGAGGGTACAACTGACATTCATCTGTGCAAAATGGAGCAATCTCCAGCCAAAATAAACATCCTCTGGGAGAGAATGTAAACTTTTATTTAACAGGCTGCACATTGTCACTGCTCAGCAAGAGATTAGCAGCCAGGCTAGCAAACACTAACAAGTAGTGCAGCCTTAAGCAACATACGGACTCGATCAGAGACTCCTGTTTGTTTGTCCTCACTCCCCTCTGCTCATCTGCTTGTTATTAGGCCCCCCAGTGGAGCTGCACCCTGTCCTCGCCCCGTCTCCGCTCAGCCCCACCCGCCTCGCAGGGACCCGGTGAAGAATTCAGAAATCCAACAACAGTGTGGGTGACCTCAGCGTGCCGGGGACTTCCCTACACACTGCTCCACCCGCTCATATTTGTTGATCTTAGCTGTCTCGCTCGTTTCAGCAGCGCAGCAGGACGATGCTGATGTGCGACATTGTGACTGTTCAGGGTTTTACTTTGTGTTTATTGTGCTAATTGTGCTTTGAGGCAAGCAGGTCTGTCAGTTTCCATATATGATGTTATGTGTGTGTCGAATGGGAGAGGCTGCAGTCCAGTTGTTTGTCTAAGGAGGCTGTGCCTGATGCAAATGCTCTACAGTATCCATTGATGTTGGAAGTGGCAGCTGATACCAGGCAATTTAGCCAACCAGAGGAAAGTATGTGAAACGTTTCTGTCCCGGAGCATGTGGAAACTGAGCTGAACCAGAACCTCTCCTGCTCTGAACGGGGTTGTTGGTGGAGGCCGGATGATGTCATCTGCTCATTTGGATATTTGTGGCATCAGTTGCATCAGTTTCAGGATATCTGTAACTTTCATCAAGGCCTTCTGAAATGTCACTTAGAATAAAATGTGAAGCACAGTGCAGCAGTTGAATATATTTAGAGCTGAAATTAACACGTATTTTCATTATTGATTAATCGCTATCAGCAAATAGTGAAATATTACTTTGATTAAAATAGTGAGGTTGAAGTAATACAAAAAGACTAATTGAATATCAAAATATTTTCACATAAATTATCTGTCAATCGGCTAATTGTTGCAGAACACCAATCCTGAGAATTACAACTTATGTCTGCTGCTGTAACAGTTGATTAATTGATTAGTCAATTAACAGAAAATTTGATGATTTAATCATCCTTTGCTGGGTTTAACGCCAACATGAGGTTCTACCTTTTGATGGGCAGTATAGTTAAAATAATGGATTGATTAATAAACAGATGTTCTGTGTAGCTAATGCGCTGTAGAAGTGACCCCCACATGTCGCTTGTAGACCCGGGGGAGTCCTCTGCATTACCATTTGTGTTTACACGTGGAGGAAATGGTTTAAAACCCATTAGTGAGGCTTGTGATAACAGAGCAGGTCACTGTTGAGGCTCCAGGAGCAGGACGATGAAGAGGAGCTAGATGGCTAAAAGAAGGAGATGTGGAGGAAGAAAAAAGGACAGTCTCAAGAGGAGGAGATCTGTGTATTAGTGTATTTGATTTAGGCTGATATTCTCATGAAATAATAACAGAAATTGTTGGTTGTACTAAATCAGGCCTCATTCATGATGCTTTATTTGTTGCATTCTGGGCAGTTTTGCAGCAGTAGAATATTTCTTTGTTTGTCCACATGACACCTGAGAAGTGGGCGCGGCCTGACTGCCGGCGCCATGGCAACATGACACTCAGCTGAGCTGGTTACCATAGCAGTGTTCAGTAGCTTGGCGGTGTTGGGTATCACCGGCGGGTACTATTTACAGAAGTGTCAGCTGTTGACTGTCAGAGGCAACGCTGAGTGGAAGTGGACAAACATCTCAGACATTGAGATTAGCGGCGTTTGACATGAAACACGGTTATTATTTTTAAATAAAGTGAGCTGTAAAATACGCATGGGGCTGAAATTTATTTACTGCTAGTTTGAACACATATTCTAACTGGACTCAAATAAGGAAAATAAAATCTGTTCTGCAACATCTGTGACAAATGAGCAAACTCCATCTGCTGATGAAGACCATGAGATAAGGTCAAAAGTTGAGGAACAAGTGAGAAAGTGAAGTTTTCACTGCAGCTTTAATAACTCTCAACCCCATAAAAATAGAAGAAAACCTACATTTTCTACATCTATTATCTTATAACCTGAACGTGGACTTTTTACTTTGCAGATTACAGACGTGACACACAGACATCCTCAGCAGTTATTAGAAATGTTAACCACAGATTATTTGATGATACAAGATTAAAGTATGTAATCAACAGACCTGCAGGGGTGTCGCTCAGTTTTTGGTTAATCAGTCACTTGATTTTTGTGCTCTGTTGGTTCACTGTCTGATAGTTTGAGTACTTCCTGCCTCCCTGTTTTGTACCAAAGTCACTGCTGAGAGTGAAAGATGTGGGCGGAGCTGCATAAATCACCTCAGCCTGTGTGTGTGTGTATGTGTGTGTGTATGCTGCTTCTCTATTCTCTGCACGGTGGTCCCAGTAAGGCCATGCTCGTGCTCACATCTGTGTGTGCACGCATGTTTGTGTGTAACTTCATCGCCCTGATCACAAGGTCCGTGTTTAACCCCCCCCTTCCCCCCTGTTATTGATCTTTCTTGTACATATGCATACACGCCCAGAAGCATGTGTGACCTTTGTGTCTCTGACGTCTCCTCCTTCTCTCCGTCTCTCTCTTCTTGTACCGTTACTGAGAACAAGAGCATGAATATCAGTAAATGGAGCAGAAGTGAATGCTTCCTCTCATTATCCAGTTTGAATATTTCCTCTGGAGTTAGACGGACGTGACTTTTTCTTGACTGACATGCAATGAAAATACAGTTAAATCTCAGAAATACTGTTTTCATTTATGAATTAATTCCAATTATTTTTATGTTCATCAATGAAACGGTACAGCGCAGCCATCAGATTACGCTGTTTTCTCTTCTTTTAAAACACACGTCAGACACATGGCTTCATTTTGGCCATCGGTTTCATCATCGCGCCTCCGGGACGCCGCCTGTAATAAACTCCTCATATTTGGAGAACAAAAAGTCTTTGAAGACTCCAACATATTCTGTATTTTTTCACATCTGACTTGGAAGAGCTGAAACATGCTGCGCTGTTTTTGTGTCTTAACTTTGAGCTGAACAATAGCTGCTGTGTGACGGTCAGCAGCCCGAACTCCTCTTATTAAAACAGCTCAGAGATGGACGGATCAGTCCCGTAGCGCTGAAATAAACTATTAAATATTAGTCAATTATTATTATTGCCAAAACAATTTCGTAGTTTGCCAAGCAGCTGATTATTAGAGAAAATAATCAGATTAGTTGTTATTAATTATGTTATGTTAAGTTTCTCAGATGTGAGGATCTGCTGCTTTTATGTGTTTTTATGTTTTGCTGTAAATTTAATATCTTTGTATTTTGGATTTGAAGACATTATCTTTGAAATTGTAATGGTCATCAATCAATTATCAATCAATGTTGATTGCAGGCCTTAGGTGATACAGGTGATAAATATCAAGGAGACAAGGTACTGATAACAGACACTGTTAGTCAAGTTGACAGGTGTCAGTTATTCATCATGTCTCACTTTACCTGTATGAGAGGACACAAGCAACACACACCTGAACACAGAGTGAACTCCTCCTGGCAGCCTTGATCCATGCGGGCCGCTTACGGAGGCGTCGGGGCAGTGAACCGGTCTGATTTGTGGCGAGGCATCACCGCCAGGTCCAGAGATTTTAAACCATCCTTTCCCACAATGCCTCACTCTGTCAGAATGATGGGGGTGGAGGCTGCTCGGCCCGATACCGAAGCAGAAACTCACCTGAAACAAAGAGGCTTTTCTTTCCCGCCATGTGTGTGTTTAGTCTGCTTTGTCTTTCCTGGTGGTTCAGGTTGTTTTCAGTCCAGACTATCATCATACTGGAATGTTGAGCTAATGTTACGATACATTAGCAAACAAAATAGTTCAACACGTGGGTCTCGATGTCGATTATATGCAGATTATTGAGGTGTTTTTTTTCATTGTATTAGATGAAACTAAAACAAAAATGTGTCTTGTTTTAATGGGCTCACATTTTCAAATCAGGATGTTTTTCTTGCTGAAATGTAATTAAAAGTTTATCTGAAGCTTCGGTGTCCAAATGAGTCAAATTCAGTGGAGATCTTCCAGAGTTCAAGTCTCTTTAGTACAAAATCCCCTCTTTGTGTTCTCCTGGACAGTAAAAAGTCTGTAAATGTGGCAGACGTCCACTTAATGTGACTTAATTCAGGCAGCTTGAAGCCTCAAATTAGCTCCAGAACAACAAAGACTGGATTTTGTCCCCCGTCACTTACACTGAAGAGGATCTTTATTTGATGTGTTCATGGAGCCCTAACATTTATTTTAATGTTAAGTCTTACCTGTGCAGGTCTTAAAACGTTATGAGTGCTTTTTAAACCTGCATTTTCACTCCTGTCTGTAGTTTTAGTTTTAAATCTTGTTAGAGTGTAAAATGAGCGGATCTGATGATACACGAGTGACCACAAGACCAGAAAGACATTTGATATTGTGGATAATGTAAGACATACATCCGTTTGACTATTTAAAGCAAGAGGAAAATGATTCTCCTGCTTCATGGGATGGAGTTCTTCCTCCTCCTCCTCCTCCTCCTCGCCTTCTTTCTTTCTTTCATCCGCTCTGTCGGTGTGTCTGATGTCTTTGAACCGTCTCTGCTGGGATCTGATGTGGGATGAGCTTCCCCTCCTCATGTCTGGCTGAAAAGCTCGGTCCAGTCGACCTTAGACACCGGCTTATGGAGGAATCCCCACATGTTACTGCAGGTGGGGCTGCAACAATATTGACTCAGGAACTCAGTTCATTTTATTAGGCTTGTGTGTGTGTGTGTGTGTGTGTGTGTGTGTGTGGACTAAGATGACGCACAGCAGCTGGAATCTATTCTCAATCATCCAGAAAGCTCCTCTCTTCTCTTCTCTGATAAATTCATATTTTTAAAGCCAAAGAAAAGTGTTCAGCTTCTAAATGGAAACTGATGGTTTTTTTTGTTTCTATTGCCAAATTATCTTTTTACTTAAACACTGTGCTGCAAGAGACATGTGAGTGTTGGTGAGCAGAAAATGTTGGATAACTCAAACTGGGCCACTTAAAACATCCACCGGGTCATGACTATGTTCTGGGAAACATTTAATAGCATATAATTGTTTTCATATTGCATCCCAGTGAGCTTTAGCCTGCTGACCGCTCCTTACTGTTGCAGAGGTCAGACATCTTTCTGTTGTGTTGTTTGTTTGTATAGGGACAACTTAGTAAACAACATGAACTAATGCTGCAGAGGAATTCACTCAGACATGCAGCTATTTCAGTTTGAATACTGGAGGCCAAAAGGGCTTTACATGTGTAGAAATGGAGGTCTGGTTAGTTTCTTTAACACCTGATAACCCCCTACTGACACACACACACGCACACACACACACACACACACACACACACACTCGGTGGATGCATGCAGGGTGGGTTTTAAAGGCTTTGTAAGGCTTGCTGCTTTTACTGAGGAGGAGATGTGGGGGAATGATGGAAGACGGAGGGAGGTGTGCAGTCAGAGATGGTGCCTGATGGTGAACTGGTGATAACTGGTGGCTCTTATAACACGCTGCTGGACTCCTTAAACTCATCATAATCAACTGAAACAAATATGTCGAAGCTGTTTTCCAGCTTTTTATGTTTGTTGAGCTTTGCAGTGTTTCACATAAATAGATGCATCCAGCTAGTCGAAAAATAGAAAATGAATATGCAACAATTAATCGTATAAATAATTTTACAAAGAAACTAATGTTGTGAGGATCTGCAGTTCTTTTCTTTTCTTTTCTTTTCTTTTCTTTTCTTTGCTGGTTTTTACAATCTTGAGACAGACACACACACTCTTGAGAGACAGACACCAGGTGGGAGCAGCTTTTTACAGCCTCAGAGTGACATGAAGTCACTTTCTCATACGAACACAGATGTGACCTTCGACCCTTTGACCCTGAGGTGTTAGTCAAGAAAGCATGAAGGGTGGATTTGGATGTCGGGGTTATCTGTCACGCAGCGTGTTCGGCCTCCACTGTCTCTACTCAACTCACAGTCACCTTTTTACACGTAACATTCCTAAACTGAGTGAAAACGGCAGAATACATGAAGAGGAGAAGAGAAACCACCTCTGAAGGATGAACCAATATAGGATTAGTGTAGATTAAATTCCCATTGTTATATCTGCTAATATATCTAGTTTATTTTTAACGACTTACTTTAGCAGATTTGAGTTTTAAACTGATATATTGGCAGATTGTTGGGGGAGTGAATCACTGTCACATTTCATGGGCAGTGTTAACTATCGGCCGCTAGTTATCGGCCTAACACTCAGGTTTTATCTACCTGATAACACCCATCTACACCGTTGACCTACTTTGTGTGTCGGTGTGTCATAAACAGTCCTGTATCACAGGTTTAGTCACAGGTAACACTCACATATGTGGAGGATTAGTGCACACACACAGCCCTACTGTACTACACAGCTCAAATATACAGTAATTAGTTAATTAGCCAGGTATACAGGTGTGTGTATATAAACACATCCCCACACTAACAGAAGATATAAAGCCTTCCCTAAACCTCAGCTGATGCATCTCTGTGTTTGACAGACGGTGTGTGGCGGCCTTTATCTGCGCTGCGTTAGCGTTTCCTGTCAGTCTCTGTGCTGTTGGTGAAATAAACAACAGCATCAACAGTTGTTGTTTTGACCCAACGTTTCACGTTTTGTAATTTTGGGCTATTTAAGCTTCAAAATTATAAGCAGCAAAAAGTGAGTTAAAGAAATTTCTGATTGTTTTCACCGCAGCTTTTTATGGACCATAAATCCTTTAATTCATTAAAACATACAGTGAAATTCATGCTAGAGGTTGTTGGTTCTAGACTCGTTTTACTGTTTTAAATGCAACATTGAACGTGATTAATTCATGCAGCCTTGTCAGATAACGGTATCCTGGTTGCATAGACTCAACGAAATGTTGTTGTAGTTGCACAGATAAGAAATAAAATGTAAGAGGTGCATCTTCTTCTCCAGAGATTTAATCAGGACGTCCCCACAGAGTTGTAGACGGGCTGAATCAGTATCTCCTCGTAACACATCGTCACAGGTTGCTTTTTTCCACTTTTAATATCTTTTTCATTTGAATAATTGTCAGAGGCCTGAAGAGGCAAATCATCTCACAAGAATGTGAAAGTTAGTATAGTAAGTATAGATCTCATTAATCAACCCATGAGCTGTAAAATGGATTTTTTCTAAGATTTAATCAGTGGTGGAGTGAAGTATGGAGCTTCAGGCCTGGACTGTGTTTGGAGGCTTGGAGATTTATGGGTGGACTGTGGTTCTGGAGATAATTGAACCTACGACTGGACTATTGCCATGACCGTGGGGGTGTTGGGGGAGGGGGGGGCATAGCCTGAGTCTGTAGGAGTGTACCAAGCGTACCAAGTACTGACAGTATGGAGGAGTAGGACTGACGCACTCGACCGTTTCCACTGGACCAAAGGATGTTTTAGCTGGGCTTTATTTAAACCCAATTGGACTTGTGTCTCCACAGTAACGGTTACCAACGGTTACACTAGCTTGACAACGGCAACCGTCGATGACCCACATTCCTGCAGTAAATCACAACACACACACATACACATTCCTGGCTCCACCCTTGTCTATCGAAACCAAGCTCAGCGTTTCCACCGTGTCTCTATCAAACATGAGGAGACGAATATCTTTCTGAATGATCTTACATGTGTTTTTAACTATGTAAATGAGTGTTAGAGGGGCCACGAACAGGCGAAGGGAGTAGAGTTAATCCAGTTAAATCTAGTTTAAACCTTTGCCTCTAATAATCACCCTGCTCACATTCCTCAACCTGAGTGTGCACACATACTCAATCTGCTGGCAAGGTCTCTCTCAAATTCAAATGTGCTTTGTTGGCAGAAAACCTGTTGTTGCTGTCAGGGTTTTCCCACAGATGTTTCTGAATACACGACGTCACGAAACGGAGCACACGGTTTGAAATCGAACTTTAGAGAGGAAAAAGGGTGGAGAAACATATGTTTATTTTCATACCCCATCAGTGGTTATGATATTAACATGATGTTATATCCGGTTTTACTTCAGCTTCTTGATTGAACTAAAAGCGAAATAGTTTGTAGTATTGTAAGTATAAAAGTGTAATGTGTGTCCGTTAGTTTGTAGACAGTTTTATCTCTTTCAGCTTCACTGTTGTGTTGCAGGCTGTGTGATAACAAGATGGCGCTCTATACTAATATAGATATTAGATAAATAGATCATACTGGATTAATGCTGGCGTGGAGCGTTTCAGCGGCCGTTATGACGACATGACGCCAGTTTCACCACTGAACCTTAGCATATGCACATGTGGACACACAGCGCTACGAGCTCCAGCTGCTGTGTCGTTAATGTAATTAACTCGCCGTCTCTCGCTCTTCAACAGGACTTGGAGTTCCACGGCGTGATGCGCTTCTACTTCCAGGACCGGGTTGCCGGTAACTTTGCCACCAAGTGCATCAGAGTGTCCAGCACAGCGACAACGCAGGACGTCATCGAGACGTTAGCAGAGAAGTTCAGGCCAGACATGAGGATGCTCTCCTCGCCAAAATACTCCCTGTATGAGGTCCATGTCAGCGGCGGTAAGTTCCTTTCAGACCAAAGCAGTCGAACTGACTGTACCTTGCTGGTGATGTAGTAATAGTTTGGCGTAGTCGGCTGTCGGATGAAGTGGTGTTTCTGTGTGTGTTAGAAGAGCGCCAGCTGGACCTGGACGAGAAGCCTCTTGTTGTTCAGCTGAACTGGAACAAAGACGACAGAGAAGGACGCTTTGTCCTGAAGAACGAGAACGACATCCTTCCCAAGGTCAGCTGCTCTTTCTCATAACCAGTTTACCAGTGACTTGACTAATTCATCCACTCATTCAATCTACTGAAAGCACCGACGGCCACCGGCTAAATATCTGGGTCCATGTTGTTGTTTGGAGATGACAAACAATCAATCAATTTAGAAGAGACAGACAGTCCAGAATGGCATCAAATGTCCAATTAAACATGTTAATGCTTAATGAAATGTGCTTTTATACAGTACATGTGCCTTTTTTGATTTTATAGTTCTATCAAAAAGGATTCTGGGAAATGTAGGAAACATATTGCATCATTATAATCTTATAGTCTCTTGAAGCGCCTGATTCAGTTTTGTCTTTCTCTCAAAGAAGAGTCAGAGCAACGGTCCAGAGAAGGAGAAGGACGGAGTGATTCAGAACTTCAAGAGGACGTTGTCCAAGAAGGAGAAGAAGAAGGAAAAGAAGAGGGAGAAGGAGTTTTCACGGATTTCTGATGGAGACGAACAGATGCCTGGTCGGGAAGACGGGTAACACACATACTCTCAGTCATCCGTCTTACTGTCCTGTCTTTACATCCTCTCTGTCCTTGGAGGCTCCAGAAGAGGAAAGAGATGGGATTTAAACTTTGACCTTTCTGTTCCTCCATCTGTCTTCTTCCTCCTTTTTTTTTTTTTTTTTTTACCAATTCTATCTTCTTACTTGTCATTTGTCTCTCTGTCATTTTGTGGTTCAGGGAAAACAGTCGTCTGGCAGCAGAGGTTTATAAGGACATGCCAGAGACCAGCTTTACCAGGACAATCTCCAACCCAGAGGTGGTGATGAAGAGGAGACGCCAGCAGAAACTGGAGAAACGCATGCAGGAGTTCATAAGCAGTGACGGCGGGCCTGACTCAGGTACATCCAGAGGTGTCAACCCCTGTTGGTTCTACATTTCAATACGTTGTTCACATGTGTATTCACTATTCAGAGATTATGCAGTGAAACTACCAGTCTGTGCTTTGATCATCCTCCTTGAGGGGATTCACACATGAATGTAATTAACATGACTGACATGATGTGACTCCCACCTGTATGAGTTCACACAAAGTCTCATAATAACGATTCAGATGTAAAGGTAAAGGCTTCCAGAGTTTTTACATGGTTTGGTTTAGGTATCTATGAGCCCTGCAAATATCATAACCTGCTCCCATCATGTAAAACCACATCACATAGTCATATGAGAACAACTTCTGAAGAATGTACATCATGTTTACATCAGCTGCTCCACAGAAGGACATATGTTCTGGTTACATGTTTACACACATCTTTGTGAATGAATGAATCAAACAAACACACTGACTGGTTTGGTGTGTGTGACTCAGCATTACATAAACACACTGCCAGACAGACAGATGGACTAGAAACAGCTTTAACCAGCGTCCACATGCACACATCCGGTGGGACAGGACGGCTCGTGGTTAGACAATGACGTTCTCCCAGTGGAAAGTCATGTTTGAAAAAATGAAAAAATTTATGTAACGCTTCTGAAAATCCTGTTTACAACACGTTCCTCCGTTTGAATGTGTGGAGCTTAATATACATCTTTTTTATTCAAAGAAAGTGTAATTTAACTCTTCAGGTTCCTAAAACACTTCAATTATGAACATCTATATCCTGATGAAACTGACTCACCAAGGTAAAGAAATGATACCTATTAGAAAACTTTGATAGTTGCTCATTTATTCATAAATATTTGTAGTTACATAGAAACACTTTTTAAATGCTTTAAAGGCTTCGTGGGCTTTACGAAACCCGATAAAGTGTTTTTTTTCTCTGTGACAGTAAAAGGGCTTCAGATGCTTCTCAACTCCTGAAGAACAAACAGTTGGGCTGGAAAAAGCTGAATCTTTTGAATATTTGGGGCAGTTTCTAAATATCTGCACAGAAATACGTCTGTTTCAGAGCTTGTGGTGGAGCAATGACTGGTCTAGCGGGATGTAATGATGATGTAATGAGTGTGTGTGTGTGTTATCCTCTCCTGCAGGAGGCACTTTGCGGATATATGCGGACAGTCTGAAGCCCAACATCCCCTATAAGACCATCCTGCTCTCCACGAGAAACACGGCTGATTTTGCGGTGGTGGAGGCGCTGGAGAAGTACGGTCTGGAAAAGGAGAACCCCAGAGAGTACTGCATCGCCCGGGTAACAACCTTGTTCATCTTCTGAGTTCGAGGGCGTCCATCCTCTAATCCCACATTTACACAACACAATAAAGGCTTTTATACACAACCGTACACACCAAAAAAACAGAATATACTGCTCTGGATACCATTTAACAGATTTTAACCCACACTGAGTATACTGCTGTTTGACCACAGAACCTTATTTGATATTAATAAATTGATCTTTGACTATAATACCAGCTGCACCCTTCTGTTTCCCCACTGAACAACCATCTTCTTATCTTGCTATCTCATCAATAAACACCTCCATCATCCTTCTGAGAGGCTGTACAGAGGACACCCAAGGTCACACACACACACACACATACACATGCATAGAAACACACACACTTCACCGGACTGGCAGATTGAAACAGAAAGCTACTTGGCACAACAACCTTTGGGAGGAATGCAATTCAATTGCTTTCAGACTGAGTGCTACAGCAGCAGATGCTGTGTGTGCGTGTGCGTGTGCGTGTGCGTGTGCGTGTGCGTGTGCGTGTGCGTGTGTGTGTGTGTGTGTGTGTGTGTGTGTGTGTGTGTGTGTGTGTGTGTGTGTGTGTGTGTGTGTGTGTGTGTGTGTGTGTGTGTGTGTGTGTGTGTGTGTGTGTGTGTGTGTGTGTGTGTGTGTGTTCTCCTGTATCTGTCCTCTCAGATGAACTCAGGCTATGACCAATCATATGAAATAACTGCTGCTCTCACAGCCAATACAGTCCAGAAGCTGACCACACACACACTGTTGATAGTCAGTAGCAATTTGCTGATGAGACTAAAGCACAGGGAAAGTCCATTAGGTTAGTGAGCATGAGGAGTAAGCAGTCGTGTACTAGCTAGTAGCATGTCAGCCAGCGCCTTTATGTTTGGGGGAAGGGGATGTTAACTGAGATGGGATTGAACAGCATGAAGAGATGTGGGGCAGCCGTATTATACAATGAATTACTGCAAAGAAATACAACAAAACTGCAATATTTATGAAGTCAGAGAGCATCATAGTATCTGTTCAGCACAACAACTTAAAATAAATGTGAAGGATCTGCATCACATGAGTCCTAAATAAATGTATTTTAGTTACAGCAACAACTATAGCTGTTAAATAAATGTGCTGCAGTAATAATTACAGTATTTTTTATCAGGTATATTAGTTACTTACTAAAATCACATAATATCACGGGAACTATTTGATGAGAAGTGTGTGATCTGTGACAGAAACAGACACCAAATTATGTTTGTGCGCCTGTTTTTTATTTTACATCATGTTTTGTTCTCTGTCTTGTTTCCTGTGCAGCAAGACGACAAGTCGGGCAAAGAGGTGATCCTGGACGATGCCGAGTGTCCACTGCAGATCTTCAGGGACTGGCCTGCGGACAGAGGTTACACACACACACACACACACACACAGTTACTCCTCCCTAATATGTTTACAGTGTGCTTGTCTTTTGCACACACTTTGTTCCTGGCCTCTACTGCCCCCTCCTGCTGCCCTACAGTCATTACACTTGTGTTAGTGGACCTTCTCCCCAGTCTTGTTCATTTAATGCAGGGTATTAGAGTGGTTGAGGTTTACAGATTTACATTTTGACAATATTGAGAATGAAAAAGGTTGTGTATAAATGTGTTGTTTTAAAAATGATATTATATTGTGTGTAGGAGCGCTAGTATTCCAGCTGAAGAAGAGACCCCCTGACTACCAGGGGAGGAAGGGAAGGAAAATGGATGACAAGGGACTGCGAGGGAGGGACGGCAGCACCAGCTCCTTGCCTCCTGAGAAACTGCCTTACCTGGTGGAGCTGAGCCCAGGTAGAACAACACACACACATATGCACAGCACTGACACTCACATCCATCAGTGGTGCCTAGAAAAAGGAGTTGCAGCTGATGAACACTACTGTAATGGCCTGCAGGCACCAGCAGGTGGCAGTGCTGCAGCAATAGATAACATTTAAGGTAAACCAAAGTCAAGGTGAGTTAATGACATGTGGCTGTGTTATAGATCCCAGCTGTGCAGGATTTTCTCAGTATATAAAAATCCACTGCAGGAGGGCAGAAATCACTAAAACTAGAACTAGCTGTGTCTCCCTGTGGATGAGTGTTACGTTACCTCTGAACACCACGAGGTATAAGTGACACGTGCCACAATACTTTAAATAGTTTGTGTATTTGCCTGCTTATTTATCTTCTTGCTGGGTAGATTTGGTCACGTTTCTGTTTTTAAACACCTTCACCTCTTCAGAAACGGTGTAAGATGTTGATGTCTTGTACCTTGATATTGGTGAACCTTTAATGAGCAGAAAATGTCTCCGAAATCTGAACATCAACAGTAAACATCGTCAAATTATTGAAAGTCAAAGGTTCACTTGGAAATGAAGGAAATCACTAACTGAAGTAGCATTTCAGAGGGCAGGTTGAGGGACTTGGGGTACAACAAAAGGTAAGTTGCACTAAAGTAACAACCCCTTGAATGCTGTATAACATCCCGGTATGGAGACTCTGAGCAGAAACACACCTTCCCCGAGTCTAAATGTGACATTATCAGGTCCTAACAGCTACTGATCCCTCTGTCATTAGCTCCCTCTCTGCATCCCCTCATGCTATTAACTTACTGGGCCTCATGGCCACCCGTACACGTGTCAGCACCGCATTGATTCACATGGTTGTGCTGACATGGTACTGGGTCTGGTCCAGGATTGTACTAACGCATCCACTTCATCTGCTGTCAAATTGACGGATCTTTATCTCTGGGAAACAGCCAAGATGGAAAATTGATTTGGTGGTTCTCTAAATAACCGCTGTGCTGTGTGTGTGCGTGTGTGCGCGTGTGTGCGTGCGTGCCAACATACCCACTATTTTATCTTTACCTGCACATTAATATACTGCACTACTTTACAACAGTGATTAAAGGAGCAGCTAGCCCCTCATGCAGCACAGCGGGCGTGTCTTGTAGTTCAGTATCTATCGACTCGCTACCTCTTCTACGAGGTTAGATTATCTTAACGTTAGCACAGAGTTCATATTGCCATCACACTTAGGGTCTAAGTTACTGATTGATTCAGCGTTAACGTAACAAACTTCCTGCTGATATGCTGTCGCCGGTTGGTTTGAAGTGTGGACTATGAATACGACATGAATTCGACATGTTAGTAAGATTTTAATGGACGCCTGTCAGCCAACCAGAGATTAGGGCCTCAGAAACTGTGCGTGCGTGTGTGTGTGTGTGTGTGCGCGCCTCCATGCAGTTAATGGGTTAACAAGGTGATGCTGCATTTTTTCCTCCTCGCTGCATTTTCACCCTCTGCTATGTGTCTGTTTTCTTTCCCACTTTCTTATGGCATGGTGTGTGTGTGTGTGTGTGTGTGCGCGTGTGTGGGGGCCTTGTGCATGCGTTCTACCTCTCCGTACCTGCCTGCCTGCCTGTCTGCGTAGGGCGAGGGAATCACTATGCCTACTACGCCTATCGGCACCATGAAGGTAAAAACCCACCACACCTCCTCTGTGTTTGTTGCAATGGCTGATGGGTTTGTTGGGGGAGGTGCAGTGACCTCCGACCCCTCAGTTGATCCACAATGATCAACGCTGTTTCCCCTGCTGAATATAGTCGGCTTTGTTATAGTTTTAGTCCTGTAGTAGGATTATTTTAGTATTGATGCCCTTAAAAGTCATCAATACGGGCCACAGAGTTTCAGACACTGTAATACAAAGTCACTTCAGCGTCCTTGACTTTATATAACACTCACTGCAGCTTTTAACAATCTACATTTGAGGCTTCAAATCCATTGTAATGCCAGCTTAAATATAAATTGTAATGTACAAAAAACTGTTTCCAAATAAAAAAAGTGAAAAATGAGCATCTTTCTGAGTCTCAAAGAGTAGATTTTAGAGATTTTTCTAACTTTACATAAAACCTGGTATTTTTAGATCTGAATATTTAGGACCAAACGCTAGTAAAACTGTAAACATTTATAAACATGTTCTAAGCACTGGTAGCAGGATGAATTCACACATGATACTTAAAGCTCATTATATTCTTCTAAGAGGTCCAGCTGTCCTCCAGGCCTGTTGCATTAGCTTTCTGTTGATCAGTAATATTTTTAGAAGGTGGTTTAAGGTTTTTTCATCCCCAGAGAAGCCAAGTTTCCTCTTTCTACCAGCAAACTAATGTGCAGCTTTGCTTTTACTAAACTCCTATTGACTAATAATCAATAATTGCTCTCCAGCCCCACCCCCTTCCCAACCCAACCACCCTCACATTAACACATCCCAGCTGGTATTGACTGTTTCCTGTTGGATGGACTCTGTGCTGTCTGAGTGTGTGAGGTTCTTGTTTTGACTCTAAATCTGATGTGAGTGCTTCAGTGCTTAATGTGTGTGTATGTGTGTGTGTGTGTGTCTAGACGGGTCAGACTCACGGGACAAACCAAAGCTGTACCGGCTTCAGCACAGCATCACTGAGGTCGGCTCGGACTGCACAGAGGACGGAGCCATTCAGGTAACTTAACGCCATCTTCAGCCTGCAGCTCTATCGTGTTTTTGTGTGTGTCTGTGTGTGTGTGTGTGTACACTCATCTACCTGCTGTCGTTTGTCTTCAGCTGCTCGGTCCTGGCATCCTTCCCCACCACTGCAACCTCATGCACAGTGAGGGCATGGTCACTGTGACTCCGCACGGCCCTGACGCAGACACCTTTGTTGACGGGCAACGTGTCACTGAGACGACGGTGCTGCGTTCAGGTTCCACTCTCCAGTTCGGCTCCACACACGTCTTCAAGTTTGTGGACCCGATGTTCGACCAGGGAGGGAAGAGAGAACCGGCGGCCATGATGAGGAGCCGACACAAGTCTGGGTGAGACAAGGGAGACCAGGTTATGTGTGTGTTTGAGAATGAAAAATCTTCACTGTACACCCCCCAATGTCTCTGCCTCCTTCTCTTGCGTTCTTCTTTCCGTTTTCCTTCAGCTACTTTCTACTTTTCTGCTTGTTTTCAGGAAAAAAAAGAACGGGGTGTTACTGTAGATGAAGGGAGGAGAAGATGAGGTTTGGAGTTGGCAGGCAGAGCAAGAGATGAAGGGAAGGAAAAGGGGGAGGAGGGAAGTTTGGGGTTGGACAGATGGAGAGAATGAGGAAATGAGAGGAAAGGAAGAGCGGAGGTCTCGGGTTATGGCAGGCAGGCTGCCCTCTAATCTGATCAACATGGTCGGGGTGTGGCCTGCTGCTCGCTGTCGTTTCACACACAGAGACACAGAGTCAGATAAGAGTAGACGACACTGTGAGCAGGATAAACATGAGTGGAGGACAAGAAAAAGAGCTTTTGAATTTAAATTGAATGGCCCTTTAATGACTTGATGGATGACTAACGCTGCAAGAAAGACAGAGAGGTGTGTAAGTAACCAGCAGCATAGTTCACTGCTCTGTGTGTGTTCTGCATCAAGTATTTCCTTCAGTGTGGCTGGTAACTGTGGTGTTGGTGAACATACCAGAAACTAAAAACAAACTTCATAATTAAGTATCTGGAAGTAACAGACTGTAACAGTACCTGTACCGTTTACCTGTGGCAGTATTTTAGTTCATCTGTCTTTTTAGGTTTTTAGGAGCCTTGAAGTTGGTTGAATGATGACAGAAACTCAGACTGTTAGATGTGGTTTGTAACTGGCCTCTCAGATCATGTTCCTCAGAGGGTTTAAGAGTCTTTGGTGCAGGTTTCAAACTAAAGACCCACCAGGTTGGGTTTGTTTTTTTAACTTTTTTACATTTAATCACTAATGATTTATATTCATTAACAGCTTTGTTAAATACTTTGACTGATTGACCCATTGTTGGCTACATGATCTATAACCTCAACATCTACAGCTGGCAAAAACGAACTGAATAGATTACTGCTTCTATCAAATTGATTGTCTGTTTGTTTGTTTGTTTTCATTAATTTATTGACTTTGTTGTCTGTGGGGGCAGAAAGCCTTAATCCAGAGTTAATACTGCAGCCTGACTGTGTCCAGACTCTGGATTATATAATATCAATGGAAAACATGGACAGGCAGCACCAGGTCTCTTTATTGGGCTCATAAGTATTTTAACAGGATGCCAGTCTGTGTCATTTCTGTAATGAGTTGAACGTCAGTCGTGTCTCGTTTAATTTGTCAGTTGATGTGCTGAGTAAATGGACACTTAGGAACTGGTATGTTTTTCTTTTTTATACCTCTGCATGTAGTTTGGTATGTTGACTTTGGAAATGATCTTGATTGAGCTCAGTTACTTGATTTTTCAGTGTTGGGTTTTACAGCTTGTTTTGAAAATTAATTAATGGCTCAAGAAGTCAATATAATGATCATTAATCAATAATAACAAACTGGCAGGTTGTATTTTAATCAGATCAGCTATTCAAAAGGTCAGATGGTATATATAATAACATTCAGGAATCGACTCTCAGTTTAAAGAATTGTACGATTCCCTGAAAAATGTGTGTGTGTGTGTGTGTGTGTGTGTGTAATGTCCACCAGCTGTCATTCTGCGTAGCTCGGTGTCACCTCATTTTGGATTACAAGCCTGAAGGAGCCCTGCGGTTTTCCAGGCTGCTTTCCAGCGTCCTGCTGCACAAACCTACAAGAATACTGAGTTCAGTTGATTTAGAGACGCATCATGACGTTCGGGCAGATTTTTAACATCAGAGCTTTAGCATAGCAGAGCTGAAAACTCGCCACCAGTATTTAGCATCGGTTGGTGACAGAAGAAGAAGAAACATCATCTATATCCATGTTTGTTTGGTTTCTTATTATTCTTGTTGTCCCCTTATCTTAGTTCCTCGTATAAGCTAAGCTGTAATAGTTCAGTCAGTCATTTATGCACACTCATGGATTTCAAGGTGGACGTGTTTTGCTTTGGTTTATCGCTTTGTTGTGATTAAAAACTGCTTTAGTATTTTTACCTGAAGCTAAAGAAGTTTCTGGATTTAACTGTGATGTCGATGAAGCACATAACTTTAAAACAATTAACAAAAAACAAGAAATATCCACTTTTAGTCATATGAAAGTCATTTTATAGAAACCAATAGAAAACCCCACCCCTTCCTGTGTCGCTTGAATGTTGATCACATGACTGTAAACTTCCTGGGATCACGTGACATATGAGTCATATATGAGCTTTGTATGAGGTGTGAATTTTCCAGTTTAGATTTTGAAAACATCTGTTTTCAGTTATTCTGTCTCTGTGGGTCTTTACACGTGTCCTGATCAACACGTAATAGACTAGAATAAACATAAACAAACATCAACTCTTGAATCGTGTGTGATTTCTCCATCCGTGTAAACGCAGCCATGCTGGTAACGGTGAGTGTGTACGTGACAAAGACCTCGCTGACACTGACACACATGCTTTGTGTGTCTGTGGTGGTGTACTGTGTAAGCCGACCGCTGTCACACTCAATTATTGTCACTCAGACACACACACACACACACACATCTAAACTGCTGCATGTCTGTGTCTCTGCTGCAGCAGTGTACCTGAAACCACCTTCGATCTTCACGGAGACGTCCACAGTGGAGCGGCGCTGCCTACCAGCAAGGTAACACCAGAGCACCTGGACGTCTGCTGTATGTCTTATATTATGCATATATTGTTACTTAAAGAAAGTTTTGTTGATGTGAATAATAGATAAAATTAATTGACTTCTTGTGTTATAAAACTTTCTTGATTAATCAGTAAATTGTTTTAATCTATAAAAAAAGACTGAAATTGTAAAAAATACACAGTTCATAGTTGAAATATCACCGTTTCCCAGAACCCAAGGTGACTGTTAAAAAGGTTAAATTTACAATAAGTATAAAAGACATCAGACATGTATACAGAACCAGTCTGTCTGGACACACGTATGTAAAACTCAACCTTTTCATGGTTGTAAGATCACATGCACACGCAGGAATTATGTTTGATGCTACAAGCTATTTTATTAACGCTACTGTAGATTTTATAGTTTAGATGTTTGATCTGTTAGATAACCAGAAAGCTGTAAAAGCAGCATCTGTTGGATGTTAACTGCTTGTTAGTATTTATGAAAGACATCCTGTCATTGCTCCCAAACAGACACATGAAGCCACCACTTTGATCCGATTCAGTGCAGGGCTCCCATATAGGAAGATTATAGTCTGCATTGTATGTGGATGAAAGTGGCAACTGAAGCCTTCATTCATTATACAGGAGTCTTTATCTACAGCCTGTATATTCTCTAATTGGGAACATCATCGGTAAATTAAATTACAGTGAAATTGAATTTTGTAATGCGTGTCGTGTGTGTGCAGAGTTCAGGAAAGCTGGAGATGGAGCGAGGAATGGTGAAACCCATGATCAGAGGAGAGCAGCAGGACAGCAGGTCAGACACACACTCCTCTTCTGTCACTCCTTCATCCCGTCCTTCTCTTCGTCCTCCATCTTTGTCCTTTGTCATTCTCAGTATTCAGTGTTGTTTTTGTCTTTCAGGTCTCAGGACATTTCAGCAGACAGGACAGAGTTGACTCTGCCAGCCAGCATCGAGTTCAGAGACAACTGTAAGTGTTGATGTGTTGGTGACCCAATCGATAGCTGGAAACTATTGAACCTTCCTTGTTGCGTTTATAATGCTTTACTGACTGCACACGCAGTAGTGGTATGCAGTGAGTTAGAGCTACAACAATCAGTCCATTAATTGATTAGTTGATTGACAGACAATGCATTTTGAAGATTTTCTGGTTTCAGTTTTTAAAATGTGAAGATATGCAGTTTTTTCTTTGTTTTGTGTACTGAATATCTTGTTGTGTTTGACTGTCGGTGAATATCTCACAGTAAATGTAAATGTGTACCACATTCCTGTTAATGGTATAATGGCTCATGGACAGAAATGACACGTCTTTTATTCTGCAGGTTGTTCTGGTGACAAACATCAACTGAGCATCAGTCTGTAACTTTCTGTGCACCTTTTTTTAGACAGTCCTCCTCCAGCTTTCAGTTTTACTAATTTACACCAACTTTTGTGCATGACATCAACCGACCGCTTGTTTTTGCAAATTGTATCACAGCAAAATCAAACATTTTGGTCTCGGTGATCACAAAAAAACTCTGATTAGATTAAATTAATCAAAACCACAACTAGTTTGTTTGTTGATTTTCTCATAATTGGCCGGAGGTTTTTCTGAAGCTGAACTTTTCCCACGTTCTCCTGGTATAATACCTCCTTCTAGCTGTTTGCTAGTGTTTATTGCCTTTGTTAGGTTTTTTTTCAATCAATCAATTTTTATTTGTCACATGGAATCACAGTGAAATGTGTCTAAGTGTATATTTGGCATAGCGTGAGATCATCTGTTTTTCCATCTGAGAGAGGTCAAAAGGAGACAGAAAGTGTGTTTGGGGTGATGACGCACACACATCGCGGCTCTCATCGTGTTGTAGTGCTGCTGAAGAGCAGCTGCAACCAGTTTCACATCAAATACTAAAACCAAACAAGCTAAACTGAACCACAGTTTGCCTCATAGCGCTTTTATTGCCGTTTCCCACATAGCACACGAGCAGCCAAAGTGACAAAGTATACAAACTACTTGTTGCAGCTTAAAGTGAGATTTTGTGAGATCTGCTCCAGTTAGTTTCATCCACCTCTTGATTGATTGATGTAACGCAGTTTAATTGAATATATGTGATGGTTGTGATCAATGCTACGCTACTGTTAGCACCGTGTATACAGGGCTGGATGTATAGGCTGCTGATGAATTATTGTCCAGGTTGTGTATTAGATGCTTTAACACTGCACAGTGATTTATAACTGAATGATGTACTTATATCAAGCTCATATATCTCAAATCTCTGAGCTTTATCAGATCAGTATTTTACAACTCATGATAGTATTTTACACTTAGTTGAGACAATGGCCAGGAAACAGTGAAAATGGTGCTATCCATATAGCAAAGTGATCTGCTTGAACGTATCCTGGCCTGTGTGGAGCCTCTGTGTGGACATCCCTGCTGTGTATGCAGTGATCTGTGTGTATTGATTGTATCTGGTTGTGTGTGTGTCCGTCCAGCTGAAGACACCTTCCTGTCAGCCATCATCAACTACACCAACAGCTCCACGGTCCACTTCAAACTGTCACCCACGTACGTCCTGTACATGGCCTGCCGCTTCGTGCTGTCGCCCACCTACCGGCCAGACACGTCAGCGTCAGAGCGGACGCACAAAGTCATCGCCATCGTCAACAAGATGGTGAGCATGATGGAGGGAGTCATCCAGGTCAGTGCCAATACTCATCTTTACTTCATTAAATGATATATCTGTACATCAGCTCAGCTCGTCCTCATAATGCTATAACCCATGTATTTAATACATGGACGCCCTTTTCTGCTTGTGTTACCTCACGTTTTATTTATTCCCTCCTGTTTACTGTATTCTTACGAACTCCACCTGTACCTGTAAGATGTGTTATGTGTTTACTCTGTTGTCTTGTGTCCTATGTTTGTCTCTGTGTTATATGCATGTGGTGTGAAGCCTGCTATGTTACCTACTTTTTAGATACCTTATTTTCTAAGCATAATAAACAGGCTTTGTTTGTTAAGGCCAGTGAAGCAGCAGTCAACCAAAGACTTAATTTGGTTAAATCATAAAGCACAACAGTGAACCAACGTTTCTTACTCAGACTCAATAAAACTAAACGCCACTTCTTCTTCTTTTATTAGTGCCATTGACTTTTATTCGTTTAGCTCCCAGCCAGCTATTCATTTCCGTCGGTATGCAGTGAAGTTATGACAGAAAACACACACACATACACAGTAGATTATAAGAAGCTATTTCAGGGTGTGTGTAGTAAGATTTCAGTTTTATAGAGTTTCCACAGACATATCTTTAGCTGCTGAGGAATGTGGAAATGATCCAGCATCCTACTTCAGATTTAATTTTATTTCTAATCTGTGTTCTGTGTATTATTAATGACTCCAACAGAACAGGGTATTTTTGGAGCATTGGTGGGATGTTGAAAACTGTATGACAACTTCAACATAAGATTTTTCTTTTTGTTTTCCTAAATGGATTAGTAGTGTTTGTAAACATTAATATATGATCAACAAATCATTTGTTATAATTTGGTTTCATTAGTAAGCGTTAATCGAATGGAGGGTCTAAGGACAGAGGGTGTCACTCCCTGTTCAGACTGTAAAGCCCTCTGAGACAAATGTATTTTGTGATTTTGGGCTATATAAATAAAATTTGATTAGATTTAAGTGTATTCAGGGTTTAATTTTCCTTTTTTTTTTTTTTTTTTTTTTACACCCGTTCATTGATTTCCAAACTAACCTGTAGACTTCCACTGCTTCCAATAATAAATAAATAAATAATAATAAACACCACTGTTAAAGTGACCATGTTCTTCATATGGTCTTAAATACAGCACATTGTGTTGTTGTTGTTGTTATTTTTTTTTTTATGTTAATTTCCTTCAAACTAGCATCACAGAGACCATTAAAAGCCTTAAAGTGAATGTTTTCACTGGACCTCCGTCACTTTTGTTCTTATTCAAGATGGCTTTACATTGTAAACCATGACCATGTGTGTGTCAAAATGTACGTGTGTGTGTCCATACTGTAGCTGTTGACGTGTTTTCTCTCTGTCCTGTGAACGTGTCCTCCTCCTCCTCCTCCTCCTCCTCCTCCTCCTCCTCCTCCTCCTCCTCCTTCTTCCATCCAGGAAATTCCTGAAGGGGATCAGGTAGGAGAGCACAATAGCATACCATGATACGGCTGCTACAGACTCGTCGTCTACCTCCCTCTTTCTCTTGCTTTCTCTCTCTCTCTTTGTCTCAGGGTGGGCGATATGGATAAAATATCACATGGAGTATCAGCAGAGTGTATCTACAGTTTCCCTGAAAGTGAATAAAATCCAAAACCCATCTGGTACATGTTGGGTCTCCATTTTCTGCCTTTAAAGAAACGACAATCCAATCGTTAGTAAGTTTTAATTAGTGTTTTAAGGACTTGTTGTTCTGCTGCACAGAAGTCACAAATGGAATAAATGAAAGAGATAAATAGGACATAAATAATAACAATATTTTCTAGCATACTTGAGAATAAATGCTCAGATGTAAATAAACAATTTGAGTAGCGGTTGAAGAGATCAAAACAGGTTTGGTAACTTTAGGAAACAGCTTGAATAAAGTTGAATGTACCTCTTTACTTGATATATATAAATAATTATATAAAATAAATGAAATGAATTCTGTTTATTTTTAATCAATGTGTTGATTTTAACAGTCTGTTGCTGGGTTCATGTTCGATTGTAATATTGATATTTGCAGCCATGTTTGAAGACGGCATCAAGATGTTCTTTAAGAGCACGCTTACAATGTAGTAGTAGTTATAGTAATAGTAGTCATAGTAGTAGTAATAGTAGTAGTAGTAGTAGTCATAGTAATAGTAGTCATAGTAGTAGTAGTAGTCGTTGTAGTAGTAGTAGTAGTAGTAGTCATAGTAATAGTAGTCATAGTAGTAGTAGTAGTAGTCATAGTAATAGTAGTCGTAGTAGTAGTAGTAGTAGTCATAGTAGTAGTAGTAGTAGTAGTAGTCATAGTAGTAGTAGTAGTAGTAGTAGTCATAGTAGTAGTAGTAGTAGTAGTCAGCCCATGTGTGGCTGGAGTTACAGGCCCTTTTGTAGCTTGTGTTCAGATATCAGCCTTGTTTTACTGATGTTTCAACAGTACGAACAGAAACGGCCACAGTGACTCTTACTCCTCCGACTCATCATCAAGTTAAACAGCTTGAGACGTTTGTCGTAGTGGCATCCAAACACAATCTTTTTAATTAAAGTAAAGCAGTTATATAGTTGAACTATATCACAATGTCTGATGTTCCTTTGAAGGCAAATCAGGTGACATGTTGTAGATTTATATCGTAAGACCACGTCGCCCATCTTCTCTCCCTCGTACTTTTCTCTCTCTTCTGCTTTTTTGACCAGCCCTTCATTGTTGCTGCTGCTTCTTTTTCTCCGTTCTAACAGAAATGTAAAATACAGCTATAATAATACATCCTCCCACAGCTGGAAAACTAAGCAACAACAGCAACATCAACCCGACTAATTCCATTCAGCTTCCGGGACCTGCCTGGTACTAAAAACACCCCAAAACAAACCAAAACGGCGACACCAAAGCAGCCACTCTTTCCCATCATCGCTCCTTCTTTAATACACATCGTGTCTTGCTTCTCCTACTCAACAGTGTGGATGAGAGACAAGCTGCGTCCCTCTGACCTCCTCCACCTCCTCTGCTTCATTTGTCTGTTTGGAAGTTGTTTTAATATGTTCAACCATCCGTCTGTGTTTTAAATGTTTTATTGTTTTGGATGCACTCGGCTCCATCTCTCATTCTCTGGCTGTGAATGAAGGTTTTTTTTTGTTTGTTTGTTTGATGTGTTTTACATTTTTCAAGGCGGGGATAGATGAGGGGATCCAGCTTCGCACATTCCTCCTTCTCTGAGTGGTGGGGATATTAACCAATCAGCTCCTCAGACACTGTCCTGTCCTGCTATAGACCAGACATCTGTCCTTCTGATTGGACCGTAGACTCACATATGGAGTCTGATAATAGTCTGTGGTCTAAACACGTCATCAAAATTAAAAAAGGAATCTCTGAAATGGCAGAGGAGGCTCGTGTCTGTTGACCTGGTGAATACAGTGGAAAAGGAGTGGTCACTAATGTCACACAAACAAAGAAATCTGCCCCCTGTTGAATTTTAGAGCTCAGGTTTAAATGAAATGTGACCCTTTCTCTGTTTCATGGACAGCAATGGCCGCTTTTTATTTCAGATGGCTTAGAGGGAGGGGTGGGCGGAGCATGAGTCTATCCCTGAAGTAACAACTGCTCCTTCTGGCTGCCACTCAAACAGAAACCACTGTCCTGCCTTCTCTTAACTCTTCAGTCTCCGCTGAGTCCCGCTGCTCTAACAGCTTCCTCTGTATTCTTGTCTTTGTGCGTGGCTTTGATTGGTACCCTACAGAAACAGAAGAACATTGCAGGCGCGCTGGCTTTCTGGATGGCCAACGCCTCGGAGCTGCTCAACTTCATCAAGCAGGACCGAGACCTGAGTCGCGTCACGCTGGACGCTCAGGACCTCCTCGCCCATCTTGTCCAGATGGCCTTCAAGTCAGTCTGTGTGTGGTTGTGTGTCTGACAGATGTATTCCACACAAAAGGAGGGCAGTCAGGGAATCAGAGATACTATAAGTTATGATGTTATCAGATTACAGTGTGGAGCAACTGAAATGCTGTATACAACAACCACTAGTACAGAATAACACAATTACAGTATTCAAGTATGAGAAAGTTACAATGAATGTTTGTATTTTGACTTTAGGACAACACGATCAAAGCAGGAAGGAGGAATATTTTTAGTTTGGCTCAGAGTTTAGTCTGCTGTGTGTTTAATGAGCTGTGATGTGTTGCTGCAGGTACCTGGTCCACTGCCTCCAGGCAGACCTCAACAACTACATGGCTGCCTTCCTGGACGACCCCGAGGAACATAACCCACAGAGACCCAAGATAGGTATAAAAGAACACAAGCACCTGTTGTATTGAAATGAAGCAGTGTCTTCTTGTGACTGCTCATCTGTTTGTGAGCTTAGTTTCTATCTAAAATAAGTCTTCATTGAATGAAACAACCGTGTTTACATTCCTGGTTGGCTGGCATGTTACCTCAGACACAACGTCGTAGATTATTCTGGAGAACCTCCAGATGTTTTTCCATCTGGCCAAACCTTCATGAAACCAGCCGGGAGTTTTGATCCCTGCCTTGTGAAAGGTTCGGATGAAGAGATGCTGAGAGTAAGAGTTAGTTTCAGTTACTTCTTGCCGTCTCTCTTTCCAGAGGATGTCCTGCACACCTTGACGGGGGCGATGTCACTACTGCGGCGGTGTCGAGTCAACGCGGCTCTGACCATCCAGCTCTTCTCGCAGCTCTTCCACTTCATCAACATGTGGCTGTTCAACAAGCTGGTGACAGACACAGAGTCGGGGCTTTGTTGCCACTACTGGGGGGCCATCCTCCGACAGCAGCTCAGCCACATTGAGGCCTGGGCCGAGAAACAGGGTCTGGAGCTGGCCGCTGACTGTCACCTCAGCCGGATCGTACAGGTGAGAGGATAGGTAGTCTGTTGCCAGTGTTGTCTTTGTAGTAGCTATTTCAAATACATATCGAGGATGCAAATGTTAAACATTAAAAAGCTGTCTTTCAGTACAAATACACACAGAAATACACTGAGGTTTGGTTGACAGCAACATGAACACTACCTCAAGGTCGGACTGTGTGTGTGTGTGTGTGTGTGTGTGTGTGTGTGTGTGTGATTTGATCAGATTTGATCAACAGTGGAGGGAGACGCCCTCCCAACGTAGGTAAACAATCCAACAGCTGCCGGCAGATTCTGATTATGTTATTGTTAGATCCTAAATGGAAATCTGACATCACCTGTTTCCTATGGAGCCCCGCCTCCTGAGATCTCGTGAGAAGAACTGAAAACAAAAACAGGAGAATCTAACAACAGATAATGTTTTGTGCGTGTAACAGTCCATTGCTTACCACTGCTCTGTGGCTGATTGTATTGCTGGAGACATACAGCTCAAGTGCACAGTGACCCATTTATCTTACACTGTATGTAAGGTTTGCTTGTCTTGTACAGTAAAGACAGCAGTGAGTCGGTCGGATTGCTAACTGTTGTTATTTGTGTGTGTCCTCCAGGCCACCACCCTGCTCACCATGGACAAATACTCCATGCAGGATGTGCAGAACATCCATAACACCTGCTTCAAGCTCAACTCCCTGCAGCTCCACGCCCTCATGACCAACTACCACTGTGCTCCAGATGAGCCTTACATCCCGCCTGTAAGACACACAAACATCAACTTATCATTGCTACATTTAAATTAAAAATGTAGATCTGTGTAAGTCTGCACAGATGTTGAAAACAGACTTTATTATATATTATCTGATGCTGTAGAGTCGTAGTGAAGCAGCCTGTGAGTCTTTATATTGTTGTGTTTGTGTACAGGAGCTGATAGACCACGTGGTGGCAGTGGCAGAAAACACAGCAGATGAGCTGGCGAGGAGTGATGGGAGAGAGGTTCAGCTGGAGGAGGATCCGGATCTCCAGCTGCCCTTCCTCCTTCCTGAGGACGGGTACTCCTGCGACGTGGTGCGCAACCTCCCCAACGGCCTGCAGGACTTCCTGGAGCCGCTGCTGCAGAGAGGTAAACTTACTGCCAGCTATAGTAAACGTTAACTTTGGTAAATAAAAATCCACTGAGATCCAAAAAGATTACAGTTTATAATTACAGTTTTAAAACTCTAACACACATTTTAAATATGTGTTTGTTATTTTAACTACACAATGTGTAACGTGCTGTAAATAAAACTGTGTGTTTTCTCTCTGCCAGGTTTCTGTCGCTTAACGCCACACCCCCGCTCGCCCGGGACCTGGACCGTCCACTTCGAAGGAGCAGAGTGTGACAGCCACTTCTCTGCTGCTGACAACTCTGAGATGGTAGGACATGAACACACTCTCAGTCAGCAGTAGGGCATCATGGGTAAAGTTAGTGCCACGCAGGACTTGGAGCAGGTTTAGTAATAAGTGTTTTAAGGCCACTGCAGATCTCCATGTTGCACCGAGATGACTTTGTTAGTCTGTCACAACCACTTTGATCAAAATTCAGCTTAAAGTGGTTCAAAATAATTC